>BMAV01002288.1:94894-133558 GCA_019973955.1 Trichonephila inaurata madagascariensis
TATATTTATTTGGATTTTTTGTATATTTATTTGGATTTCATTTGTATATTTATTTGGATTTTATTTAGTATACAGTGGTGGCCAAACTTGGAGACACTTTTTAAAATAGTTATGTTTTTTTAGTTTGTATATTCATAGAAAATCTTACGTTGCCCAAAATGCAAAGTATTTTATATTATTTTAAAGAAAATTTAGTACTAAATTCAATACAAAAAACGAAATTCAACTATTTGTAGAGCAAAAAAAGTTAGGCTGCAATAACTATCGATATACGTTAGATACTGATGATATCAGTGAGTTATCAGTCCTTAGTGGGGTAACCTTTATTTTGTATTACACCTTCACATCGATGTTTGATTGAGCTGAAAATAGCTCTTCATTCATTATTACCTGATAATATGAAACCATTATATTCTCAATTAGTTCCTTTTTATTTCATGGGTACCACTGGATTCATAACAAAGCTTCTGAATATGTGAAATATGGAACTTTTATTTCATCGAAATAGGAAGACATTATTTGAAAAACTGAACTGAATAAATTAATTTGTAACATTAAAAAGCATATTTTTTTAAAATAAAATTTACATTTTTAAATTTTATTATGGAAAGTACTCTCAAAGGTATCTTGTTAAAATTTTTGTTTTCAATTGGTTATTGTTCGAGCCTAGAATCAGCAGCATAATCAGGATAACTATGTGAAATGATTAAAAAATAGTTTCCTCTTAGGTGTCATAGGAGTTTAAAGTCATATGCTAATTACACAAAGACACCGAAATAATATTCTAGTTATTGTAAGAATCCTTTCCATTATTCTTAAGAGTAATATGCCTACATTCCCCAAGAATAGTTTCATAGAATTAAAAAATAAAGAAAAGAATCTTCACACATCCTTATATATTCAAAGAAACTACATTAAAATGAATAATGAAAATTGGGGTCTTCGTAAATTTTTCAGCTTAACAAATGGGAGCTCTCTATATCAAAAATTAGACAAGGATAAATATATTGGGGGTAAGATTCATCGATATTGAATGAAGACAATAAATGTTGAAGCAATTAACTTTATCTTAAGAAAATAATAATTTATAATAAAAAAAACTGAAAAAATCATGTTCTCTATATTCATTTTATAAAAAAAAAAAGAATATTCGCTAAAACAGTGTTATTAATTATATTAATGTATATAAACTATACAAATATATCTATATTGCCATATCTATTGTCCTGTTCTATAGTGTTTTATATCTTCGGAGTCAATATTTATATCAATACCGGCTGGTTGGCGTGGTTGGTTTGTTGCTTGCCTTCTTCACCCAAAGTTGTGGGTTCGACCCCGGCCCAAGTCGGTGGATTTACAAGATGAAGAAAATCAACAGTTGCCATGTCGTAAGATTATAAGGCACGTAAAAGATTCCTAGAGTGTTTGGCTTGGGTGATGTTGAAAAAATTAAATCCTAGTGCAGATTCGCATCCTCAGAGCTTAGATGCCTTCCTCTAGTGAGGAAACTGGGCGTCATAATTACCAGCAGTGATTGGTATCTGCCTGTATTTTGCGGTACTAAAAAGAGATACCATTTTCCGGGGAATGTACTAGGTTTGCAATGGTAAAACACCAATCCGCAGTTCGTTAGAAATAAAAAAATATTGATGCCAATAGATACAAACACATAGATTTTTATAATTATAAATGTTTCCCTTGAATGACTATCAGTTTCATTTCAGTTTTGCAATAAAAAAAGGTCGATACAAAATGTCTTTTAAACTGATCTCAACACAGTATTATCTCATAGCTTAAAATACCACTTAGTTGGAAAAATGAGTATAAATGAAGCTATTGGTTTCTTTTTTAAAAAACAGTCTCACAATTTACTTAAATCTACAGGGTGTATCTAAACTCTTCGGCAAAACTTTAAGGGGTGATAGTACACATCAAGACAAATAATAGTAAATAGGAAACTTAGGGTCCCAAACGTCTTCAGAAGGAGATAGGTGCCATTAAAGTTTAGGGTCCGAAATTTCAAATGTTTATAAAAAACGGAAAAATGGGTTGATGTGTTAGTGGTTTTCGCTAAAATTATTATTTTTGTCAGTATTTTCTTGAAAAATAAATTTTAAAGATAAAGCTCAAAAAATGTCGATAGAGGGTGCTTTAGACTTTGGAGTAATGCACAACTATTTCTTTCTGTTATTTTTTGTATCACATTAAATGCTTTTAAAAGCTTAGACTTAAACTTAAATTTTGAGCTCATAATTTGAATCGATGCGGGTTGTCAAGTAACGCAAATGGAATCGTGTTCAGGAGGTGAAATTTGAACTCACCTCCTTCCCTGGACACAGTTCACTTATTCATGATCTTCGATGCTCGCTCATAGACTAGGCAGCATCTACTACCCATTAAACGTAAAATAAACGAGAGAGGGATGATAAAATTAAATAAAAAAGTTATTCATAACAGACAAGAGCAATTTCTCCCCACAAAATACCCGATTATGCAAATCACTCGATTTGCATGCAAATTGTAGTACACAAGGATTTAACTGTACGGTGCTAATTGTATGTCAGGATGTAAAGTTCTACTGTAAAGTTTTCCAGCCAACATAAAGGCTCGTATGTGGTTCCAACATGACGGTGCGTCTGCACATTTCAGCGCAGATGTGTGAAGTGTATTAGATACAGCATATCCAGGGCAATGGATTGGGCGGGTTGGTCCGGTAAATTGGCCGTCACGCTCGCCTGACCTCTCCTGCCTAGGCTTCGTCCTCTGGGGACATATAAAGAGTCTTATTTACGCAAGCCCCGTCGACTCCAACGAGGTCCTGGTTGCAAGGATTGCCGTCGTAGCAGGCGAAATCGGGAGATGCCCAGGGTATTTGCTAATGTTCGACATTTGCTCCGCCGGTGGTGTGAGGCCTGTATCTTTGTTGGTGGGCGCTTTTTCAAGCAGTTTTTGTGATTCCGCAAGAAAATCATGCGTATACCGTTTTCTACGTGTCATCATTCATTCATACGTACTACGTGCGTACAACAAATAGTTTCTTTTTATTTTGAACAGAGAAGTTGCTCATGTCTATTATGAATAATTTTTTAAAAATTTTGTCATCCCTCTCTCGTTTATTTTACGTGTAGGAGGTAGTAGTTGCTGCCTGTTCTTCGACACCAAGTCCAATGACACCAAGATCGGGAATAACTGAACTCTGTTAAGAGGGAAGGGAGTTTCAAATTTCACCTCCTGAACACAATTTCGTTTGGGCTGCTTAACCACCTCCAACGATTCAAATTTTGAGCTCAAAATTTAAGTCTAAGCTTTTAAAAGCATTTAATGTAATACAAAAAATAACGGTAAAAAATACTTGTTCGTTACTCAAAAGTCTAAAGTGCCCTCTATCGACATTTTTTTAGCTTTATCTTTAAGATCTTTATCTTTCTCTTTGATGTAGTATTTATAAATCCTTCGATACAAAAGTTGAAAATAAAATATTGAACCATTCAGCTATTATATTCAGAAAACTCTCTTAGCATTCCTAGAGAAAGCTTTTGTAAGTTATAAGGTAAAAAATATATTTTTTGAATAAATTGCTTTTCAAAATGTAATAAATTTCCGAACGCATTTCTAGTAGATATTTCAATAATGTGTTGTGTTTTAGATTTATTTATAAAAAAACAAAAACAAAAAGTAAACACGTTTACATAGATATAAGAATCGGCCATTTAAATTCTTTTTCCAACCCAAGGAAGTAGAGCATAAGCCTAAACTGGCGGATGTCTAACTGTGGGGTGCGTCCCCTAGGAAGGCATGTCAATCCTACGTGGGTGGTGTGAGTGTATAGAAAAGTCTAAAAAGCAAATGGTTATTTAAAAAAAATCATTAATTTACTGAAAGGAAGCAAAACAAAATACATACTAACACAATAAAAAATAAAACGCATGCGTACACTGATATAATATATTCAAACATGTTTCATAACTGCTAAAATATATTTGACAATTAATTTATCCCTACTAAATTAGGAATAAGTTTAATAATTACTAGAGTTAGAAATGGAATTATAATATACGATACTTTTGTTTTCAGTGCAGAAAATTCGTCATCCGCCACTGCCCATATAAGTCAAAGAATGATTTATTACTTAATTGCCTTTTAATTTCGACACGGGACGTGAAATCTATGTATTCTTCATCGGCATCATCACGCTCTTTTTACTGTTAAGCCTGACTTCTTTTAAAAAATTCAAAAAAAATAGCATTACTTTTATAAAATAAGCCGAAATTTTTATGGTTTAAATCGTTCCAAATTAAGGTAAGCGAAACGCAATCTCGCATATGATACCACGTGCCCTGAAGGGTTTGCATAATGTAATCATGGTCATGAACGGGTTAAGACAGTGCTTCTGAATGTTTCAATTCTTGTGATCCAATATCCAATCATAATTTTCATCGCCCCCCCCCGAAACATAAATATAACGTATTGAATTCAAAGATACTATACTTTTACGCTAAAGGTGCGATAGATAGATAAATAGCGCATAGATAAACGCCTCACTCAGCCAAAATGTTAATTGCCCCGGACGTGTATATACGTCTTTCCGAAGTACGATCTTTTCTCTGTACTGCTATCCATAAAATTATTCCGAACACTTTGTAATGCAATAATAGGACCTTGACAGTGTTTGTGAAGGATTTACGTTAAATCCGTCGAGAGCTCAAACGTCCTCCCGTTGGTGTGGTGTGGTAGTTAAGAGAGGAGGTGCCAGCTCAGGTGTCGTCCTCGTCACTTGACCATGGTTCAAAACTACAAGGTCCGTCGCCAACAGCCCTCGTGTAGCTGCACAGTGGGCAGTTTTCCCAATCTGGCGTACGGAAATTATTTTATATCTTTAAAGTCTCCATAATGATCTAAAATCTTAATAATTAATGTAAATTGGGTATTCTTTTCTTGACGGGCCTCATAATTTTGAGCCACAGTCAAGTGCTGACGACTTGAGCTGGCATCCCCCTTTTTCAGACTTCTACACCATGCCAACGGGAGGACTTTGAACCTTGACAGATTTAATGTGCATATGTCCTTCTACAGGGCAGGTCTCCAGTGCAATTAGAACTCAAATTAATAGCACGCAGGCCAAGAGTACATGACCATGGCCATTATGCTACCGCAGTCCCATATTTTTTATATAAAAAGTATGGCAAACTATCATTTATGTTTTAATCTTTATCCAATCTTGTATTTCCTTTTTTTTTTTCATCTAAAAATTGCAAACTTTTTACAAAATTCAGCAAATATCTTCAATGAAATCCATTTTGAAATTTTAAGGAGTTTCATATGTTAATTAAGTTTACTTCTTGTATATTATATACGGATTTTTAGCAATTATTCTTTTCTAGAAAAGTAAAACTATTTCCATTTATTCTAGAAATATCATTCTTGTATTCAAAAAAAAAAAAAAAAACTGAAAGGGTCGATGGTTATAGTAAAACATATTTCTTTTTTAAAAGTAAATAAAAAAATGAATACATTATTAAAAATTCTAATAGAAATGAATTGGCCATTCTCTATCATTGGAAAGGGGACTAATTTAGAAATATATTATTTTACCTTAGTATATATATGAAATATTCCAAAGCTCTCTTTAAGGATGTTAAGCGAGGTATACGAAATGTTACGGCTCATTACTTGAATATTTCATTTTGAACTTTTGTACTCAAGAAATTTTAAATATTTCATAAAACAAAAGCTTGAACGGAATTTTCATTACAAACCTTGACGAGCAAAAAGTAAAGCCTAGTAAAAAAAATCCAACCATTTTCATCGTTTAAAGCTATTTTTAATCGAAAGTTCTGACAAACAATTGCATATTGAAAAAAAATAATAATTTCAAAACATACAGAAAACAACGCACTGAATAAAACAGAGTATACTTTAAAAAATATATATAATGTGTTTATTTTAAATTCTTTACTTGACTTCAATAACTAGACTGAGACAAAAAGAGAGGGATGCTGGCCAAATTACGCATTTTATATTTGAAATTCGTGTATGCGTAGTTGCCCCATAAGTTCTGATTCAAAACTTTGCGATCGTATGCTGTGACTCAAATATAGAAGACAATTTTATATTTACGAAATATTTTTAAAAAGTGTTCGTCTTTCACAACAATTTTTAAAAAAATATTGTATTTACATGCTTTAAATCAATTAGAGCAGTAACGCTTTGAACAAAAGTGTGCGTATCAGATATTTCTATGCATTAAAAAAGAAGAGCCCATCGGAGACTTTTCAGGCTCTTAACCTTGCACTTCTCAAGCTTTCAATATTTGCGATCAAATATTCAATCATAATTTTCATCGCCCCCCCCCCATATATAACAATGTATTGAATTCAATAATACTATACTTTGACGCTATAGATACAATACGACTTTAGCCTGCCTCCGACGTATATAAACGTGTCCCTCAGCCAAAGCATTATTTTCTTCACACGTATATACACGTATCTTTTCTGTGCAGTGCTATCCACAAAATTATTCCGAAGGCTTTAGAATGCAATAAAAAGACCTTGAGAATGTTTGCGAAGAATTTACTTATTTCAGAGAATTTGCTTACTTATTCCTTTTTTTTACCTCCCCATACATCACATACGCACGTCTATGTGGGAGAGAATCGCTTATATTTTAATTGGTAGTTAAGGGATTAATTATAAACCACGCCCACACAAATTGTCAAGATAAGTGCTAAATTTTGTATATAGTTTTATATAGGACAAGCCCATGGGATCACTGGTAATAATTAAACTTGTTCTCAACTTAGTATTGCTAAATTAATTATAAAGTACATTGTGCAGTATTGATGCGTTTATTAGTGTAAAAGTATATTTATTTATTTTTTTGTCCGAATGTATCTTATTTGTGTACTTTCAGTAAATTAATAGTTTTTTTAAAGTAATCTTTTGTTTTCGACTTTTCAGTGTACTCGCACCCCTCTCGTAGAGCTATCACACCCCTTTTGGGGGCCGCACCCCACAGTTTGAGAAACGCCGTCTTAACCCATTGTGTGCTATGTATAACCACTAGAGGATACATGTATAGATAAAATATCCGTTGTGACTTCATGTGCATACACGACTCATTTAGGTGTACAAGTAAAACCAGCACAGGAAACATTATGAGGTAGATGTTCTTTTATTGGGATTGTATAAAATTTCAAAAGTTAAGTTACAAAATGTCTAATTTGCAAAATTTAGAAAAAAATAGGAAAATTAAACTTAAAATTACAATTTTTGTGAAATTGCTCGAAATGTTCCTTGGAACAAGAAGCTTTTCCACATGCGTTACAATTATATCGTCATTTTTGTTCAATTTCTTCATCTTCATCACAAATGGATAAGACCGTATGAGAAAAATATTCGTATTCATCAGTTTCCAACGAATATTCTCACTCATTATCACTTTAGCTGAAAGTCGACAGCAACGCTGTATTGGCGAGAAAAAATAAACAACCAAAACAGTGATACAAACATTAGAAAACGAAACGAACACAAACGAACGTGTGCTTTAGTCAGTGTCAAAAGGAAAAACGAAATGTGCTTCGAAAGTCAAGGTCAGTATCTGGCGATACTAGAAAGCGCAGAAAGGTGCGCAAGAAGTTAAGCATTTAGGCATCAAATTGTTATTGATTTGTATAAGCAATAAGATCCTTTTTAAGGTATCCGACTACGTTCGGAACCATGATTTTAAAAAAACGCATAAATGTATAATTTTTATGATATTTAGTGTCACTTAGTTTAGACTACATGTATGCAATTGTTTTGAGAACATTATGACAAAAACAATTATTTAAATACAATATTTTGGCAAAAAATTAACTTAGAATAACCTTTTTCCAAATGTTCTCTTTTTGTAAAAAATGCTTTTATTGTATTAATATTTTACCTGTATATATCTCAGACCTCTGTACAGAGGCTCAACTATAATTTTTGAAAAATTCACATTATTTTCAGAGTTACGACCATTTGAAATAATTATCGGCGTATTTTCTTAAAATTTATCCCTTAAAATTTATCGATGTTTTCGTAAAACATCGATAAACCGACTTCCGAGTTATGCGTTTCAAAAATTCTAGTTAAGCCTCTGTACAGAGGTGTCTGAGCTGAATACAGGCAAAATATTAATAAAATAGAAGCATTTTTTACAAAAGGAGAACATTTGGAAAAAAGGTTATTCTAAGTTAATTTTTTGCCAAAATATTGTATTTAAATATTTTTTTTGTCATAATGTCCTTAAAACAATTTTATACATGTATTCTAATCTAAGTGACACTAAATATCATAAATATTATCCATTTACACGCTTTTGCAAAATCACTGTTCCGAACGTAGTCGGATACCTTAAGATCAACATTTTGTACTAGAAAGTGTCATCCGAACTCTGTGAAAAGAATACTTCTAGTCAAGGTGAGAATTCGTCAAAATCCTTGTCAAAAGAAGATTCTGATAGATATAGGACTAGCTAAATAAAAATAATAATAATAATAGTGAATCTAGAATTAGCTAATATTTAAATTTAAATTGCGATTTTCAATATTTTTCCCCTAATTGTACTTTAACACTTTCAATTTCTTTAAGTAAAGTCTAATTATCATTATTTCTCTTAAACAACGAATCGTGAATGTGTTGTCAAAAAAATTATGTTTTTGTCTGTTCGTATGAATTTAGTTTTCCAAAGACGTAAAAGATTGTTATTAATATTTTCTCCACAACCGTCAAAACATACAACTAACACACAAAGGATACTGAGAAAAAAAATGCGTGTGTGCGCCTGTGGCCACCCGATCGAAGTGAAAATTTTGATTTGTTCTATTCAAGAGAATCCAATTCTTTGAATGTACTACGTTTTCTTTTACATTTTCACTTGGAGTTAAGTAGTTTTCTTTTTCGGACCCATTCATCGGTGGATTTCTTTACTTCATCCAATTTCTGTAAAGAATGGTGTTTAAATAATTATACATTCAAATATATTTATATTTGAGTACATATAAATTAAGTATATAAATCAGTCTAATTATATGTAAATTATGTAGATTATATTTATATAATATATATGTTTATGTGGTACCTACTGTACTATCGCAGCAATGCCAACGCGCGTTCAAGATAACTCGCCAAGGATGGCAACCCTGATTTTCCATGGGATGTCTTTGCTGTATTGAAACCCCATGTGTGCTTCCTTTCATATAATGTAACCAATACCTTTGCGATAATACGTAAGTACCGTTTATGCAACTTATATAATGCCGTATACTACGCAAGGCTAGCAAAACTTATGCCTTGAGAGTTGTTTACTTTTCTTTAAATTCTCTATACGAACAAAAGGAGAGGGTTCATACTTTTTTTCCCCATTTGTATAATACTTTTATTTTCTCGTAACCATTTGTCATCCCTAATATTTTTTTTATTTCCAATGGGCTGCGAATTGGTGTTTTACCATTTTGCAGAACTAGTACACTCTCCGGAAGCTGGTATGTCTTTTTAGTTCTTTTTATTGAATAATATAGGCGGATAACAATCATTGCATAACATTTTGATGCCCAGTTTCTTCCCCAGAGGGAGACATCTGAGCCTTGGCGATACAAAACCGTACTTAGGATTTTCGGAGAGCCTCCAAGCCAAACAGGCACTCAAGGGGTCTCCTACACACCGCATAACCGCGACATGATCACTGTTGATTTTCTGCATCATGAAAATCCAACGACTTGGGCCGGGGTCGAACCTGCAATCTTGGGCGTACAAGGCCTGCGACAAATCAACTACGCCACATAGCCGGCAGTCATCCTAATATTGACCAAAGTATTGACAACTTTCTAGTTAATTAACTCCATTAAAATTTTGGATTTTAATTCTTTTGGCACATTTTTGTGCTTAAATTCTCCTTCTGCCAAATCAAAAAAATAGATCCCATGCTTTGTATCTTCTTAAGGTATCCGACTACGTTCGGAACCGTAATTTTGCAAAAGCGTATAAATGGATACTATTTATGATATTTAGTGTCACTTAGATTAGAAAATGTATATCAAATTGTTTTAAGAATAGTATTACAATAGAAAATTATTTAAGTACAATATTTTGACAAAAAATGAACATAGAATGACCCATTTTCAAAATATTCTCCTTTTGTAAAAAACGCTTCTATCATAATAATATTTTGCATGTATATAGCTGAGACCTCTGTACAGAGGCTCAACTAGAAGTTTTGAAATATATAACTTAGAAGTGGTTTTATCCATATCTTACGACTGCAGAGAGGAGCAATTTTAAGAAATAAAAGCCGATAATTATATTTCAATTGGTGGTAACTCTGAAAATAATGTCAATTTTTCAAAAATCCTAGTTCAGATTCTCTGGAAAAGTCTTTACTTTATATAAGCACACACACACACAAAATATTATTATTATAGAAGCCTTTTTTATAAAAGGAGAACATTTTGGAAAAAGATTATTCTAAGTTAATTGTTTGCCAAAATATTGTATTTAAATATATTTTTTGTCAAAATGTCCTTAAAACAATTTCATACATGTATTCTAATCTAAGTGACACTAAATATCATGAAAATTACCCATTTATGAGCTTTTTTAAAATCGCGGTTCCGAACGTAGTCGGATACCTTAAATTCGAAGTCCTACATAAGAATAATCTTTTTTTTTCCAATAATTTTCACTTACGCTCCTCATCTCTCGTTCACTCGTTTGAATTGAGTGGACGTGGACTGCATGACAATAATATTTAAGTAAAGAAAATAAAATTGTACGGGAAAAATTGTGCATGAGATATTTTTTTCTTTATTATGCATAAAAAATGCATCGAAAAAGTTTTCAATTCAATACTAAACAAGCGTTGCCGACACGAGCACTATTGCCGAGTGGAGCCGAATATACTCCAGTGAACGTAACGCAGCCTAACCTGAAGCTTAACTTAGACCTACTCTTCAGCAAAACGAGTCTAAAAAAGTTATCCCTTTGAAATATTATTTAAGAGAAATTATACAATGCAAACACTTATTTTTCAAGCGTTTCTTAACATTGCCCTTCAAAGCTACACAAAAGCTTTTGGTGGGAGGTTTCCACACATTTGAGACTCAGTCATTACGATCCCTGAACGTACTTTAATAAAACAGCTTTTACAAATTCGAGCATATAATCATCAATAATACATTTAACCCTTGCTCTTTCAATTCTTGGATATTACTAAAACATACCAATGTAAATTTTGAATTTTTTTTATCAAAAAGTATACAGGCATTAAAGCCGAATTATATTTCTGTACTATTTTCTAAATTCCAAGAAATTTGAAAAATTCACTCAAAAGAAACGAATCTAAATAACTATCATTACCTCGAAATGCAAATTCTACGCGATCAATAACAAAAAACTATTGCATAAATAAGTTTTCCTCAGTGAAAAAAATGTCTTTTTTTTTAAAAAATTATTTTCTCCTAATGACTTCAAGGAAATTATGTACTGAACGAAGAATATTTTTTTTGTTCATTAAATAGAAACTTCTTGCATTTGTGTGGAAAGAAAATGAAATAATTGCATGAAGCAAACAAATTCATTTGCGAATTGATTCAAAGAAAGGGAAGTCTGTTTTGCACTAAGTTGGCTTACTTTTTTCTGGACCTATAATAAAGTTTTCTTTCAGAGTACAAATTACTTTTCTGTGTATTGTGAAACTAAGCAAAATGAATAAAAAAAAAGTTCAACTAACTTTATTGTTATTATTTTTCCTTGAATATCGCTGTGTACGCTTCAAATTTGTTCTCATCATTAGTAAGTTTTCTGTAACTAAGATCCATGTATGTAGATGTTCATAAAAAGATATATCCTGATAAGTTAATGCATGGTTCTTTATCTTTTGAATTTATAGATGAGTTTGTGCGTACTAAAAGCCCAAGCACAATCTATAAAATATATATATATATATATAAATACCAGTTTTATAATCTACCCATCTATTATAAACTGTTTTTCGGCTCCAGTTGCTTAAAGGTAGCGTATCAGCTTCGTAAGAAAAAGGTTGTGCGTTCGACCCCGGCTGGAGTCGATAGATTTTATGGATGCAAAAATAGAAGGCACGAATGTCATATGATTATTTGGCATGTAAAGAATACCTTGGGTATCAATTTGGATCTGGTACTGTTGGAAAAATTAAATCACTGCAATATTTAGCATCTGACGAGAGCATAAATTAAAAACTAATTCAAGCGTCCAAATTTGGTAGCGAGGCCGCCACTAGATGGAGCTACCATGAATGGCTCTCACATTTGGGGACATGTCGTGTCTGCAAAGTCTACGTTGCTAAAATGCAGCCCCAATGAATAAAAAAAAACTGTTTCATAAAAGTTTAGTAAATATGCATATTTTAATTTTTTTGGTGGTAGGGAGGAGTGACTAGGTGAATTTTTTAAGGTGTGTTGGGAAGCTGAAGTCTTAATTTTGACAATTTGAGATTCTTACATTTTCAAATTGTATAGATTTTAACCTTTCTAAAAATACCACACTTTAACCTCTAGGATAGTTAGAAGCCCTTAAAACCTATTTTTAATTAATCATTGAAAATGGACCATGCCTATTTGAATGGCCAAAAATGTAAACAAAGTACTTCGCTTTTGCTTAAAAGTTGAACGTCTGATATAAACCGAAACATTTTTATTTTACTGTAAATTGAGCATTTTGATTTTTTATTTCGTAGGCCGATTACAGGCCTCACTGTATACATTAAAATCAATTTATATCAAAATGTAAATTTTGATGTTCGATGTACTTTTTCTGAGAAAGTACTGTTCACAGGTGTGTAAATTTTTTATGATATATTTATAATGATGGCTAACATATACTAAAGTGAGCTTTTTGTAAAAAACTCAAAAATGTATTTTTTACAAATTTTTTATGTGAAAAATGGGTCAAATATTTCCCTATGTTTGATAAAATATTTTAAAAGTTATGAAAAAATTCAAAATTAGCTAAAAGCTCGTTTCAGTATAATAAGAAAGGTGTACTTTAATTGTATGGAAAAAATTTCAAGCACGTACATATAACAGATTTTGAGAAAAGGTACATCGAAAACAGCCAATTTAACATTGTCGGTATAGAGGTTTCAGACTCACCTTAAATGTCAGTTTTATATCTAACTACACAATACAAATTAATTGAAACTGTGTACCCTGTTTATCGAATATTATTTATATGTATGCTTGTTTTGGAAGTTTTAATTATTTTGTCATGGTTATGAGATCATGAAAATAGTCGTTGTTTTCATAGTCATTGGTTCGAATCAATTATTGTTCCCAGCCGTTCTGCGACTGCTCACTCTCGTTTGTTTGTAATTCTTTGCGTTTGTTTGTAACTTTATTATTTTGAAATAAAATGCAAAAAAATATTTGATCTCTGGCGTGCCCAAAATATTATGCCGTGTGCCATTGATGGCATGCGTGCCACTGGTTCATCATCCATGTTTTAGAGTATGACATCAATAAAATAAGCAATCAATCTATAAAACTATGTATTTTAGTAAATGCTTTCTTTCTAACGAGACAAATGTAATCAATGCCGCTCCAGACTTAATAACTGTAATCCTGTGTTGAGCAAGTTATTCATTTTTGTTCAAATTTAATGAAAGAAAAAAATGCTTGCTGAAAGTCAAACTGAATATTCTTTAAATCAAATGGACTCAATTTTTTCTACCTTGATTCCATTAAAGCTTAATCGCATTATTTTATAACTTTATTGATTTGATTTTGTAACTATTCCATTGATTGTACTTCATAACTTTCCATTAACTTGACTTTGTAGCTTTTCTATTGATTTACTTTTATAATTTTACTGATTTGATTTTGTAACTTGATTTGTAGTTTCATTGGTTTGTTTTGTAACTTTACTTTCAGCGCAAAGAAGTTAGTTTATCTATTATGTAAATCTCGCAGAGACACTTTTATTTACTAAACATTTTTTAAGAATATTTAATCTCATGTATTAAATGAAAACTGAAAATAGGAACACAATCGAAATATTTCTTTGTTCTTAAATCAAAGATATTTTCTTTGGTTAATTTCTAAAACATGGTAATGAAATTAATTAAAATGTATTGTAGTAATTTTGATACTACAACATTATATTTTTAAAAATCTTAACCAAGCTCCAAAAATCGTAACAAAATTTTCAGTTGTAATTCTTAAAACTGAAATTTATTTCTTGGGATAGTTGTAACTTGAATTTTCTTCTTACAATAATTTCATTCCAAAAAAAAATTATTTTAATGTAGAACAAAATAATGTGTATAAGAATACTGAAACGATTCCGTTTTATTCTATCTTTATATTTTCTTTAACTGTAACTCTCTGAGCAGGATGACAGATGAGCAGAATATGCTTATAAGATTCCACACAAATAATTAATTTTTAAAATAATTAATGAATTATTTTGATATATCATTTGATCATATTTTCTAGATACTAACAAATGTAAGGTGATGTTCTATTGTAATTTTTTATGGGATATATTTTACATAAGAGTGAACAGGGAAAGACTATTAAGAAATTAAAGGAATGTAAATGTTTAAAATTTCGTGGGACAACTTGTTTTATTCAATAATTTATTGCTGTAAGTTATTTATTTATTTTTTTTTGGTTCTCAGAAAAGAATAAAAATGATTTCTACTTTAAAGTACTTTAGATTATAGATAGTTTAATATTATAGTTAAGATAAAGTTCGAATTTAAAATATTATATGTAGTGATTTTATCATGCATATACAGTGGATACAAAAATTATACTATACCAAATTCGAATATTTTTTAAAGAATATGAATTATTTAATGAAAAAATAAATACGTTACACCTTTTTTGATGAAATTGATTAAAATTCTAAGAAAATCAATATTAAAAGTAGGCTATAAATGCAACAAATGCATGATAAAATTGCATTTTATTTTCTTTGATTTCAGCATTAATAATTGTTTCTTATTTTCTCATCAACCATAACCATGGTGATATAATCAATTATATTTGCATACACATACTGTAATAAATTTTTCTAACAACATTATAAAAATAGGAATAACATGTATTTTGTTCTTGTCAATGTCTTATTCTGGCCATGAGCAGGATCACTCTTCTAATAATCCCTCACTTTTCTCCAAATCCTCTTTTTTCACCAAATCCTCTCTTTTCGCCAAATCCTCTTTTCTCGCCAAATCCTCTTTTCTCACCAAATCCCCTTTTCTCGCCCAAATCATGTGTTTCACTAAGTTGGAATTTCCAATAGGCAATTTCATTTAATAAATCTTTATCATCTTCAGAGATGTGGTTAAATATAGGAGTTTTATCTTGATAGCTAACGTCCTGAATGGAATGGACGGAAGGGTAATAGAATCGTTCTATGAGACGTTCATTGTCCGCATCTTCTGGCACACAGCCGGCCAAACGCAGTTTGAAGAGGGTTGCAACAGCAAGTATATACATAATTTCTCTTAATTTGTTCATTCTGTAATAAAAATTAAAATAAGTGAGAGTCATCAAGTAAAAGAAAATAAGAGAGACATTAATTTATTCTTTACCAATTCTATACATTACTCTTATAAACTAAACTAAATAAATGTTTCAAAATGTTCAAAATATTGTCTTTTTTATTATTATTATTATTATTATTTACCGTAAACGTAGTTTCGGGGGTAGCCTAGTGGTTAGCGAATCGAAATCCAGGTGGGAAAGCCTGGGTTCGATGCCCGATGTCACCAAACCCCCACCAGAAAGTACACATGGAGGACGTGCTCGTTAAATCAGTGGGTCCGTAAGTCTTGTGGGAACCACGAGTGTTGCGTGCTGGAGAATATTTCCCTCCCTTCCAGTTCCATGCTTAAATTGTGGAGGTGGAGATAAGTGGTGTCGCCATCTATCGTGTAGAAGTCCAACATGTCTCAGACTCTGGAGACTTTCATACGACAATACGACAACATCGTAGACGTATGTATTAACCCCTAATTTTGAAATGAATTCCTTTAATGGGTATATCGTAGAAGAAAGTTTTCTTTTTTATGTATAACTGCTCTTGGTTTTATGTATTTTTTTTCTTATTTGAAATATATATAGAAAACTTTTTTATTTTTTAATTTAAAAAAACTGTCGTAGAATATACGCCTTTTTAATATAAAGTAAGAAAGCGGAAGACTTGAATGAAAAATTTTATGCTGTTTAAAAAAATCTTCTAAAAGATCAAATGAATATTAATTGCATGAAGATAAAAAAATAAAATTGAACTTTCTTTTTTCAAAAATATACAGTACTTTTTTAACAATTCTGCTTTCTTTTCTTTTTTTAAATTTAAAATCCTTGGCGAAGAAAAAAATTTGTTAATCATTTTAGTTAGTAGGTACTGTAACATTTATAGCTCACCCAAAGCTACATTTAATTTTATATTACTTTTTATGCAAAATAGTAATAGTAATAACTTTAAGTGTAATAAAACAATTTTCCTCTATATTTTCTTAAAAATATTGTTAAAAATCTCCAAAATAATGAGAGAAAAAATAATTCATCTGTAACTCACTTTGACAATAAAAATCAGTAAAAGGTCTGCGGTAGTTTGATTGCAAGAAAAATGATCTTGCAATCAAAAGATAGCTGTCTCTGATTTCACACTTCCGGAAACCGTTTAATGGGGTTGATGTACCTTAAATCCCTCAGAGTTCAAAATCCTCACGTACTGTGTTGTAGATTGAAGAAAGTGCTTATATGTAAATCTCGCCATTGAACTCAGTTCAGATTTTCTAGTCGTAACGATCCCAAAGTTAAAGGATTCTTTGAGTCACGCATAACAAACTGTGTAATTTTTCACCCTGATAAAATTTTTTATATTGATTTTTCAGGTAAGTTTCAAATATTCCAATGTATGTTTTTTAGGAAACTTGTTTTCTCAACATGTGGCTTCAAATTTAAAGTATCCGAAGACGTTTGGAATACTTTTTAACAAAATAATATATTTAAACATTATAAATGCTTTTTTATGACTCCATACCAATAAATACTACTGTTTAATTTTTACAATATTTAAAATAAATGTCCTAAATTTTACAAAAATCAAAATTGTAAGTGAAATTTTTGCAATATTTTTGAAAACTTCAAAGCAGTGAGAGAAAAAAGCAATAAGCATATGCTTGTAAAAGTATCACTAAAACAAATTAGACGCATTTTTTTAGAAAATGTACTAAAATTTGAAAACTTAAGAGCTGATTGAGTAAACATTATAAGAAATGTTACATTCTTTATGAGACCATTATTTAAATAACAAGCCATAACTCAAAAAATACTTGTACAATACGAAATATTTTAGTTGATTCTCTAGAAAATAACATAAATATCAGGTTCAGAAAGTTTTACAGAAATACATTCGTAACATTTAGAGTTATCAGACTCGCCATGATAGATTTTCAGCAATTTAAATGCCCACTTCTGGTATATCAAAGACCCACTTCCGGTTTTTCTAATTTTATAAAATTGATTGTAACTTGGTCTCTAGGTAGTGTAGAAACAAAATAAAGTATATTTCGTAAGGCCAAAGGATAGCTCTATTCAATAAAATAGAAAACAAAAATATCTTTATTGACCGAATTTGGTTATTTTCAACGTGTTCGGATACCTGAAACGTGCACTAAAAGTTAAATCAGCATTATAAGAGGTTTTCTTTATTTCCAATGGCGGGTACAAAAGACAATGGCATAAGAAATTAAAAAAGAAAAGCAAGAACAATAAATAATAGAAAAAAAGTTATATGGGGCCATTCAGTCTCCAGCTTCTCAATAGAGTCCTTATAAACTCTTGAAGCATAGCAAAGGCCAGCGCAAAATGTGAGTACTGTCCATAGGTTCCCGAAGATTACAGAGGACGCAGTGTAGGTCATTAAGAACTTTTATAAGATGTAAAAGCCTAGAAAGGCATTCATGACCAATAGCCAGGCGGAATTCTGCTGCAGCTTTCTTTCTAAGACCGACCGAAATATTTTGATTATTATTGCACCGGGATTTCTGGAAGTTCTTATTGAATAATTCTTCTTTCAAGTTATGTTTGAAAAGTGATCTAATAACGGACTACGCATTGTGAAAAAGTACTTCATCATTTGCAGTTTAAAAAATCGATCATTATAAGAGGTAGATGTAGTAGTTTTAAACTGTGATCAAGTGCTAAGGACGACATATCTGTGAGCAAGTTTTTCCTCCCATAACTTCCTCACCAAAGAAATTATACTCCATTTTCCGCCTTGTTCGCCAAAGTTTGCGAGTTTGAGCCCAACCCAAGTCGGTGGATTTTCATGATACACAAAACCCACAGCCTCCGTGTCGTATGATTATCTGGCATGTAAGAAATCGTTTGAGTGCCTGTTAAGCTTTGGTGCTCTATGTCAAATTAAATTCCTAGAACAATTTCACACCATCAGAGCTCAAGTGCCTCCCTCTAGGGGAAATCGGTAGCCGCGGTAGCTGAGTGGCATAGGTATCGGATCGTGGCTTGCCGTCTCACGAGTTCAAGCCCAATACCACTAAAGACCCGCCGTGCAGGGCAGCGATGCTCGTTAAATCTGTCGAGAGCTGAAACGTCCTCCCGTTGGTATGTTGTGGTAGTCAGGAGAGGGGGTGCCAGCTCAGGTGTCGTCCACGTCACTTAACCATGGTTCAAAATTACGTGGTCCGTCGCCAAAAGCCCTCGTGTAGCTGAACAGTGTGACGTTAATATTCAATCAATCAATCTGGGGGAAATCGGATCACCGAAATACTTGCCGTGATTGGTATAACACTTATATGCCGCCACACTAAAAAGAGATACCAACTCCCGGAGAAGTTACTAGATCTGCACAATGGTAAAATACCAATCGGAAGTTCAATTGGAAATAAAAAAAAAACTTCCTCATAAAGGAAATTTAGCTTTGATGTTCCATTTCAAAGTGCAATGGCCTCAGTTATTCCATGCGGGAAGACTGGTTTAATCAAGACTCAAATTCGCTACTTTGTCTTATTATCTTTTATCTAAAGCAGGAATGAGCAATTTTTTGGCTTTAAAGCCACATTGTGGAAGCGGTGGATGCTAAAGAGCCACACCGTTTTAAAATGATTGCATTCATTAGCGAACTTTGCAACTGAGAAAAGGTACAGAATGCACTAAAGAAATCAATGATTTTTAGCTGAATAAAAAAAGGACTGTTTTATTCATTTTGCTAATTTCATAACTAAAGCTGTAAGTACATTTAATTTGAGAATCAGTTTAATGAGGAAAATTTTGTGCCTAACACACTTTTCTATATATTAAAAAAAAAAACAGGAATGAAATTACCTGTATAAATTCTCGCCACTGCCTGCAAGTTAAGGTATCCGACTACGCTCAGAACCGTGATTTTGCAAAAGCGTATAAATGGATAATATTTATGATATTTAGTGTCACTTAGATTAGAAAATGTATATAAAATTGTTTTAAGAATAGTATTAGAATAAAAAATTATTTAAGTACAATATTTTGACAAAAAATGAACATAAAATGACCTATTTTCAAAATATTCTCCTTTTGTTTATCCATGTTTTACTACAACAAAGAGGAGAAATTTTAAGTAAAAAAACTCCGATAATTATTTCAATTGGTTGTAAATCTGAAAATAAGGTGATTTTTTCAAAAAAAAAAATAGTTCAAACTCACTGGAGAAGTCTTTACTTTACATAAGCATACACACACACACACACAAAATATTATTATTTTAGAAGCTTTTTTTATAAAAGAAAAACATTTTGAAAAAAGTTTATTCTAAGTTAATTTTTTGCCAAAATATTGTATTTAAATAATTTTTTTTTGTCACAATGTCCTTAAAACAATCTTATACATGTATTCTAATCTAAGTGACAACAAATAAATATCATGAAAATTGTTCCATTTATGCGATTTTTTTAAAATCACGGTTCCGAACGTAGTCGGATACTTTAATGTCAGTTAACTTGGTTCTATAATTACTCACATTCGTTGATCTTCATGTGAAAAAAAAAATTTCGCTCACAAATATTATGTCGTCAAAAACATGGAGAACATTTTCATTCTATTGAGATTTCTTACTGTCTTTGAGGTCGGGCAAAAAAAAACTCATTGAGGGTCACATGTGGCCCGCGGGCTACTTTTTGCACATCCTTAGTCTATATATATATAAAGCCTACAATCATAATTATTTCATTATAGGAATCCGATTCGGTTTAATTTGAAATAAGATTCGAAATGAATTGCGATTCTAATGTTACATCTTCTACATGAAAATAATATTAACTGAAACATAGTGTTTGCTCTATTGAAATAAATATTTTCACTTCCGCTTGAAAATTGACTTGACTTTTAAAATCTTTATCCTTTTCAGAAGCATCAGGTAAAAATAGAGTAAAAAATCAATTAAATAACTTTAAATAAATTTCTTCAATGTCGAGACAGAAATTTAAATCTGGCAGTTGATATTTTTTGCACTCCTAAATGTATAAGAAGCGCTTGTTCCTTGTTTATATAATCTCTTTTACTAATAGACATCTCTAATCGGCAAATCAGGAGAGTCAGTGTAAATACACGTATCACTTTTCAAAACTGACGCTTTCTCTCCCTTATCTCATCGTTAGGATATTTATTCAGAGTCAATTCTCATACAATCAAGTTATAAATGAAGTTTAAATTTATTTTTTATGATGGAATTGCTAAAATTGGTAAAATTCTAAGGGTTAGTTATAAATATATGAAACTTTAATATAACTGGGAACATAAAATGGGCACAATATTGAACAAGTCTACTTTTAATTTTAAATTATTTTGCATTTATATAGATAAAGAAATATTTAAGTAATATACTTGATTTTATTTTGCTATATATGTGAGAATACTTCCAAGTACCTGTTCATATCCCTATGTTAATTATGCAAACACATCAAGAACTGAAGGAACTACATTTCCTATTTCTATACACAGTGATATTACAAAAAAAAAGGTATTTACATTTAAAAACACGTTAATTATCAAAGTGGAATATATAATTTACCATAAATGTGGTTTTCATGAGGACTTAGCGTGAAGTATGATGTCTTTAAACTCTCCATAATTTATTGATATTTTCTAAAACTTTCTTTTACACTTAAGATAGTTTTTCGTAAATTGTTTAGTTGTTATTTATATTGTAATATTTTAATTTGCTGGATAAGTTGCTCTTTTGTTTTGATTACCTTAAATAAGAATTTACTTTTGTGCTGATTCTTAAACTTGTAACTGGTTATCTAGCGAGGTTTCTCACAAACTTACCTGCGATTGTTTTCTTTTTAAGTTTTATTGAAAACTTAATACATCTTTATACAGTGAAAACAAGATATGTGGATTAGTTTTGATATGCAGATTGAAGGTTTTGAGCGTACAAAAAGAGAATGCTGAGATTTAGACTACCATTGTAAACATTGACGGATTTAATCATTTAGTAAGCAACTCATTTACAATTCATGCGTTTTCTTATTATTGAAGTACTCATCATCTTGAGAAATTCTTCAAATTTCATTGTACGAGTTGTATGTCCCGGAGAGCAGTTTCTTCCGTTTATAGAAAACTCAATGTTGTGCATATATTTGGGACTTAAAGATAAATGTATTCAAGTTATTTAATTAAATAATTGGTCTCCTAATCATGGGACCTCGGTAGCTTAATGTTCACGAACTCATGGGCGGATTGCCATGAGTTCGAGCACTTAATTGCACTGAAAGCCCGTCGTGTAAAGGACTTGGTGCACGTTACATTTGGTTGTTCAAAGTACTCTCGTGAAGTGGTGTGGTAGCTTGTGGAGAGAGAGATTCCAGCTCAGGTCACATGACTGTAGTTCAAAATTGTGATGTCCGTCTCCAACAACTCTCGCGAGTGAATGAGTGAGTGAATATTAACATCACACTGTATAGCTACTGGAGGGTTTTTGGCGACCGACCTCGTAATTTTGAACCATGGTCAAGTGACGAGGACGACACATCTCTCAGCTGGACCACACACCCTCTCCTAACTATCATACCACGCCAGCGGGAGGATGTTTGAGCTCTCAACAGATTCAGCATGCATCACTCCCCTACATGGCAGGTCTGCAGTGGTACTAGACTCGAACTCATGACACGCTGGTCATGAGTCCGTTATCTTGACCACTAAGCAACCGCAACCACCCATAACTCTCCTGTCGTTTTAGATTATGACAATTATGAAAACTCCCTCTCTCCACTGATACACCTTAAGTTTATCTAGTAATCTCTAACCAGTTAATAGGTCATTTTGCTTTTGTGATTATTTTTTAGAGTTTGCGTCATGTCGACTACTCCTTATGTAATGTCGGGTTTGAGCCACATCTTTAGAGTACGGAGCCCTTGGAGTAAAATAGACAAGCTTTAGGGATAGAGAGATTTAGATATTTTAGCTATTTCAGCTATTTTAGATCTAATTTCGTCTTATATGAGCTTGTATTTCTTTGGACTTTGAAGTTACTCGAGTTATTTTAAAAATAAAGAGTCCACCCTCATAATATTACCTATTCTTATAGTGAAATTGTGAAAGTATTTAGCCTTTTTATCATACTACTCGAGAAAAACAAATAAAAATATTAAAATACATCGGTAATATAATCCTTTACGAATGATTAAACGCACTTAAAATTCAATTTTTTTAAAAATTCCTTAAAAAATTTCATTTTAAAAAAAATAATCCAAAATAAACTACACTTACCTGTATTCACTTGTGTGCGATTCGGAGAGAAAGATATATATGCAAGTACCATGTATCAGTTTCCTCCTTTTATATGTAACAGAATCAACATGTGCCCACTATGAATGACCTTTTGAAGGACGCAAAAAAGTAAGATCGGAATTATTTTGACCATTTCGAATGAAATTGATTCCCACGAGAGAATTATTTCAAAAATGGAAATGGCTAAATTTAATTTAGAATTAAATTCTTCCAATAAGTTTTTGGAATCTCAAGAGACTTTCTAAAATTATGAATGGGAATGTGTGTGTGTGCTATTTGGAATGTAATTTGAAACATATGATAGAATTTTCAAAAATATCTTTGAAAAACAGTTAGAAAATACAACTATGGGATTACCATTTCTTGATTGAAGATAACCCATTTTCTTAAATGTAGTTATTTTAAAAATATTTTCGTTGTTTATATGTATAAAGGTCCAAAAATATTTTTGGTTTAAAATGTTAGAAATAGTACTAATTAGATATTCGTTGCTGTTTTTTTTTTTATATTAGGCGCTTTTGAGTACTACGATATGAATCAAAAACGTCATCCTTAGTCTGTTAGTCTCATTGTGTCTTATCTACAGGAAACTCATACATTATTTTATATGTTTTATTTTTTCTTTATTTATTCATTATTAAATATATAAGGTAAATCGGGGAAAGATGCCACATCTAAAGAATTTTCGATTAGTACATTGAAAACTGAAATAACAAGACCATGAAAAAATACACTTTTTATTTTTCAATATTTAATTGTTTATGTATACAAGTTCATTCTCTTCTTAGTATGAAAATAAATAAGAAATTTTTAATGTTAAAAAAATTCATTTAATTGTGGCATCTTCCCCATATATATGGGGAAGATGCCACCAGTCATGTAGTAAAATTCAACACCACAGTAAATAAAAAAGTAAGGAAAACACTGCCAAATTAAATGTGAAGTAACAATAACTATAGAAAAAAAATAATTAATCTTTCATAATTATTCTGCTAAGAACGAATTTTCTTGCAGAACGGTCTACAGCAGGCTAAAGTAGAAGTCGAATTCGAAATGGATCCTATGATGATACATTGTGTCATCCTAACAGCATAATTATTAATTGTAGTTTTATTTTATACCATAATATACAGTGTTATAAAATGTTAAAAAAAATTTAAAGTACATTTCATTTATTTCTGAACCCTGTGGCATCTTCCCCCAAGTATAGGGGGCAAATACTACACACGCTTATTTCCTTATTGCTGCAGTGTTATGGCCGTTTCTACAAGCATCGTATGTGTAACATTATGCGTAACTCACTTACATTGCTAATACATTTTTTAAGATAACGAGCACGTTTATGAACTTTAAATATGAGGAACGGAATATTATAAAAGTTATGCTCACCACTTTAAATGCTCACAAGATAAAAAAAAATAAATAAGGCCGTTTAAGACGAATAATTCAGAAAATTTCACAAGCCACACTTAATGTCTGACCAGACTCTTCCCTCAAGCGACTCAATATTGCCATCTACCGACTCATAAAAGTACTATTAACAAGCTGGAGTCTTCCTCCGAATTACCTTAATTAAAATAGAATGTATCTCTCTCAGAAAGTTATAGAAACATGAACACGAAATTTTAGCGACGACACACATATAAGTGAAGAAAGTAACAAGTAGAAATTAATTCCATTCATAATAATTCGTTTTACTTAACCCAGCGTTTCTCAAACTGTGAGGCGCGCCCCATCTGGGGGGCATGATGACTCTCCGAGGGGGGGGGCCGAGCATATTGAAAAGTCAAAAACAAAAGATTATATATTTTTTAAAAAATTATTAATTTACTGAAAGAAAAAACAAACAAAATACATTCTGATATAATAGAAAATAAAATACACATTTACATTGATATATTACACTTATAAATGTATTAGTGTTATACAATGTATTTTATAATTATTTTAACAATATTAAGTTAAGAAAAAGTTTAATAATTACTAGTGACCCCATGGGATTGTCATACATAAAATTATATATAAAAATTAACACTTATCTTGATAATGTGTACGTTTTATAATTATTTTCTTAACTGCCGATTAAAAGTTACGCGATTCAATTCCCAATGCCAAACATTTTCCATTTAGGAGAGCTAATGAGATGTATTAGGGGGGGGGGGCGAGGAAGAGGAATAAAAAGAAGCAAAAAGTATTCTGAAATAAGTAAAGTAAATTCTTCGCAAACATTGTCAAGGTCCTATTATTGCATTCCAAAGCCTTCAGAATAATTCTATGGATAACAGTGAAGAGAAAAGATCGTACTTCGAAAAGGAGTATATATACGTCCGGGGAAATTAACGCTTTGACTGAGCTAGACATTTATATACACCGGTGGCACTTAAGAGGTTAAGGTCGTATCGTAGTTCTAGCGCCGAAGTGTAATATTAGTGAATTCGATACACTGTTATTGTATGAGGGGGGCGCGATGAAAATCATGATTGAAAATTGGGTCGCGAATATTGAAACTTTGCGAAGCATTGACTTAACCTAAAAAAAAGATTGAGATTCTCCTAATTTTTATTAAAGGTCTTCTGTCAGTGATAAATATAATATCAAAGGACCCAATGTTTTAAAAGATCATATCTGTATAACGAATATGTGGTAACATATAACTTATAAATATAATTGGAAATTCTACCACCCATTATCCCAAGTCAACTCTGTGTGACAGTGTTGTGAAAAATATTTACGGGGTTTGGGAAATAATAAAAAAAAATTTAAGTCAATTCCTTTTTAAAGATCAACAAAAAAAATTTTTTATTTTAGCTACTCTTTTTTTTAATAGTTAAAATTTTAATATAAATATGTATATCTTTTAGGACAGAATCATAACATTAAGTGGAAAATTAAATTTTTAAAAATTATCATTAAAAGTATCAAATTGCCCTTTAATTTAAAACCCAACTGAATGTTTTTAAACGTGAAAAAAAAACCTTTTTCAATTTTTTACTAAGTCAAAAGGGGTCGCTAAGCCCCAACGTGGTTGATTTGTAATTATTTAAATAATTAGTTTTAATAATTAATTTTTATTAATTATAATTAAATTATTTTATTTTTCACCCAAAAATGATCCTGTATATAAAATTTCAGCTCAATTCAAGCTTTTTAAAATGTTTTTTTATTAAAAAAAAAAAATTCCCCCAAAGATAAATAAAAAAAAACAAATATATAAAAAAAATAAATATATAGACAGTGCGAGCTAATGGGTAGGAATTGAACAAATAAAAAACTAATGGACATCGGTTTTGTTTATACCCGGAAAAACAAAAATACACCGAAAACATGATGAATTATACAGGCAAGTTCCTAGTTTTGGGAATCAAATAAAAAGCGAAATTAGTTTTCATAAAATTTTTTTCAAAAGAAAAATATTGTACAAAAATTTTAAGAACATAATCAAAAAAAAGCCGTCTGAAATTTTTTTCAATGAAACAACACAAATTAATACCCCCCCAAATAATAAAAAAAAAAAAATAAATATATTATTATATTCAAACCAAAAAACCCAAAAAAGCTTTTTATTAAAAAGATATGCATTTCTATCCATAGAAATGAAAAAATTTTTAAAAAATAACATTCTTAAGAAATTTATTCACACAAACGTGATATAGAAGTTTTAAATTTATAAGTGCAAAAATAAAAGTAAATAAATAAAATAAAATCTAATGTAAACTTAACATACCCAAACCAAAAAAAAAAAAAAATTACCCCCTTACAAATTCGTATGCTTTTTTTTTTTAACAAAAACCAAAAAATTTTCATAAAATTTTTTGGCTTTTTGCACATACCTATGGGGACGTTCTTTTGTCACGGGGGAAACAACACCCCGCATTAAGCTTTCCCATCTTTTTGTTTTTTAAATTTCCCCCACTCGTTTTTTTTGAAGTTTCACAGTGGGTCAACGTTTACTTTTTCACCATGTGGAAGGAAGCCCAAGAGAAAAAATCCCTTCCTATCCCAGAACACCGTCCCCAACCATTTTTCCGTATCGGCGTCTTTTTTGAATTTCTTCCTGCCCGGAAACCCAATTATCCCCCAAATGCATTGATTTTGCTTGGTTTCCGGGGTGAAGTGCGAAACCAAGTCCCCCGCCCGTGACGATCCTGTCGAGAAACTCGTCACCGTCATCGTGATACCGTTGCAGAAATATTAGTGCTGCTCCAAGGTTTTGATTTTGTGTTCGTGTTTCGGGGTTTTAACCCACCTGGCACTAAATTTTTTGAACGGCAGGTGCTTAGTGAAAATTTCCCCAGGGCAACAGGTTTTAATTCTGCGGTCCCGGGGCCAACCCCAATCGTGAAGTGACGGCTCCCCCTCACGCGCTGTCGCACCAGCTCATCAAGATTAACATTGTTGGGGGGAGGGTCGCCCCTGCCCTTTATCATGGCCCTTTTTGACACTGGAAACTGCCTACCCCAAAGGCCCAACATCTGCTTATTCATGATTTTTTTGGCCTTAGATCTGACAGAGTAGATTTGAATAAACGATGAATTTCAATAGTTGTTAATATTTTTGTGCTTTCCCGAACTTTATCCCGACCGAACATCCAGGCGGTGGGAGAAGGAATAAGAGTTTCCTTTTTCGGACCATTTTCCTTCACACTATTTGGGACGAGGTGGGACCTGTCCAGTTTTGGCATATGATTGATACGTCATAGATCTGTTACCATGAGCAATTGACACGGCTAATTACATTAAATTTTAAAAGGGGAAAACTTTTAAAAGGGAAACTTCCCTTTGGATCCCCTTAAAAATTTTTTTTTTTGGGTTTTTTTTCCCCCTTAAAAAATGTAATAGGTCTCCAGTTTAGTCCAAAGATTTTTTTTTGTATTTTACATCTGTTGTGGCCCTTTGAACTCCAATTTCTTCCTTCTTTAGCATTGTAGGTTTTGGGAATTTTTTCACTTTTTTTTTTTTTATACTTTATATATATATATATATATATATATATATATATATATATATATATCTTGTTCAAATTTTCAATCGTTAAAAAAATACTTTCTTTTTTCATCCATTAAAATTTGGGAATTGCCCTTTTATTTTTTTCTTTATATTACTTGTTGTTTATTCTTTTGTTGTTATAACTATAGGACTTTATATTAACATTGGAATATTTTTATAATATAAACAATTTATTTTGAATTTCATCTTGTTTTCTTACTATAAGATAAACCCAGGATTCTGAAATGAAAAGGAAAATTATTTCATTTATTTTTCCCGGGGAATTTCAAAAAAAAAACCCCCCACCATCCCCCCCCGGGAACCCCCCCAGTTCACTGGTTGCAAATTATAAAAAAATTTCCCTAGGGGTCGTAATTCAAATTAAACGTTTCAAATTACACTCTAAAAACGTTTTTTTCTCTTTTTACTTTAGTAAAAAGTTTTATTTATCAAAAAAGGGGCGTTTTCCCCGGGCCCAATCACCAGTGATAGAAACCCAAAAAAAGTCGTATTCATTGGGAAAACACAAAAAAATTTAAAAAAAACGATTCGCAGTTACGGAAAAAGTGTTCAACCGGTGCCCTTTCCATCTCCCCCAGCGTTAATTTTTTTAAAGAAAAGTGATTATCCTGTTGGCATTCGTTAACCCCGGGGAAAAAACCCGCGCTTCATCCTTTTTGGGGGAACCATTTATATCTATTGAAAGAAAAACTTAAGAGTTTTTAAACACATTTGCGTTAAGTAGTAAGAAAAGGAAAACGTGGTGGTTGATTGCCCCAAAAATTTAAACTCTATTGGGGTTTTTTGAAAAAAATCGGTTTGGGTAATACTTTTCTTTCAAAATTAAAATAATAAAAAAATCGCAGGTTAATTGATGCTGTTAAACGTTATAAGGGTTTGAAACAGAATTTGTTTGGATAATATTTTTTATTGAGATAAAAAGGTATATAAAAGGAAAACTGGTGTAGTAAATATTTTCATGTTGTGGTATTAAATGATAGCAGATTTTATCCGTTACAATCAAAGTTATTAAACTTTATTATTTTTTAAAAGGAAAGGGATTTTACATTTTCCCCAATCAAATGAAGTGTTAAAATAATTGAACTGAGTGTTTTTTAAAAAATTTCAAGTTTAAATCTCTACATGAAAACAAAGTTTTTTAATTGTAAAATATTTCCCGTTTTGGACAGTGAAAAAAAATTACCTGTAGGAATGCTTTTTCAATAAAATTTGTATAAAATGATCTACAAGTTTTTTATTTCCCCAAAAAATGTATTATTTCCCAAGAACTTTTACCAAATTCAAAAAATGTAATCATTTCCATGTTGAAATTTGGGTGGAGATTTGTCATTTTTTAAATATTGAAAACGTCATATGTCTTATGTTTAAATACTTTTTTGGGTATTTTTAATTAAAATAAATTTAAACAAAAATTTTATTTATTATTCATAATTGAAAATTTTTATTAATGTACATTAACAAAAGGGTTTTTTTGCGGGGTTTTTTATTTTTTGTTTTAGATCATAAAGGGATTAAATATCTTTAAAATTTGCATAGAAAAAAGCTCCTCGACAGACCAGTCGTCGACAAGACCCCAAAATCTTAAAAAAGCTCGCGTACAGCTGATTGCTTCATCGACCGCCATTCAGAACAGGTAGGACCTTTTACTGGGGCCCCTTGTGTCTTCTCGAACCATGCAAAAGGGCCCGGCTGAAGGACATTTGGGGGTCACGGCGCCCTTACTGCCCCCGGACGCCCCCCCATCGGACGCCCCCCCTTTGGGGTGGTGGGGTCGAGGAAACTTGGGCTGCTGGGAAGGGAAAACCCTTATCTTTAGAGACTAATCCCGATTCAACCCCCGCAGTGATGACAATCGTTTCCGTGTGTGGAGACCCGTTGAACCCCCTTCAATCCTGCCTTTTTTACAGTGACACACCCTCCCACAGCTTTGGGGTGATGGTATGGGGTGCCATTGCCAACAATACACGGTTACCCCCCAGGGATTGATCCGTGGCACCATGACAGTCCCCGGTATGTGCATTTACACCCCCCACATGTGTTGCCATTCTCAACGGCTCCCTGGCCATTTTTCCAATACAATGCTCGGCCTCACATGGCAAGGATGTCACAAACTTCCCCATTTCTACCCCGGGCCCGCCCGATCCCCAGATTTGTTTCCAATCGAGCATTTTCTGGGATTAATTTGGGGTGGCAAGGGGAATTTTACCCAGTTTGGGCGAACTAGAGGGAAGGTTACAAAATATGGAACGAAATGTCTCAAAAAATCATACGTAATTTGTATGCCCCCAATTTCCCCATCGTATCGCATTGTGCATTTGCGCTAGAGTGGGTCAACAAGTAATTAAATCCTCCGTTGTTTTGCCTTTTCCTCTGATATAAATTATCCTTTTGCTTTGATATTCTAATCATTTACTTATATCAAAGTAGTCATTAAGTATGTAAAATTTCGTTTCATTTTGACGACTCCTTCTTGGTGCGCTACTTTTTTGTCCATTTTGTGGGGGGACCGGGGCAAGATGAAGGGGGGGGGCAAGATGACGAATGTTATAATTTTTTTTCCAACGAAAAAATAATTCCATTAGCCGTTCCCTTAAAAATAGTATAGAAAGCCTAAATCTCAATTTTTGTGTTAGTTGTGAAGCTTTTATTGTTTTTTGCCGCCCTGATATAACGGTTATGCATTTAAAAAAAGCTCTGCAACAGATACAGGAAAGATATATTTCATATACTTGTGAGTAACTTAGTTTTAAAAACTACATATTACCACGAATAAAATCAATTAACCGACTTCCCTTTATAGAAATGGAAAATAATATTTTTAAATAGGGGTCTGGGGGCAAGATGACGAGCTTTGTCATCTTTTCCCCGTTTTCGGGGAAATTTTTTAAACTAACTATTTTGTCTATTCTTTTTAAATCCTGTAACACTTGTTTTTTGTGTATTTTGTCTGTTCGACCTTTTCGCTTCTATTTCTTCCCGGGGCTAAAGGGGATCCCGGGTCGGGGAATTTTCCGTTAGAAAGGGGGGGACCAGTGGGAAGGACATTTTCCCTCCGCTTACAACCCAAAGGTTACTTTTTCCAGGACAAACTATCCCAAAACAAAACTATTGGTGAGAGTTTGAGGGACCGCTTAAATTTAAAAGGGAAACCAGCCACCGGGTGGAAATCCGTTAAAGAGTTTTTAAAAAAAGTGGGATTCAGACTCAGAACCGTCTTGTGTTTAGCGAACATAAATTTGCTGCTTTCAAAAAACACTCCTAATTTTTTGGGGTGAAATTGAGAATAAAGTGCTAATCCTCAGACCCTGGTAGTAGAAAAAACCCAAAATATAAATCCTCAAGAAAAATCAGAACATATGGCAAAGTTTTTTACGATGCTCTAAAGAAGCCTGTTAGTGTTTTGTTTTTAAATTTTAAACCATTAAACTAAAGCAAGAATGTGAGAAAAAAAAAAAAAAAAAAAGTACTCCCCCGCATTGTTACGGGGACATCCATCAAAAAAAAGTTAAAGGCCCAAAAAAGGGGAAAAAGAAGGAAGAACAAAAAAACTTTTTAAAAAAAGAAGAAAGTGAATCTAAAAAAGGGGGAAAAAAAACTCAAACTAAGAACCTGTAGGCCCCAAGTCTATAAAAAACCAGGACAAAAAAGTCCAGTTGCATCAACTTCAAAGGATATTGTTATAAGATGTCCTGCTTGTGAAGAGGAATATTGTGACCTTCCAACAGAAGAGGGGTCCCGTGGGTGTAAATGCCAATAGTGGTGGCATGAGGAAAGTTCCCAAATTTTGAAAATGACATTTTTTAATTTTTTGACTATTGTTAGCCGCACTACTAAACATTTAACATAACGTTACAATGTATTATGCTTAGTTTGATACTTCGTAAGATAAAAAACCCAAATTATCATTTTGTTTTAAAACCATTAAAATATTCAGGGAAAAAAATCTTTCCCAAATTTTTCATTGTCGTTTATCTTGCCCAAAAGCAAAAACTTTCCCAAGTACTGGGGCAAGATGACAATTTGAATTCTGAAAAAAATGAAATTATCTTTTTTTTTTTTTTATTTGAAAAATTAGATGGGGTATTTAATACTCAAAGGACTATCTAAAATTATGTGAAAAAAATTTTTTTTTATCCTTAAAAATAAATTAATAAACAAAAAAAACTGTTAACATCATCATCTTTTGCCCCGGGTTTCCCCCACAAAGGGTTTTAATAAAAAATTTAAAAATTTTTTTATAAAAAAGCAGTCAAATAAACAATTAATTTAAATTAAAATTTTTAACAATATCTTTACAATGTTTTCTTGCATCGAGGGACAAAAAAAAAAAAAGATCCTTGAGAAAAATCCCTTGCGTCATAGATCTAAATTAGTGAATTTTTTTCCCAAAAATTTCTGGAAAAATCCATAAGGTCCAAGACTCCCTAGTCACCAAAGGGCGGCCCATTTCCCTGGGTCGCCAAAATAATGCCAACTTCCTTTTTCCCAAAATTTTGTCGGTCCCCTTGAATCAAATTATAGCAAACGTAAGGAATGGCGTTGCTTTGGGAAAATTACAATTTTTTTACATAAATTAAATATAAATAGAGTAATATAAATGCGTTACAATCAAATAAAATTATTTAACAATTTTACCAAAAACAACAATTTCTTCGATTTTCTTTTTTAAAATGGTGGCTTTTTTCAAAAAATTTTTGAATGGAAAAATGTTAAATGGAACACAATAGTCTTAAACGTGACTCCTACTGAACAACCCCTCTCTTCTTGCTAAAGTTTAGGCATATAAATGGCTTTTTGCTACCTTATTCGTCTTATTTCATTTACAAATTAGCTCTTTCGAATGTTTGTCGACCCCTGCTCAAGGATATCTTATTAAGTACTAAATTATCTTAATACAAAAATATTCTCTGATTTGTGTGCCAGCTTTTTAAATTTCTCTACCACTTTTGGTTACTTTTAACTTTTGTGGTTTCTTAAAATTTTACATTGTACCTTTTGTAGTTTTGCTTAGAACAGAATTATTTTTAAAAAAAACCATTGCGGGAGAAATGTCAAAATTTTATTGTGTTGAAAGAAAACTTTCTTTGCAATTTGAAAGTGTTCCTTCATTCTTGGTAAACCATTGTGTATAATTTCGGAATAAATCCCTTAAAAAGAAATAATCTCTAGTGAATTCTTTAATTTCGTAACCTTTCTAGAAAAAAAAAGTACAAGAATTTCTAAAAAAAGAATTTGAACTACTGACTTTCAAGTCGGCTTCAAAATCAATTATTGAAAAGAAATTAAAAAATACATATATATTTATATTTTTCTCAAACGCATTAAAAAATCCAGGCAAGAAAAGCTCTTAGTCCGGATTATAAACGAAGTTAAGAGAAAAAAATATTTCTTTTAATTCAAAATAATTGAAAACCTTAATATTTTTCCATCCAATCAATTTATCAGAACTCGAACTGAATGAGCAACTTTAAGCCGATTTAATTCACTTTCTTCTAATTCAATGAATACGCCAGCGAAAATTGTTTTTCTTTCTTTACATATGGATTAAAAAAAAGTTTCATTATACATGAATTGGTCCATTAATTTAATTCTGGATATTAAATCTGACAAGACAAATATTTTTCTTCTGGAAAAAAAATATTATGATTTTTCAATTCCTACTATTAGTTCACACTCTCCCTATATATATTTATTAATATATCTTGTTCAAATTTTCAATCATTAATAAAATACTTTTTATTCATCCACTCAAATTCAAATACATTTTTTAAAACTTGTAGTGGATGACGCTTGATGTTAATGTAGTTTTTTCAAACATTAATTCATTAATTAAATTTAATTAATTAATTATAGAGTTTAAGATATATATTTCAGTCTATATTTTTTCTTCTAGAGGGCAACACCATTGGATAAAACATACTTTATTAAATTTGTGATGAAGATTTAACTTAACCTGAATAAAATCATATGCAGTTAGACATCAGCATTCATTTTACATTGTTTTCAAATTTATTAAAAAATGCAATTATAAATTTAATGTTTTTAAAAAGTTGTAATGTTAATTTAAAAGGTGTTTTGCCACCTAATATTGAGATTCTGACATAAAAAAAGTCCTGTTAAAAAAGAGGGTGGTGCAAATTAAACATCCACCATTCTCGCCAGATCTCAATCCTCCAGTCTTCTTCCTATTCCCACGATTCAAACTTGCTTTGAAAGGAAAGTGATTTAACGATATTTCTGACATCCAACGAAAGGTGACGAGGGTTTTGAACTCCATCTCAAAAGAAGACTTCTTTCAAAGTTTCCAGAAAACGTATAGCAGATCTCAGGGGTACACAGTTATGGGAGGTGGCTATTTTAAAGGACATTAAATTAATCACTGCTGTCTTAGAAGTCTGCATGAATTTTGCTCTAAATATCTCTTTCTGTTAGGTGCTTACAAATCTTCCCTGGGGATCAAATTTTATAATTGTAAAGATATTTGGAATATACAAATATATATATATAAAAGGCTGTTAAAAACAAGAAAAATTAAGAGGTCTTTTCAAAAGTATTTAGTTATTTATGAATCCTGTATGAGTAATGTTAAATTATTTCTTCGAATCATTATGTACTTTCTGATCATTTGAATAAAATTATTTGATAAGTTTTATAAGAAGACGCATAATAATAATGACAGTGAGTAATAAGTGTGTGATATAGTTATTGGTTTAGATGATGCAGGATTAACTAAATGTAAAAGAATAAGAACAATGGCATTGGGGAGTCTAATTAATGGTTAATTGTTTTTGAAACTGTGGTAAAATTTACATTATTACAATTTTAAAATAATATTTTGTGTATAATATAATACTGATTCGAGAAATTCTATGATGAGGTTACGATACTTTTCAGCCAAAATCGAATATTATTTTAACAGCATATGGACACTTGTTAAATAATATTTTATGAAGTAAGTTGCTCACTTTTTTTTTTTCCATTTACATAATTAAAAGTATGCATATATAACAATTCTTTCTCGTCACCTCATATGTTATTTACCCCTTAATTCAAAAAAAAAAAACTCTTTGTTTATTTTCATATCAATAACGTAAGAAGTTAACTCAACAAACTTATCACGTTTTGAGTATGCAAAAACGGAAATATGATAAGCGAAGGTCTATCTTATCCTTTTTATCCCAAATGAATGAAGTAATACATTTAAATTAATATTCTATAATGTTCTCTTACATCAGTTGTGTGATAAACATTCTTTAAAAAAAGTCATTTTAAGATATTATATTTTATCTTGAGAACTTTATTAGCGCATACCTTTGTTCTAAACATTCAAAAAGTTTAATGTGTTTTGATAAAAATGCATTTTCAAAACATCCGCTATTACTTTTTGCATATTTAGATTTTGAAAATTACATCCTGCATAGTTTCATATTTATTTTTATTGCTGGAACTAACAGTCAACCTTCTTAGAAATTTTCAACATGCGATAACAAAAGCGCTTTTGATAAATAGGTGTTATCTTTCAAAAAACTATCTGGAATATAAACAAGTGTTATCTCTCAGACTACAAGAGAAATTCTTTATAAAAATAGAAAATGTTCCGGTATCGCTGCGAAAATAAGAAACGCCATTTTTTTAAAAATTCGGGGATAGCAAAATTCCATAACATTCAGAAATGCCAAAACAATAGATATTTTGAAAAACACCCTGGGGGAAATAGTTTGAATATACAGCAGTATTAAAGGATTAGTTGTATAATGGAACAAAAAAAAATGTTTCGAGCAGATGTCTGGTTAAAAACGGGAGAGCAAAAAAAAACATTCTCCATCCCTTCTTCAGCAGAAAAACAAACAAGGGAAGCTATCGACTGCTCTTTCTTCGAAGTTCCTTCGGTAAAAACGTTTTTGAGTTTTGGCTGAAGTATTATTTTGTTGTTGTTGTTGCTTATATAGCAACGGCTCTTCTTTTGGGTGAAAAAAGAATTCATGATTTATACTCATGATCTTCCCGATCTACAAAATAGTCTTTTGTTTAGATTTCTGTGAGGAGAAAATTGATAAATACTGGTATTCAGCGATGTGTTTTCTATTTTATATATAGTTAACACAACTCATACATGAATAAATCAATCGTCTCTACGAATTCCATTTGTATAAGATTTTTTCCATTCGCTTACTGTTCCTTATTTTCTATCATCGGCAAAAATACATCAGATAACGATGCTTAATGGACCTTTAGTAAAGAGTAAATTTTTTAAAGAAATTAATATAGGGGATTACGTAACACTTAAACATGATGAAATTTGAATCAAATAGACGAATTAGCAATTTTTTTCCGTCTTCAAACATTAACACGTTCCAGTTTTCAAGGCCTAATCACTCACTGTATTTTGTATGCAACTATTACTCATATTAAACTATTTTATAATTCCTATAGTAGCAGTTTTGTATTTTATTTTTTTGTTATTTTCCCAATAAACCAAACTGGCTAAAGGATAATATTTCGATTGACTTATGAAAAAGAATTGAATAAGTATTAAATTTTAAACATTAAAAAAATACCACAAATTTCTGTGTCATTATTGTTACTTCTCATAACCTTGCTCGAACTTTTAATGCTGGAAAACATATAAGCTGATTAATTGTATAAGTTATTAAGTGAGAAAAACAAGTAATATATATAAAAAAAAACTTTTTAAGTCAATTCCTACTTAGGTCAACAAAGAAAAATTTTATTTTAATTACTTTTTATTAAATAGTTGCAATTAACATAAATATATATGTATACATAATACATGTAACAGAATCACAACTTTAAGTTGCAAAACAGAAAGCGATTTTCCTTTCTTTATAGGGTGTTGAACTATTTATTTTTGTTAGTGTGTTATTTTATTCATTCATTAGTAAAAATTTATAATTCTAATAAAACAGTACAGTAAAAAAGAAACCACATTCTCTCAGAAATTCGACCATCCCAGGTGGGATTCGAACCTACCATCTATAGATTAGAAGTCCGCCCCGCTCTCCATTGCGCTACATGGACACATCAAACGATTTTCCTTTTTATATATGCTGTTGGAATATTATTTTTGTTTGATACTCTATTTATTCATTCATTAAATTTAATTAATGAATTAATATTTGAAAAAACTGTATTAACATTAAGTGTCATCCCCTACAAGTTTAAAAAAATGTATTTGAACTTGAATGGATTAATGGAAAGTATTTTATAAACGATTGAAAATTTGAACACTATATATATTATATATATATATATATATATATATATATATATATATATATATATATATATATATATATATATATATATTATTTTTTATTGCAACCTAAAAATGCACTTTAATGCTATTTTCTTTTATAATTAATACTTTCTAGATTTAGAAAATCACTGAAGTCTCAGAAGTTTATTTTTACACTGTTTTAAGTATGGAAATCTCAATTTTTATTGTAAACATGAAACAATACATCGCTTGATAAAGTTTGGAATCATGATAATTTTTTCTCTTTTATTATTTTTTACAATATATTAAATATTAACCTAATTTTTCTATATTTTAATGAGGGTCACTTGTGACATCTCTCGCGTTCTTCTTCTAACATAACTCCTAAGTTTTTGACGGCCACGATTAATGGCAAAACTTTTCCAACCCAATACCAAGAAGAGAAACGGAACGAATATGCAAATGAGATATACTTTAAAAAAGGGTAGAAGGTTTGGGGAGATAGGACGGCAAGCCTAGAGATAACTTAGTACGGAATTGTTCGGAATAAATGTTAGACGTCCTACAGCTCTGGAAGAAGGATACGCTCATCGTCATTAATAAGATTAATAATAAGAAGGATTAAGAAAACCAGAGTATTCTCTCCTACAAATAACATAATAGGAATATCTTCAACCTAGGAAGGAAGGTGACTCTATAAAAGGTAATATTTTGGTATAGGAAGTTAGATTAGACAGTTATATTATTATAATTAAGATAAGTGATCTAGTTGTGCGATCTGACTTGAATATTCAGTTTAATCGGTGGTTTATTCTCACTTTAAGAAAGTTGTTATTTAGAATTAAGTAATTTAAGTTATTCTTAATAAAAGTTGTGTTAAGAATCACAAATGTCTCATCTTTTAGATAATCCCACACCTCTAGCTTACGCGAATCACCCAAGACATAGTTATCACAGGATGGCTATGTCTCACACTTCTGTCTTCATTATGCAATTGAGAGAATGATATTCACATGTATGCTCAACTCTACCATCTGCCTAATATTATATATACTTGATATTTAATTACGCTGGATATTAACATCAGACATAAAAGCTTTCATTATGAAAGTTCCCATTTTATATTCATCCAAAATTGATTTGATGGTATAGCAAACTATATTTTGATGAGATAATTATGCACTATATTTTACTAATTTTCTTATAGTTAAACTAAATTTGGTAAAGTTTGAAGGTCTGATAAAATGATTATATATAATTTTGATGATCCGCGGTATTGTGCATAGAATCATTATAATTCTGAGGGACTGTTAAACTTAGATTAGAAAATATATTCATCACTTTTATTCTTAACAAGAGCTGATTGCCACCAAATTTCTCTTCTAAATTTTTTTTATTTATTTCGCCCTTAAGGCATTACATTTTGAAAGAGAGAAAGCAATTTTTTTTTTCTAAATATTTCATTTTTAGATACACTGCTGGCAGCCGGCAACACAAAATGCAACACCCTGAAGGAAGCATGCAAACCATAAGAAATTTACATCATGCATTGAAATATGCGAATCATTAGCAGTACAGCACAGACGCACATCACGGGCGATCGTAGTGCCACCAGCAAA
>BMAV01002289.1:0-55814 GCA_019973955.1 Trichonephila inaurata madagascariensis
CGCTTGCACTTTCTTTTGCGTTAATGAAAAAAATATTTTACACTTAAAAAGTTCATGCTTTTCTCTTTTAGAATCAGCCATTTTAAAAAACTTAATGTCAAAAACTGTTTTTTTTACGATTTTTCAAAAAATACTCAAAATTTTATTTAAATACTTAATAACTTCTTTATTTATAAAAATAATCTCACAAAACTTTTTTCCGTGTGTACAACGTTATTATACATAATCTGTACAAAAATTGATAAAATATCTTAAAAATTACGGTTTTTTTTAAAAAAGTGTTTTTCGTTTTTTTCCTTTTTTGCGACAAATATGTAAACATTACTTTTTTTAAAGTTTTTTGTTTAAAAATTACCGTTGTTTGCAATCGATATATGAAGTTTGAAAGCATTAACTTTTTTTAAACTTTAACAAATAACGCAATGCGTAAATGAACAAATCCTTTATTTTTAAAGGTCAATTCAATGCCTCTCCCGTAGGAACCTACAGCGTGAATGTCTAGAGCGCTTCTTTATAAAACGGTGGTTCCTAGGTTCGAAACTGAAAATGATATTCAATTTTGCATTGCATTATCTGTTAAAGTTTAATTTTTTTTTCGGGCTTCATTTTTAAATTAAAGACTTGAAACTTTATATGCCGAAAACAAAAAAATGTAACAAAAATAATGCTTAAATGTTTCTCACAAAAAGGGAAGAAAACGAAAAACACAATTTTTTAAAAAAAAACCCGTGATTTTAAATCTGTACAAAGATTGAAAAAATTACTTAAAAATTACGTTTTTTTTAAAAAATTTTTGTTTAAAAATGACCGTTGCTTGCAATCGAAAAATGAAGTTTCAAGGCATTAACTTAAAGAAAAAGACCGAAAAAAAATTTTCATTTCTTTTTTTTTACAAAACAACGAAACTTTGCATATAAATAAATGAATTTATAAAAGGTTTATTGATTATTAAATCATATTTTAGAAAATTACTTTGCATTTTAAAAAATAAGATAATTACTGTAATTATATGAATATTTATATTATACTTCATAAATATAATTATTAATAAATAATACTTTTTGTAAATTTTGTAATAAAAAAACATTAAATAATATTTTATATTAAAATTAGTTATAAAAAGTTTTATAAAATGATATACAATACGTTATGAAAAAAATATTATATAAATTATTATTATAATACATAAAATTATATATATATATTGTTAAAATAATGAATATGTTAGTTTTGTATAACATATACTTTTTTTTTAGTCAGATACGTGTTTACATAATTTACTAAACACAGTGGAGTTAAAAAGTTTAAAATTAAAATAAAATATCAAAATGTTTTTATCAGATCGGTTTTTTTCAGTACATGTATATATATATCTAGGCTTTCCCCCCTCCTTACTGTTTTTTTTTCTAACTTATATATATTTATATGTTTAATCAAACATTTAAACGTTCAGAAAAAAGAAATCGTTTCAATAGCTATCGGTAAATTTTTCTTTTATTTATTACTTATAGAAATTTGATTTTAATAAACATAAATATTTTTTTAAAATGTGTGATTATTTCTATTACTTCATTACTAAATGAATTCTTTGTTAATTAAAAAGTACATCGTCTATTATTGTGGATCAAAATACATTTTAGAGACATTTTTAAGCGAACTATATGTAACGATTGATTGATTAATGAAAATCTGAAGTCTATTTTATTATTTTAGATTCTTAGAAATTAACTACACTGGTGTGCAAAACTTAAGCAACAATGTAAAAATTTAGCAGATAGCTATGAAATTGCAGAAAAGGAGGTCTGGAGATCAGTAGAGGGAACACGTAAGTCAGTAGAAATGTCATGCGTATGCAAATATCAGGAACAAAACGTCAGAAGCGATGTGAGCGTACGCAAAACGCGTGATGTCGGCGCGCGCTGCTCAACGGTAGAATGAAATGAAGGACGGAGACGCAATTCACCATATTCTCTGCAAGTGCCAGTGAGTCAGTTCGTGAAATATGGCTAGAAGAAATCATCTGGATGACTTCACACGTGGAAGAATGATCGGAAAGCTGGAGGAGGGGCGTAATGTCACCACTGTAGCTGCAGAGTTCGGAATCAACAAAAGTGTCGTTTCACGCGCTTGGAAAGCGTTCCAAACCACAGGTACAGCTGTTAGAAAGGTTGGTGTGGCCGCCCGAGGACGACAACTGCAGGGGATGACCGATATATCATCCTGCAGGCGAAAAAGTTCGAAAGCAGTCAGCAAACGCCATTGCTCAGAAACTCTGTACAGCAACAGGTCGACAAGTGTAGCGGTTTACTGTGGCCAGACGCCTTCACAAAGGGGGCCTGTTCACCCGCCGTCCTGAACGCTGCCTCCCGTTGAAAGATGGCCACCGAAGCCACCGTTTACAGTGGGACAGAGAGCACAAAAACTGGACAACTGATCAATGGAGTCGTGTTCTCTTTACGGATGAGAGTCGGTTCAGTACCAGAAGCGATTCTCAACGCGTTTTGATATGGAGAGAGATCGGGACCCGGTTTTATCCCAGTAACATCAAGAAAAGACATCGTTACGGTGGTTTTGGAGTTCTTGTCTGGGTTGGCATTATGCTGAACGGCGGAACTGAGCTTCCCATTTTCGACAGAGGGTCTGTAACCGGGGATCGCTATTGTGAGGAGGTACTTCTTCCCCATCTGCATCTTTTCCGAGGTGCCATTGGCCCAGACTTCATCTTTATGGATGAGAATGCACTGCCACATCGCACTCTTGCTGTTGAGGAGCTGCTGGAAAGTGAAGATATCACTCGAATGGATTGGCCAGCGTGCTCCCCAGATTTAAATCCCATCGAACATGTGTGGGATGTTTCGGGGAGACGTATTGCCACACGCTCACATCATCCGGAGTACAACCAACAACTCAAACAGATGTTGATTGAGGAATGGGCACTCCTACCTCAAGAAATGTTGCACCAGCTGGTTCTGAGTATGCGGAGACGGTGCAAAGCAACCATTGTAGTAAGGGGAGGGCATATACCATATTAAGGAACATCTGCTTGTTGTTCTTACTGTTGGATAGACAATCATGAGTCACGATACTATGCGTTCAATAAAGCTTGTTTTTGTTTGATTCCATACCGTATGCGTTGTATTCCTTTTTCAGCGCCGATGCTTTCGTCATCCTTTACGGACATAATACTCTCCCTCATTTCAGAATTTCATGTCTCTCAGATGATTTTTCGTGAAGTTATGGCAATAAACCCACCTGTTGCTTAAGTTTTGCACACCAGTGTATTATTAAAAAATGATGAACGTTTTTAGTGTTTTACTCTTAGCACATCAGAATCGTTTTCTTTTTATTGCTTCACATTAATAATTTTTTAATTCTAAAGCAATGTTTTTTTTATAAGTCACATCAAAATTTGAAGCTATATCTTATCTGTGAGAAGGAGGGGAAGATAGAACAATAAATTTACACTAAAAAAAACCGTGTTCGGGTTATAGAGAGGAAAAGAAACCTGTCTTAAATTAAAAATAAGTGGAATGGAACAAATTTTGAAAAAGGGAAATTTTTTGACATAATTTTAGAAATCACTCACATTGTGCGTGTACAAACACACACACACAGAAATCCTGGTGTCATGAGGAAAAGAAAGCCAGAGGAACGCAGAGCTAAGAGGTGGAGGGAAATCATTTTGAAAAAGAGTATTAAAAGTGCTGATTTTGTGGAAAAAAAGAAAATTTATAAAAGTAGAGAAAGCCCGTGCAACGCCGAAACATGCAGTTAGTTTATTATTATTTTGAGTTTTCTACGTTAAGTCGGAACGAATATTTTACTTATATCTCAACTATTAAATAAAATTATTCATTACAGGCAGTAACTCATTTCTTCATATCAAATTACTTCTTATTAATGGGCAGTTCTAGAATAATATTCTCGATTTATTATAAAAGAACCTGTCCGTTCATTGTGTGGTTTTTTCCTGCTTTCGAAACACGACGCTCCATTTAAAGCTACATCAAAGTGCAAAATCTTTTCCTACGTTATAAATATTTTAAAGAATTCATTTACATAAAAATAATAAGGCTATTCATCATATCTATATTATTTGATTATTTCATATTCAAAATGAGATTTCGTGACTGTATTCTTTTTCGACCTGGAGATGCATTTGAAGTCTGTTTTTCAATTTCTAATATATTATATAAATGTGTGAAGAATGTTTCAACTCTTTTCTGAATCAATTCTTTATTTATATTTCACTCAGAAACCAAACAAGGTTTATGGTAACAAATAGGCTCAGATTTTGAGTCGCAACATCGCCACAACTTGATGAATAAGAGAGTCTAGAAGGTTTCTTTTCAATGATCACACTCAAACAATCCTGCATATTATTTCGAGGTGGGTACTAACTACTACTACACCTTTCACTACTAAATACCTTTCAGCAGTTTTATGAAACTTTCTTCAGGCAAAGTGGCAATCACTATTTAATTCTGCTTTTTATAATGTAACTAGCGGTCCTGACAGACGTTATCCTGTACACAAGTCTTAAATCCGAAAACTACAAACTTTTTTGAATAAGTTGTAACAATTTGGACCGTTTTGATGAAATTTTTTATAAAGTTATTACAACACCTGACATCATCATATGTACAGTTACCACAATTCGACCTATCGATTGCATGTGAGTATGTATTTAATATGAACTAAGTTAAATATATAACCTATTCTGAATAGAAATTTAAACTTGTTTTGATTAAAGGATAAAAAAGATAAAACTCGACATATTTTCTTAACAGGTATATTTTTTTAATGCACAAAAAATAAATTTATCGTAATGCCATTGAATGTACAATGTTTTTGGTTAATTCTTGAGGGGTATAAACAAACAAATGCGATGGTTTGCCAAACCTCGGACATGCAACATATAATTGGCCGTGCGAAAAGCAAGGGTTTTCTAAATCTGAGCCACAAACTGTCATTGTTTGACCTTGTGACTTATTAATGGTCATAGCAAATTGCAAACATTTGAATGGGTACGTGAGTGTGAAAGAATCATTGGGAGAAGTACAACATCACCTTGAAGTTCGCCGCTCAAAATAGTGGCCTCAAGAATATTGAACACGATTTTTTTATGAACAATCGCGTGCCCTTACATAATTTTGGCGAATTTTAAACTAATTGCGACACCGGACCGAATTGTGAATCTAAATCCTTCTCGAATCCACACGAAAAATATCATCCAAATCGGTCCAGCCGTTTAGGAGTTCAGTCACATACACAGAAGAATTACATATATAAAGATATATGCCGTATCGTGGCGAAATGAATAATCTTTCCGATACTGTAATTATTTTTTGTCTGATTTTGATAGAAAAATTAGTTTGCAATTTTCAAAACGGCAAAAATATCGAAAAATCCTCCCCTCTTAGTTCTTTTTTCCCTTGCCGCGCATTAGCAGAATAAACAGCACACAGGGATAAAACAACTATGCGTTTTAAGGTTTTTAATTAATATATTTTTAACTAATTTTGATACTGGACCGAATTGTGAAACTAAATCATTCTCGAATCCACTTGAACCCACACAAAAAGCGTCATCAAAATCGGTCCAGCCGTTTAGGAGGAGTCAGTCACATACACACGCACAGAAGAATTACATATGTATAAAGATTATTTGAAAAGATTAATTAAAAACGCTAAAACACCTCTGCATTTTCGTAACAATAAAGACCCGGTTTGACCAGTTTGGTTGAAAATCGATTTTCGACGCCAAATTACGTCATTTTTATAACAATAACGTTGTTAAACAATGCAGGTGGCTACTGGCGTACCTAGTTCTGAAGGGGCCCTGTATCAAAATTCTTCGGGGGCTCTTTTTACATACGAGAACCCTGTTAGTTGAACTGTAATTACACATGTTGGGGCTCCGTACCATTGATACGGCGGTAGCTTCGCCCCTGCAGGTGACTATTGAATTGAATGTTTTTAATTAATATCTTTTTTTAACTAATTGTCAATCTAAACCATTCTCGAATCTACTTGAACCCACAAAAAAAATTTCATAAAAATCGGTCCAGCCGGTTAGGAGGAATTTAGTCACATACACACGCACAGAAGATTTTTATATATAGAGATAAGTGAATAACCCACTGAGCAGTGGGTCATGTGATCGACTTTATACAACATTTGTGTGCTGTCCTAACGGTAATATATCGTAAATAATTAATGTTGACTGTTTGGGGAGGGGAGGTGTATCCAAGCTGCTTAAACCTTTTTTTTTTCTTGTATAATTCGGGTTTTTCAAAAAAGTGTTGAATTCATGTGTTTAATACATCAAAGCTGAATGTTTTCTCAGGTAATGCTTCTCTGAGAATAATTGTTTTATATATAATACTAGTGATATTTTTTGAAGTGCTTTCAATTTTTTTCTTCATGTTCTACCATTACCAGTACTTAAATTCTTATATTTTTCAGATAATCCAATTATAAGTAGATTTACTATTATTTCATATGAATAATATCAGGATGTGTGAGGCTTCAAATATTAATCCTAATATATATTATCCGGAGATTTTTACTATTTACCCCTTAAGATATATATTTTTCTAAGCATACTATGTCAGTGGCAGAATTTCCATTAGGAATAAATTACAAGTTGGAGGTACTTTTATCTCAAAGAATTTTTCTAAATAAAAAAATCTATCTGTACAATGTCAATTGGAAGGTGAACAACCTTTTCCTACAGTAGTTAGGTATCAAATATGAAAAAAATTCTTATCTGACAAATTTACAGTAATTTATATTTGTTGATTTATACTATACATAAGTTTATTAAAAACTTTCAAAATATTAATTTTTTTTATTCAATGGTATATATTTTATTACAAAATGAAGATCTGGTATACAAATGTTTCGTATCTACGAAAATTTTGAGAAATTTTCTTTTTTGATCCCCCTTTTCCATTCAGTTTTATGATACAGAAAACTTAATTTAATTGAAATTTGCTCAACAAATTTAAATGCATTTCTAACAAAGGAAGAGAGAGAAAATACTATTTTTACTTTTTTCCAGGTTCAATCCAAACAAATAAACTATAACATAATACTTTCTCTAATTACTTTACCTTAAGAATGCAATAAATGCTAGTATCAAAAATAAAAAAATTCTTCAAGTAAAAGAAAAAAATTTATTACTATTTGTAAAAATTAATACATTTATGTCATAAAAATCGTTAGGCCATCAACAATAAATACAATACTAAAGTACAAATGTCAAAATAAACAAAAAAAAGTTTTCAAATATTAAGTCTGGAATGCATTTACATAAAAAAATGTATCAAAAATACAGCACAACACTTGGCTTTTTAACAAACTTGTTACTTTTATTTTTAAATGTGGAAGTAATAATTTTCAGCAATATTTTTTGTTTCCGACGATAAAATCCAAAGGATATGTTGGGCGGCGTAATGGGGTATGATTACAAGAATGGTGGTCTTTCAACCCCTTGAAATATCCTCGTGTGTGCCAAAGTACATATCACAAATCTATAGTAAGTCATGAAAATACAAATGTTCTTTTAAAGCAGTGATACTCAACCTGTGGCTCACCGGGCCTTTTTAAGTGGCCCAGTCTCTTTCAAGAAATGATAAATAGGCTTTCTTGAATAATCTTTACAAGAGCAAAAAAATTTTTTGGCAGTGGTAATATCACAGCAGTAACAAAGGTCCCTATGAAATTTGTTATATTATTCGTAATCATATGAAACCGTTTACAGATGCAGAAATTGTGAAAGAGTTGATTCTTAGACACTACCAGTTTATAAAAATTTCGTAACAAAAAAAATTTTTTAAAAAATATTTTGATTAATCTTTATATTTTACATTTTGTATTTTATCATGGTCTTAAAGCATCCCCACTTCCAATTAATCTTCATGTTGTGGCCTCGTGAAATAACTAACTTATGTATGCAGCATGCGTGAAATAGCTGATTAATGTATGCGGCACAGCAGAAAAAAGGTTGAGTACCCCTGTTTTAAAGTATCACTTTGTGAGAAAGCCTCGTTGTATATTTCATAAACATGAGGCTCTTCTTGGTATGAATGCGTAAATGTCTTTTCAAAGTATTATTCTGAGAAAGCCTTGTTGCATATTTAACATGGGGATTTCCCTTGGTATGAATACGTAAATGTTTTTTTAAAGTCCAATTTCGTGAGAAAGCTTTGCTGCATATTTTACATATGAGGCTTTTCCTGGGTATGAATACATAAATGTGAATTTAAATTACTATGAGAGAAAGCCTAGTTGCATATTTTGCTAACATGGGGCTTTTCCTGGGTATGAATACATAGATGTGAATTTAAATGACCATTTTCAGAAAAAGCCTTGTTGCATATTTTGCAAACATAGGGCTTTTCCTTGGTATGAATACGTAAATGTCTTTTTAAATGACCATTTTCAGAAAAAGCCTTGTTGCATATTTTGCAAACATAGGGCTTTTCCTTGGTATGAATACGTAAATGTCTTTTAAATGACCATTTTCAGAAAAGCCTTGTTGCATATTTTGCAAACATAGGGCTTTTCCTTGGTATGAATACGTAAATGTGTTTTTAAATGACCATTTTCAGAAAAAGCCTTGTTGCATATTTTGCAAACATAGGGCTTTTCCTGGGTATGAATACGTAAATGTGTGTTTAAATGACCAATTCTAGAGAAAGCTTTGTTGCATATTTCGCAAACATGGGGCTTTTCCTGGGTATGAATACGTAAATGTGTTTTAAATGACCAATTCTAGAGAAAGCTTTGTTGCATATTTCGCAAACATGGGGCTTTTCCTGGGTATGAATACGTAGATGTGAACTTAAAGTACTAATGTGAGAGAAAGCTTTGTTGCATATTTCACAAACATAGGGCTTTTCCTGGGTATGAATACGTAAATGTGACTTTAAATGACTACTTCGAGAGAAAGCCTTGTTGCATATTTTACAAATATGAGGCTTTTCCTGGGTATGAATACGTAAATGTGTTTTATAAGTAGCTTTTAAAGAGAAAGCCTTGTCGCATATTTCACAAACATAGGGCTTTTCCAGGGTATGAATACGTAAATGTAAATTTAAATAACCACTTTCAGAGAAAGTCTTGTTGCATATTTCACAAATATGAGGCTTTTCTCGGGTATGAATACGTAAATGTGAATTTAAATTACCCTTTTGAGAGAAAGCTTTGTAGCATATTTCACAAACATGGGGCTTTTCTTGGGTATGAATAAGTAAATGTCTTTTCCAAGTAGCATTTGTTGAGAAAGCCTTGTTGCATATTTCACAAACATGGGGCTTTTCCTGGGTATGAATGCGTAGATGACTTTTCAAAGTACCGTTTACTGAGAAAGCCTTGTTGCATATTTTACAAACATGAGGCTTTTCCTGGGTATGAATACGTAAATGTGATTTCAAATGACTACTATCAGAGAAAGCCTTGTTGCATATTTCACAAACATGTGGTTTTTCATTGGTATGAATACGTACATGTCTTTTTAAATGATGACTATGATTGAATTCCTTGCAGCATATGTGACAAATATGAGGCTTTTTGTTGGGCAAAGCACTCAAGGGATTGTTTAAGATACAATTTTGTGAAGTAGTCATCTTGTTAGTTCATAAAGTTGGAAATCTCGAGTGTGATCACAGAAATTCTTATTTTGTTTTAGGGGACGAGAAGAAGCCAGGTTGTGTCCTCTTTGAGGAAAGTAATTTATAATTATATAATTTTGTATGAGAAGAAATATTTCTTTTGAATATAATACAGAAATCGGAAATCTAGTTGTATTTTAAATTAAGGCACAAAATGAAATCCACCAGAATATCGCATATCTAAATTAATTCATCACTATTTTCTATGAAGATTGCTGAAATTATACTAGAATATATTAAATGATTGCATATACCTATAGATACTTTTATTAGATATTGTCCAAGAGCAAAATTCAGATGGACCACGGACCAATTTATGCTCCCTAAAGTGACAAACTTGCAGTGAATTATAAATAGTACTTTTTTAGTGCTGTGCGCTTTTACATTAGGCGAATGGTTGGTTTGAAGTAACAGCCCTTCAAAAGAGCAATATTTTTGGCGATGAGCCACATAATTTTAATCAAATGTTATTAGCATGCAGTCTGAGACCTTTGAAATTGCATCGATATCTTTTCTCCAATTGGATTTCTTAAGAACTTGCAATACTTTAAATTCACAAAACATTCTCACCAAAATTTATATAATTACTGTTTTCTCAAGAGAGAGAGTTTATACTGTTCGGGACTTTTTACTTTTATAAGGAAATCAGGATCATTCAAATGAAAATAAATACGCATTAATTTTTATGCAGAATGTTTTCAATAATTTCTTTTTTCTATAGCTAGTGATGTACTGTCTTTGCTGAGGGAGAAAATAGTAGCTTGAGATTTAAAAATATAAATTCCTAAGACAGATTCTTTTTAATTTCCACATAATAGCTTTCCAAGTAAAACAGAAAATTTAACTAAAACACTCCCTATTAATGTAGTTCTGTTCTCAAAATTTTTTATACTTTTTACCACAGAAATTTTGGAATTTTTTATGCGTCTTTTATTTTCTTCCTCGGGTAGGTTTGATTCTGGAATTCTACAGTTGTCTAAATGCACCTTTTCCTCTAAAAGTAAAAACAGTCATGAATATCAACACACAAAATATTGGAATTATGAAAAAAACATTTTACAACAAGTATATATAGTTAAACGATATAACTACTTCAGTTTTCAATTTTCATAGATTTCAGAAACAATACCTCTTTTGAAATTTTTGCTCTACTATACTACACCATTTAAATACCTCATAAGCATTTTCAATTTTTTAAATGCAAATACTTAAAATTTCACGAGAACAATGTTTCATGAACACTGATTTTACAATATATCTTGCTACATTTAATTGACTTGCAGCAGTGCCTCCTTCTGCAAGTTGCAAAAACAACAAAGGGCAGAAATAAAAACAACTGACGCCAATGTGTATTCCTTTAGTCTCAGTCATCTAAGGCATGCACGGAGTAGCTGCGGGCCAGTAGGTCAGTGGTTCAAATAAACACCCCTGCCAAAATCAACAGCTTGTCGCTCTGAAGTGGTGAACAGAACGTGATTAGTTCAGTAACAGAAAATCGGTCCTTTGGTAGAGACCACGGCATTCTCCCCCCTACAGTATCATTGAGGTGTATGGAATAATCAGAGAAATGAACAGGACGACCAGAATGGGCTTCGATCTTAGCTTCTATTAAATTAACATAATGGAAATAAATTAATAAAATTAACATAATGGATAAAACATCAGAAATTTCAAACATATTATTACAATATTCAGATTTAATGAAACCAAATTTGTTAGTTACTAATACGAAACACGATGTTAAACACTATATTGCTACTTAAGGCCCAACATTTTACTCAAAAGCTCGTCAATTGGATTATAAAAAATTTGAAATAGCCAAGCAAAAATTTAAATTAATGCTAGATAATGATATCATTCGACCTTCTAAATCTCCATGGGCAAGCCCACTACATCTTGTGAGTAAAAAAAGATGGAAGTGTTAAACCATGCAGTGATTATAGACCTTTAAATGCCTAAACCATTTCTGACCATTACCCAATTCCACGAATTGAAGATTTTCATCATATTTTAAAAGAAAAAAGAATATTTTCCAAGATTGACCTAGTCAAAGCATATTTTTAAATTCCAATTGCTGAAGGAAGATAAGGAAAAGACAGCCATAATAACACCATTTGAGTTTAATATGAGTTTTGGGTTAAGAAATGCACCCTCTACTTTTCAGCGCTTTATCAATGAAGTATTATTTGGACTAGAATTTGTTTTTCCATACCTGGATGACATTCTATTAGCTTCTGAAAATGAAGAACAACATAAAACTCATTTGAAACTTGTGTTTGATTTTTTACAAAAATATGGTCTTCGAGTGAATATCTCAAAATCAACTTTGGGAGTAACTCATTTAAAATTTTTTAGGATACTTGATAACACCCGAAGGATCTTAGCCACTTCCAGAGAAAGTAGATGCAATTTTATCATACAAATTACCTGAAATAATTCGTGATTTGAGAACCTTCCTTGGACTCCTTAAATTTTATAGCAGATATTTAAAAAATGCTGCTAAACATCAAGCTATTCTTCACGAGTACTTAAAAGGTTCAAAAAGAATGAAAAAACAAAAATTGTTTGGACAGAGGAAGCTAAAGGAAATTTTGAAAAAGGTAAACAAGATCTTGCACATGCTACTTTATTAAGCTTTCCTGACCCTAATTTACAATTGGCTTTATTTACTGATGCTTCCAATTTTGCGATCGGATCGGTATTACAGCAGTTTGAAGTTGGAAACCGATTTCATTTTTTTCTAAAAAATTAACTGAAGCAAAGAAAAATTACAGTACGTATCATAGGGAATTATTAGGAATATACCTTTCTGTCAAACAGTTTAAACACCTTTTTCAAGGACGAAATTTTGTTATTTATACTGATCACAAGCCACTTACATATGCCTTTTATCAAAAAAATGAAAAAGCTTCACCTAGACAGTTACGTCATTTACAATATATATCACAATTTTCAACAAATATTTGTCACATTAGCGGATAAAAAAATATAGTTGCAGATTCATTATCCAGGATTGAATATATCTCTGAAATAGATTGACAAAATTGCTGATGCACAAGTTGATAATAAGAACTCAATAAACTGCGCACAAAACCAACCTTAAATTTTAAACAATATCCCCTTGACTCTGGTAAATTACTTTGGTGTGATATTTCAACTGCAAACATCCGTCCATTTATACCTCAGCCTCTTCGAATGCACATGTTTCAAAAATTCACAACTTGGCTCACCCTGGTGCAAAATCTACTGTTAAGCAAATAGCTTCTAGATTTATTAAGCTAAACATTCAAAAAGACGTCAATCAATGGGCAAAATCTTGTATCCAGTGTCAAAAAAACAAAATTAATAGACGTACACATTCACAAATTGGCACCCTCCAAGAAGTAGATGATCGATTCAGTGTCATTCATGTTGACCTCATAGGTCCATTTCCTGTATCAGAAGGAAAAATAAATTGCTTTACTTGCATTGACCGCTTCACATGTTGGATAGAGAGAGAGGTCATTCCTTTATCAAATATCACGGCAGAAACGGTTGCTCGAGAATTTTATAATCACTGGATTTCACGCTTTGGAATGCCATACCGTGTGATAACTGATCAAGGTACTCAAATTATATCTGAGCTCTTTAAAAACGTAGGTGTTATTTGTGGATTTAAAGTATGCACAACAACATCATATCATCCACAATGTAATGGAAAATTTGAAAGAATCCATCACACCTCAAAAGCAGCCATCGGAGCGCACATAACTCAGTTAAATGGACACAGACCTTACCAACGGTATTGTTAGGATTATGATCGGTTCTACGTAATGACACAAATTACACCATTGCACAAATGGTTTACGGACAAACTATCCGATTACCAGGAGAATTCTTTGAGAAACCGAAAAATGTCTTGGATACAGATACGTTTGCGGAAGAATTACAGAAACAAATGGATCAGTTACAACCACTAAAAACTCAAAACCTTCAAAACCAAACTGCTCACCTTCTCAAAAACACTTTGTCCATAACGACTTGCATAACAGAACACATGTGTTCATACGTGTTGACAGAGTGAAAAAAGCACTCGAACCCCCGTAAGATGGACTGTTTCCAGTGGCAAAAAGATATGATATATATTTTACTGTGAAAACTAAAGGCAAGGACATTAATATATCTGTAGACAGATTAAAACCTGCATATTTGTTGTCAACTGATAGTGATAATCCTGATCATTTCAAACAATTAGAACATGCACCAACTCTGCCCTAGAAAAACTGATTGTGCAAAGAAAAATTGAAAACCAGCCACCAGATTTGCCGAAAAAAGATGTCCAAAGAACAACTACACGCTCTCGTAGACATGTAACGTTTCCAGCACATTACAGAGATTAACTGCATATTATTTTATGAATCTCATTTGTTGTATTTTTGCTTTTATTTGTATGTATTGCATATTGTATCATAACTATGTTACTGGTGAAGGAGTAATGTTGCATCTCTACTTATAAACTATCTTTGTTTTTATAAATTTAGTTTTCATGATCTGGCAACAAAAAGTTGTTGACATATTTTGTAACGGGATGCAAGAACAAGAATAAAAAAAGTTTAACGATCTGAAATAGTTTTCTTCTTAAAAAGGATGAATTAATTCTAAGTAATCATTTTGCTTATCATATATATTTGTGACTAAATCGTCTACTAATACACATAATTCTTAGCTTCTTTAAACCAGACAAATTTAAAGATTACAATTTATAGATATATGATATACATACATAAGTTCATTAAACAACTTCAAAATATTAATCTTTTTTTAATTCAATGGTATATATTTATTACAAAACAATGGTAAGGTACAACAAAAATTTTGAGAAATTTACATTTCTGATACCCCTTCTCACACAAGCTTTGTGATACAGAAAAACTAATTTTAATTATTTCGACAATTCAGAGATTTTTCAAAAATTTCGGAAAAATAAAAATTACTCGAAAAAGAAACAGAACTTTTTATTTAATAATAAAGTCTAAATGAAAATGTCACGAAGGAAAAGATATTTTCAGAACTACAACTAATAAATTATTAAATCGCAAGCAGTTATCAAATTCTACACATTTTTAAGACTTTTGTTCCAAAATATATTTCAGAACTACAGATGAATCTAACTATGCATATTTCGGGCACATTTATAATAAATATATCAGTCATTCATGACAATTGATTAAAATTTTTGAGCAGCAATTTGCACCATAAATTTAAATGGAAGATCAAAGGTATCAGAAGGAAGACATAAAAACGCATTTAAAAAGTATAAAATACAAATTTTCTGTTTACAGGTTCAACACAAACAAAGTATAAATAATACTTTCCTTAAATACTTTTACCTTAAGAGAGCAATATAAGTTGCGTTGTTGCAAATCAATGGAGATCAGCAAGACTATAAATCAGGTCCACGATTTAGGTCCTAGCAATATATAAATATATTTTGTTTAACACATTTTCAATTTACAAAATTAATTTTTTTTCCCTAAATCACGAAAGATTTTAAATTAACAAGCATACTAAAAATGCATCAAAAAAATTCACAAACCCTCATAAACAAAAGTTTTAGAATAGTTAAAAGTTCTAGAATTAAAAAAATTAAAAGAAATTCTTCAAGTAAAACAAGAAAATTTATTTCAATTTGTTAAATTTAATACATTTATGTTATAAAAATCGTTGAGGCATTTACAATAATACAATACTTAAGTAAAATTATCAGCATAAGCAAAAAGAATACTTTTCAGATATTAAGTCTACAATGCAATAACATCAAAATAAATGAATCCAAAATATAGCAACACTGACTTTTTAATACACCTGCTATTTTTATTTTTAAACGTGAAAGTAATAATTTTCAACAATATCCATGTAAGGAAATTTTTAAAAAATTCGGGTTAAAAATTGTAAATTTTTTGTAAAAAAATTATTATTGAAAAAATTTCTCTAAAAAAAAAAGACATATATAAATCAAATTGGTTTTTAAGGGGAAAAAGGGCGGGCTTTTGAATTTTTTTCCGCCATTACAATCGTGTATATATATAGTATGTAAAATAATGGTAAATTAAGAATGCTATTAATAACTTTTTTTTATTAATGAATCCCTAGTGTTTTTTCAATAAATTTTTTTTTTTGTTTTTTTTTTTAAAAACCCAATAAAATAAAATTCAAAAGAATTTTTTTGGCGGCATAGGGGGTATGATTACGATAATGGGGGGATTTTTTAACTCTGGTTACCCCCTTTTGGGAAAAATTTCCCTTATGCTCCCCCTGTACATAGTACAAAACTATAGTTTTTTTTTTTGCATGAGAATGAAAATTTTTTTTTAAAATTATCACTTTTTGAAACCCCCACAGCATATTTCACAAATAATTAGGACATTTCCCTGGTATGAATGCATACATGTTTTTTGCCCATTCATGCATACATAAAATTTTCTTTAAGGAACCACTTTCAGAAAAGATTTGTTGCATATATTACAGACATGAGTTTTTTTCCTTGGTATGAACCCGTAAATGTTTTTTTACATGTTCACTGTTTAAAAAGGTTGGTTGCATAATTCCAAACAAAAAGTTTTTCCCCTTGGTATGATTACGTAAATGTGCCTTTAAATTACTACTTTGAGAGAAAAGCCTAGTTAAATATTTCACAAACATGGGTTTTTCCCCTTGGTATGAATTTTTTAAATGAAAATTAAAAGCACCACTTTGAAAAAAACCCGGTTACATATTTCACAAACGAGGTTTTCCTTGAAAGAACAGTAAATGTGCTTTTAAAAGAACCACTTTCAAAAAAACCTTTGTCACATATTTTACAAGCTTAATTTTTTCTTTTGTTTTGAGCGTAAAAAAGGTTTTTTTAAAATTTTTCCCACTTTGTGAAAAGTCTTTTGCATTTTCCCACAAACATGAGGTTTTTTCCTTGGTAGGAATGTGTAGATGTACTTTTTGGGCACTAGTATGAGAAAAAGATTTGTTGCATATTTCAAAACATGAGGTTTTTTCCTTGGTATGAATTATGAATTTTTTTTAAATGACCACATTGAGAAAAACCTTTTTTGCACATTTAAAGGCAAATAAGGCTTTTCCTTGAAAATGAAATGTCAATGTTTTAAAAAGGAAATTTTTGGTGAAAACCCTTGTTGCATTTTCACAGACATATGCCTTTTCCTTTTATGAAGATTCAAATATTCTATTAAATTACCACTTCATTAAAAAGATTTTGCACATTTTAACAAAAGTTTTTCCCATTGGCATGAATAAGCAAATGATGCTTTAAATAGTCAGTTTCAGCTAGCCTTTTTACTAATTTAAACTAGGAGTTTTTATTTAAAAATAGCAAAGAAAATGGATATTCCACACTCTTTATGGAAAACAGTTTATAATTGTATTCTTTTTACAGCAGTTTAAATTTTCTTTTTTTAATGCCTTAGAATTGAATTTTTAGCATTAGAAAATTTTTTATAAAATTAAATGCAGCTAGATATCACTGTTTCCCGGTAAAAAACCCAACTTCTTATTAGAACACTCCATATTTATAAAGTTTATTTTTTTTAATTCCTTAATTTGCTTTTTTTTTCAAAATGTCTGAGAACCCTTTTTGGACTTTTTTATTTGTGAATTCAATAGTTGTTTAAAATTCTGATAACAGCAAAAAGGGGAAAAAAAGGCTGCAGTTTGTCAGCTTTTAAATTTTTGAAAAAAAGAAACATAAAAGCATTTGAAAGCAATAAACATAGCAGCATAGGACCCTTTTTTTTAAAATTTTTGAAAACAAATTCTTTTGTATTCTTTGAAACAGTATACTACCCAATCATTGGCATTATAAAAAAGGCAAATTTAAATACTAAAAATTTCCTAAAGAACTGGATTAGGTGCCCCTGGGGTTTTTACTGTTTTTAAGTTTTAAATTTAAACCAAGACTTTTTTTACGGGGTTTTTCCACTTTCTATGTCTTTTTGTAAAAAGTAACACCATTTTTTTTTCTGGGAATTGAATCCATATTGGATTCTAAAAAAAGATAATTAAAATTAAAATCTTCAAAATAAAAGTAATATTAAATCTTTTTTTTCCCAAAAGGAAAGCGAATTTTTAAAAGGGTTTTTTTTGATAAAGAAAATATTACTGATTTTCAAACTCTGAAAAAGGATGCAACCCACATCAATAAATTTATTCACTTTCAATAGAAATAAAGTAAAACCTTAAATTTAAAAAGATGTGTCAGAAAAAAACCCAATAAGCTTCACTAAAAATTTTTCTTTAAAGTGAGTGTTTATTAAATTTCCCCCTAAAGCAATGCAAGTGCTACTGGCTAACCTTGTAATTTTTTATGCATGGTCAAAAGATGAAAAACAACACCAATATTATTCTCCTGTAAAAAATACCAATTTTGTAATTCTGGTATCAAATAAATCCGTAAATTTAAAATTGAGCACATTTGCCAGTGCACAAATTCATGGACAATAAATTATGAATTTGAGTCCCTGAATGCCACTGGAGGTTCATCGATAGGATTGTTGATGCGTTTGATTTCTCAAGCCTCAAGTCCCCACGCTGGCATGTGGTGGGGAAATTAGGGGAATAGGATGCCAGCTCAGGTTTTGAGGTCATTTGATCAAAAATTCAAAATTTGAGGTCCCAAAAATGCTAACCCTCTTACAGCTTTTGTGTGACATTAATAAATATTCAAATCAGATGTCAAAATAAAACGTTGTTTTTAGATGAAGAAGTTTCTCCGAGAAAGGAAAAATTTTTACTGCATAAATCAGTGCAATATGAAAATGGGGGGGGAAGACAAAACTAACCCAAAAAGGGCCCAAAAAAAAACTCTTAAAATAGAGAAAAAAAAGTTAATAAAGTAAATATCAAGAATGAACAAATGGGGAAAAGTGAATTTTTCAATATCATGACAATTTACCTTTTGAAGTTTGAAAAAATTTAAAATTTTTTAGGAATTGGTTGATAATTTTCCCAAAAAGACTTCAGAAAATCTCCCAATCTAAATTTCATAAATTGCTTTTGCAAAAAAAATCTTTAAGGGCTAGTACTTTTTTTTTTGGGGTTAGGAATTTAACCTCATACCCAACTTCGGGGGAAAAAAATTTAAAAGGGGTTTTTGGGGAAAAAAAAAAAAAATCAAAAAATTTTTTTCAATGCTGCTGGGAAATTTAAAGATCTCACACAAGTGTAAAGAAGTCCAAAAATCACTCACAGAGTATATATATTTTTAATCCATGAAAGAAACTTGGTACTACAGTAAAATTGACAAAAAGCTTCATTCACTTGTTTCATTAATGGAATAAATGATTTAATGGGCCCCAAATTTTTCATGGTCACATAAGAAAGGCAATCACTTGTTTGCAACAATTCAAAAATGACATTAAACTAACTTGTTGTTATATCTGTAAAATTTGAAATTTTATTGGGTTTAAAAATGACTCAAATATGATAAAAAAATTTTATCCAAAAAATTTTTAAAATTAAAAAAAAATTTCATTTGATATGTGTACTTTTAAAGGCATATTTTTCTTACTTATTCCCTTAGTGTTGTTGAAAATATTTCTTTTAAAAACAGTTATAGAAAAATTTTTCAAATAATGTACACAAACTGATTGGGTGGAAACACATGATTCCAAATTTTTTTTGCGATTATGATGTTACATGAATTTATGAGCTAACTGGCTGAAGCGTGTTTGTCATTTATAATGCAACTATGAATTCACAAGAATTTAGCCCATTCAAAACAAAACTTTTTTACAATCACATTACAACAATTTAATTCAAAATTAATTTGCGAGTTAATGAAAAGCTTCATCAGAAAAGCTAACCATAAAGTTTTGAAAGAAATGCCGTTTATGTTTTATAAAATAAATAATAGAAAGGGGTTTCAAAAGACTCGACTGGCGCATTTCAGCTATAACTAGTTTTTGTCCAAATTTCATTTTAAAAAAAAAATTTGGTTCCCCCGTTAAACAGTTAAAAAACAGTTACTAGTCTCTGGCGCCATTTCCAATTCTCTCTTCATTGGAGCTATTACGTCCTTTGAAAGTTTTCATCTCATTGAAGCAAAAGCATGCAAGTTACACTCCAGACTTCAAGTTAAAAACTTTTTAAAAAGGCTACCAAATCCAAAGGGAAAAATTTTTTAACACTGGCCGGGAAACAAAATTTTAATTGGTGGGGAAAAAACAAAAACCCAAACCCAAAACTGTGATTGGCGTAAAAAAAAGGTCGATTGTTGTGGAAAAAATCACTGGCCAAAAAAAAAATAAATGGATTTTTTAAAACAAGGGGGAAAAGCAGTCTTGATCTTAAAAATTTTTTAAAACATGTATTTTTTTTTTTAACAACTCAAAAACATGAAATGCGGGAGCAAAAAATTTTTTTTTTTTATTGAAATTATTTAAAAAGTTGTCATACATATTTATAAAAAACTGTTTCATAAATTTTTTTTTTTCTGGGCAATTTCTTACTTCTTATTTTTTAAACTTTAAAGGACAATATTTTGGGGGTTTATATTTTTGGATTATTCCTGGGAAAAACTTCCCGGGGTTATCCGACACTGCACATTATACAATGTTTTTTTTTTTTAACCAAAAAAAAGGGTTTGCAGAATTTAAAAGGCCCCTCCGGTTTATACACACAGGAAAACTGGTAAAAGTTTTAAATGCATTTTGTTGCCAAGAGGTAAAAGTTTTCTTAAAAAAGAACTTTTTTTTATCTCTTTCCCTTTTCCTTCCTCCATTAAAGGGGATCTCCATCTTTGGTTGGGGCAAATCATTTAGGGGTGTTTTCAGTGCCCCCCTTCACATATACATAAAAGTTTTCAGAATCAATTTTTAAACCAAAAAAAATATTCTTTTTTTGAAATTCCCAAAATAAAATCAATGGGGTAATTTGTTGGGGGGAATTTAAGGGAATTAGTTGTTTATGTTGTTAAAAAGGCGATATTACAAATAGTTTTCCTTAATATTTTTTTTGGTCCATGTGTAGTTTTTCCATGGAAGGATTAATTTTAGTAACTTTTTTTAAGTTTTTTTTCCCCTTAACCCTATTAATTTAGGCGATTTCTTTAAAAAATTTAACCATTTTCAGTAATTTTTTTTATGGTTTTTCGTCTTCTGTTTTTAAATTTTGGGCAAATTTTTTGAATATGGATATTTCTAAAATGGGCGAGTACTAGAATATTTTTTTTTTAAAAAAATAAGTGTTGTGCTTTTAATTATAAGCTATAAATCGTTCATTTTAGTTTTAAAATGTTTTTACGTTCTTTGTTTAGATGAATTGATTTGAAGGAACTTGCAGTGCAAGTTTCATATTACAAGCTTTCACTACTTTGTAATTGATATTCTAAATTAATTTTAACATACATTATGTACTTATTTTATTCATAATGAAAAAAAAATAATGCAAGTATTACTATGTGTAACACTCATATAATATTCGTTATTTATAATTTTTCTTTTAGCATTTATTTATAATTATTTAATTATAATTATTATTTATTTATAACTATTTCTGTTGTTTATTTTTATAGTTTTGTATTACGAGTTCTCTTATGCAATATTTTTATTTTTTTACAATTTGACAATTATTCTTTTTATAATAATTACTATTTATATAATTATATTACATGATTATTATTTCTAATATAACCGTTATAAAATCATACTATATGAATATTACACATAATTACGATAAAATAATATAAGATTATTATATATGCTGCTTATAATGCTATTATTAGTACATGTCACTTTTTATTACATATTATTATTCATTATTTATTGATTGATCTAGGTTATTCTTAATATGTCTTCCTATATCCTTTATTTGAAATACATTTCAATATATTTTAAAACAATTCTTTAAAATCGTACTAATTTGATATCGGGGGTAGTAGCGCCCAGCTGTTGTTTATGTTCGCCAAGATGGGCGATAATATTACAATATGGTTACCTTAATATTTTCATCGTCTGTCGATGTGGTTGCCATGGGGATAACGTATATTAGAAATAACTTTTATTGTTTTTCCGCTTATAACCCTTTAATTTCAGCGATATCTTTAAAACAACCATTTTCAGTTTAATTTTTTCTATTTGCATCTTCTGTTTTAATTATGGGCTACTTTCAAATATGAATATTTCTAAAATGAGTGAGTTCTAGAATATTTTTTCTTAAAAGAATAAGTGTTGTGCTTTTAATTATGCTATAAATAATTTATTTTAGTTTTAAAATATTTTTTTAATTTCTTTGTTGATGAAATTAAGTTGAAGGAACTTGCAGTGCAAGTTTCATATTACAACTTTACTACTTTGTAATTGATATTCTAAATTAATTTTAACATACATTATGCAATTATTACTATGTGTAATAATCATATAATATTCGTTACTTATAATTGTTTCTTTAGCATTTATTTATAAATATTACTACATACTTTGTTATTTATTTATAATTATTAATATTAATATTATTTACATTATGATTTAATTATAAATTATTATTATTTAATTATAATTATTATCTTATTCATTTATAACTATTTTTGTTGTTTATTTATAGCTATTCTTAGTTATTTATTTATAGTTCTGTATTATGAGTTCTCTTATGCATTATTTTTATTACAATTAGCCGATTATTCTTTTAATAATTACTAATTATATTATGATATTGTTTCCTAATAACCGCTATATAATGATTATGAATATTACATAAAATTACGATAAAAAATATTATGAGCTTATTATATGCTGCTTATAATACTATTATTAGTACATGTTACTTTTTATTACATATTAATCATTATTTATTGATTGATCTAGGTTATTCTCAATCTCTTCCTATATCCTTTATTTGAAATACATTTAAATGTATTTCAAAACATTTCTTTAAAATTGTGTATCATTAAACTGCCGCCATATTGGATTTCAGTCCAGCAGCAAGAAACTCTGCTTGGCGTGATCCTTATCACGCCAAGCAGCACTTGGCGCTATTACCCCCGTTATCAAATTCGTTCCTTTAAAATTATTGTGTATCATTAAATTACCGCTAGACCGCCATATTGGATTTCATTCCAGCAATAAGAAGCGCTGTTTGGCGTGATCCTTATTACGCCAAGCAGCATTTGGCACCGTTACCCCCAATATCAAATTAGTTCCAAATCAATTCACAAGACATTCAGTATTTGAGGGGAAAAAATCTTTTTAAGTAACCAAATTTATTACATTTTTTTCTCTCTTTATTTTCAATTATTTACCATAAAAAAAAATTGGTTCAATATAGCAATGAATTCTTGAGAACAAAATTGGAGGTTCAGATAAACCTTATACATAGTACTTAAATACTTATTACATTTGAAATGTCAATTTAACTACACATGTAGCAGAAGTTTATTCTCTGTTAGTTAGAAACAGAAATAGGAAGCACAAGGAAAAACAATGCTAATAAATTATGAGGTTTTTTTTAAAGAATGGGCAAACTGAGGTTAAAGAAGGTACTTTTGAGGAGTTATACAATATATCTTATTATACTGGATCATATAAAACGCGCTAATTGTCTGAAGAAAAAAAACCATCTTATTGATAACAGGACTAAGTTGATTTAGTTAAAAAGCTAAATGATAGTGATACTTTGAAGCCGCCTCTCAAGAGTAAACTGCATAAAGAAGGACATCATGATAATTAGAACTTAAAAGATTATCAGATTGTAATTATCAATGAAAAGAAATAGTACAGTAGTAATCAAAATGAAAGAGGCCAATGAAAATTCTTTAGCTGCAAATAATTTTGAAAACATTTCAAGGGACTGTTCCGAGCCAAAGTCAGTTTTAACTTGCTAGAAATATAATAAAACAGGAGATAAAGCTAAGAATTATGTTTCTAAATCTGAAAAGGATTATTCAAAAATGAGAAATTTACCTATTGAGAAAGTTGGTGAAAACTCTGAATGCCAAAAATTGAGCAAAGCAAAACTCAATAAATTGTAATGAAGTACAACCTTTCTATGGTACAAGTTCTTGTTGTCTTTTAAATGATTACTACTGCCCAAAAACTTCAAACAGGAAACCGAACCTGCTGCCACTATATTGAATGATTTTAGAAATCAAAAGGAACCTTCAGTGACCCCCTAGGAAAGATTGAAGCTGACATTGTCAAGTCGATGAGGTAAAAGGCCCAGTCATAAGTATTTATGTTGTTTCTGATAATGAACAGCCAGTTGATATTATTGAACAAACATGGCCTGATTTCTTCATATTACCAGAAGATAAAATTAAATTTGTAACATCATATGATGCAGCAAACAGATGTAATTGTGAAACTTATTATGTAGGTGTGAAAGTGCAATATACTTTGGAAGTAAGCAGACAAAAGAGGGTGCTGCTTAAGAAGTAATTGCAAATAAATTGTTTTTATAACATACTCTCCCTTCTTAGGCATTAACTTAAGTTCTCTTACCTTCTTAAGTTCATGAACTTAAATAAGATTCTGATGCACACAATAATGGTAACTAAAAACTACTATAACAATTACTAAAAATTATGAAGAAGTTTGTGTTCATATAATCGAAAGTAGAGTTAAAAAAGGAAGAATTTGAAAAGTAAAGTGAGGAAGAAATGAGCAAACTAGCACCTTAATTTAAAAAGCAAGTGAAACAAATTGAGCTATAAATAATATAGATTATTATATTAGTTACTTATTAAGACTTTTACCCCTAAAAATTGCACATTTAGCTGACAGAGAATTATGGGCTATATCTATTTGCTGAAGAAAAACTTCAAGTATTCCTTGCAGTTCATGCAACTTTTTTTTAAAGTTTCTATAGCCTTGAGTGAAGTTAAGGTTGAAACTTCAAGGAAACAGGAATTGTTTGAGTTATTGATTGAATAGAGAATTTGTTATGTATTTAAGTATCAGAGCTAGAGTGGACAATCTTAACTTACATGGATATTAAATAATTTATGTGTCAAAACTTATACGTGTGAAAACATAAATTTAATGTGCCCAAAAGACTTTCTACTAAAGAAATTGTGAAATAATAGAAGAAAAAATAGAATTGTATCAGTTAAACAATCACCTTACACAAGTCCTGTACTGTTGGTTAAGAGGAATACTGGTGAGAACAGACTATAAACGATAAGTTTCTTTTAAGGTAAAATTGAAGATTTATTAAAGCAATTATGAGTAGGCGATACCTTCTTTCACAAATCTTTCTGAATTCGTTATTTCAGTTCAGTTCAGTTCTGGTATAGTGGATACTGACAGATAAGAGGAACCCTTAAGGCCGGACAAGTAATGCTCGATTTTGTTGGAGGCACTCAAGTCAAAATTCTGCAAACTGGATGGGTTACTTTTATATTTTTGGCCACTTTTGGAAAATCGCCAAGCTAATCGTTGGCTTAATTGAACATAGCTTTGGGGACAGGAAAATCTTTAGGGAATAGGGATTTTTAGATAGGGGAAAAAGGGATTTGACAGGAAGAATCCTGATCATTGAATCGGACAGGAAGAATCCGAGAAGTAATGCGATGTTAGAATATGTGAGGCAAGGAATAAAACTTGATATTTCTTGATACACAACAAGGTTTCTATTAGTTTTTAAAGAAGCTTAAATGTATCATATTTTTCTAAATAATTGACTTTTAGGATGATTAAATTAAATTTTACGTTTATGTGGTTTGAAATCGTATTAGTTCTATTGATTTTGAAAGAAAATTTTTAAACACTTCATGCATTTTTGGAAAGATATTTTTTCATTATCACATACAAAATAAGGGGGGAAAAGGTGAGTATAAATTCATCCCCAATAAATAAATACTTGTTATGGTGTTTTTCTCAGAAATTTCTATAATAGAACAAAGGTTTTAAAAGGAATTAAAAAAAGTGCTTCATCACAAAGTTGCAGCTAAAGCTTCTAAAAATTGCTTAAAAACTAAATAAATTACCATTTGTAACAGTTAATAGCATAACATTCGATATCCTTTTCTTTTTAAACATTGTAAATAGGGTTCATATAAAATTTTAAATTTGTTGTATTTGTATTTTCATAAGAGAAAATATTATCCTTTGCAAATACTTCAATAAATTGTGCAAATGCTTGCAATAAATTAATAATTTTCAACAATCCTAGCTAGTGCAATAAAGTTGAAAACATTCATCTTCCTTATAAATACCGAAATAACAGGAAGAACAATACTGGAGAGTAGATACTGCTAAATTCTAATGAAGATGTATTCCTGCAGAAAATTTCCATTTGAGAAATATATATTTTTCAGTGAGTAGGAATCTTTTAAAACGGGGGCTGGGATTTTCCACCGCCAAAGCCTTCTTTTCTAGCCAAAGGTGGATCGCCAAGGCATATCCTTGGGAGGAACCGGTTCAGTAACCATATGCAATTTGCTTCTGTCCACAGAAAAAATTCCGCGTAGTAATACACTGCATTTCTGATATTCATTTTTTTAAAAAAGCTCATGTTCTCTGGAAATATTACCAGGGTAGTTTCAGCAGTAATTTTAACGATTTCTGGAATTCACTTTGAAAAAAAAAAAAATTGAATCAAAATCAGATTTTATATGCTTTATGCATTTCTCAATGCCATTCAATTTTTAAGTTTTTTTTTTTTTTAAAGCAAAGAATTATAATCATTTAAATATGAAGGTAAATTACATAATTTTACAAACGCAAGACATAAATGTTAATTACACGTAGTTTTAATTTTTTGATGTACTAATTAAAGTAATTATTTATATAATCCAGAAATTTCATATATCTTATTCTAAATATATTATTTGTTTTATATCTATCATTATCTTAATTTCTAAAGGAGATAATCACTCATGTTTTTCGAAATATTCAAATACTTTACTGAATTTTCCTCCATTATATTTATTCATGGCTGATTAATTATACTCAACAAAAAATTATTTCATACTGAGTTTTTTTTTTTCGATTTAATAGTTAAAAGATATAATTTGGAAGCGAATATATACTTGCAGTACGGTATTTTATATTTCACATTTTTCATTACTTTTCTCTTTTTTTCGTTTAAAGTTTTTCGAGAAAATAGTAATTTACAAAAAATTGTTGATCACATAAGTTAGTGAATAGTATAAGAAAATTCATTTCTGCTCCAGATAGTAAATGTGATGAAAATAAATCCAGAATTATCCATGTAAAAAAATTTAGAATTCTCAACAACCGAAACATCACGACTCTTAGAAGAGCAGATTTATTGAGAGGGGTGACTGTAAAATGTTATCTTATTTGCACTACTTGTCTGAAGAGGAAATCAATTCAATTAGGAGTGCATTGGGGGATATAAATATATTTAACTTAAAGTAACATATCAAAATTTTAGCACTTTTTATAAAACAAATTAAAACAAAACCAAAAAAAAACTCCAGGCCTATAGGTTTTTTTGAAAAATTCCCTTATTACTAATAATCCTAAATGATTTATTATTATTATTATCGTATCAACAAAAGAAAGACTTTATTAAAACTCTTGAATTCTTTAGTAAAACACTTTTATATACATATAGGATTATAAGATTTTTTTATGTACACAGTAAGATTTTATGTGTATACTTTTTTTCTAAACAAGTTATAAGATGTAAACATTCTTTTCAATGAAAATGAGTGATTTTCATTTTGTACAATTTATATTCCAATATTTGAACCTTATACGACAACAATTATACCAAAAATTATAACTGACATAGTTTAAATATTCATGTATAAAATTAAAATAGAATTGGCATTCAAATAATGATGAGGTGTCAAAATTTATGTGTTCCTAAATTCATTGTTTTCTGATATAAAAGTTAATAAACATTTAAAAACTTGTAAATCTCAAAAATTTAGAAAATATTTTAAGAATATTTTATTATTACTAAAGATTCAACATTATATCAACTGCGAAATTTTAGAGTGTGAAAATGTTGGTAAAAAGAATATGTTTAACTTTGTTTTATTGTGTGTTAACTTTTCTCCTTGTAAAACAAGAATGAATGTGTTTTAATCAACATGATTTAGATTTTTTCAGAGATTTTAGCCAATTTTTAAGAAATGATAGCATTAAATTTAGATTTGCTTATAGACCATAGCCAATGAAAATATTATTAATAGCATTCGGTTAATTTCAGAACTTAAAATAAGAATAAGTAGTAAAAAAATAAGAATTTTTTTAAAAGTAATTTTTTTAAAAAAGTTGTTGTTTTTTAAATTGTTTTATTGTGGTAAGCTTTTTTATTGTAAATTATCATATATAGCGTACCACTTTCAATGTTGTCATAAGTAATATCTAGGTACTAAAGTACCATTGAATTTTGTGGATAAGATGCAAAATTGAGAGCAATTTATAAAAGATTTATACTTAACTCTGTGTGTAACCAATCAGAATTCCTTTTTTCTCTTGATTATTACTACTTAGAAGTATCAGCAACATTTTAAATTTTATTGTCCAAAAAAAAAAACAGATGTTTCTACTTAATTTCTTAATATGCATATATCCATAAGACAGTGCTTCTCAAACTTTCAATACTTGGCGCCCCCTTTTCAATCACAATTTTTATCGCGCCCCCCTTATACATTAATAAATTACTGAAGGCAATAATAATGCACTTTGACGCTAAAGCTACAATACACGATCTTAATTATAAACCGCACAAATTAATAACATAAGTATTAAATTTTGTATATGTTACTTTTAAGCGAAAAAAAATTAAGTAATAGGATAATTATTATGTTATTTTTCCTTTCTGTATATAATTTTTAAATTGGAACATATTGCAAAATGCGGTGGCTGCTTAGAAGACAAAATATAGATATCAGCTAAATATAGAAAAAGAACTCAGAGGGTACATTTCTAAAAAACTTTGAAAAACTTTGCTGTGCAAGACAAGCCCATGGAAGTCGCTAATACTTATTAATACTGAATTAAGAACAAGTTTAATAAGATAAGTATTAAATTTTTTATATATGTTAATCTTAAGTAATATATATTTTAAGTAAATTACTTTTAAGTAAAAGGTTATATAATTATGTTATTTTTCTTTCTCTAATTTTTAAATTGAAACAGATTGAGAAATAATATTTAATTAAAGATTTATTTCCTTCAGGATCCATTTCTAAAAGTACAAATGTCATTAAAAAATAGCCTAATCTATGTTGCTCTTTATCATATCCATTACATCTGGCATTCTCGCGAACGTTCATGTGAGTCTAGGCAACCTAACAGACGTCTGCACAAAACATGTAAAAATGCTGTTCCTCGTACAATTCTAGTCAGTCTTGGCGTAATCGATTAGCTACCGAATCTCTCTTGAATGTACATTTCATATAATTCACGCTTTAATTGTAATTCACGGTATTAAGTATTTACGCGAGAGTGGATTATAACAAAATCATAGATATATTTTTAAATCACAGCGAGCATTCGACGATAATAAAGCATCAACAAGTACACAGACTAGGGCAAATGGATAGTAAGTTACGAATGGGTTAGGGATCCATTTCAAAATACTTCAGAAGGGCTCTCAACTGCCGAAAAAGAGATCTTCATAGATTTCACAACCAATGACGAAATTAAAGGGCAATTTTGTAATAAATCACTCTTTGAATTCTGAATAGAGGTGGATGCTGAATTTTCTGCACTGAAAGCAAAAGCATTTCGTATACTATTACCATTTTTATCATACCTTTGTGAATCCGGATTTTCTGCGATGGCTACTTTGAAGACAAAATATAGATCTGAGCTAAATAGCAAAAAATAACTCTGAGTGTCAATTTCTAATTTTTAGCCTTCCTTTGAAAAACTTTGCTCAGCAAGACAAGCCCATGGAAGTCACTGATAATTATTAAACTTGTTCTTATACTGGCTGAAGTACCCACTCTTAACACGAGTTTATTTTTTTAAAAAATGATAATATATTATTCTTGATATAATAGCTTAATTGTAAGGAGAGTAAAACGAAGTGCATGACAATGTATACAAAAATGTAAAATGATTTATTGAAATGAATACTCATATTATAAACGGTTTTGAATGAACTGTAATTTTAAGCCTCGCAGAATTAGCAATTAGAATAAATGTTAAGTAATAAAAAAAGAATATAAAATTCTAATGAATAACAATTGTGTTATTTTTTTAATTATTAAAGCGAGAAAGCCCGGGATCAGCTGTGCACTCGATACTAACGTTAATGGTCGCGGGAAGTGAAGCACCCCAATTCTTTTTTTTATAATTATTTTCAATATACAAGATAAAAATCACAATTTCAGTGAATAATTTAACTAAGAGGAAATATACTTACCTATTTCAAGGATTTTTCTATTTGTCTTTCATAATTTGAGAAAATATCCAATAAAACTGAACTAAATTGTTCCAAATGTGCGTGACCTTAATAAAGGACACAAATCACAGACACTTTTTGCTAACATTACAGGTAAGTTATTTGCAAGCAAAACTGTCACATTTTGTTCACGTTATTGTAATTTTAATGTCTTTTGATGATCGACAAATATCTTGTTGAACTTTTTCTTGCTTGTGTCTTTTTGACAGGGTGAAGTGCATTTTGCGGTACAGTTATGGCTTCATATTTTCTTGATAAAGTTCTTAATGTAGCTATTGAAAATTTTCCTTTTCGTTTCATGTTTATTGCTTTTCTCAAATTTACTTTCCTAACATGATTAATATGCATTATTTCAGCAAATGTTTCCCTTGTTTGATCAGCTTCAATTTCCTTTCAGAGAGATCACAGATGCCCAATTCTTTTTTATATTCTGCTCATTTACATTTATAAACCATAATCAGTCGTACAACATCACAATTAAAACCACTAAGTTATTCATAGGGGAAAATGCAACATGTTCAAGAAAATATTTTTGAAAAATAGTGGTCGTGCCGGGAACTCGGTCTAAACAAGTACCTTGAGATTCTAAAAAAACGTTTGCCACTCTCAAAAAAGGAGATATCAATTCATTTTAGCTCCCATTAAGACTGTCATATTAGAGGATTCTCTGTCAAGGTCATTGGTAACAAATAAACAGTTTTCCCAGAATTAACGATTTTTGTATTATATGTTTCAGTATACTCATAAAAATAAATCTTGGTCAATTAATCCTTCAAAGTGCTCAATATGCTTATCCATGTGTCATAAAACTCTCACATTGTGAAAAAAAACGCAAACAGAATTATATAATTTACAACTTCCCTAAAAAAAAGGGATGCAGGTAACCATACCAGTAAGTTTGAAAGCCAGCAAAAGTAATATTTTAGATTAAAAGAAACGTAATAAAAAATCTCTCATCGTAGGATTACAGTAAAGCAAACAAAATATTTTTTTTATTTAGTTATAGGATCAAAGATAGCTAATGAGCGTTCAAAGTAGAATCTTTTATTTTTGATGACCTTTTTTCGCCAGATGATATATATAAATCATATCAATGCAAATCTGTATTTTTTTTATTATATCAGAAAGTATTTTGTTTTTTTTTCATTCCAGTAAATTAATTTTTTTTTAACTTTTTATTTTCGATATGCTCGCGCCCCCAGGGGGGCGCGCCCCACAGTTTGAGAAACATTGCCATAAGAAAATAATATGCTATTTTAAATTTTTGCGATGACATTTTCTTTCTAAGCTCCATAATAATCAAATTTATATTATTTGAGGACTCAAACATTTCTTTGCATATTCTAAGAAAAAAATTAATTCTTAGAGTTCATTTTTAAAATTGACATTTTTTTTTTACTAAATTCTGTGCTTTTTTTTCTTTTGCTGAGTTTTTTGATGAAATCATTCATTTCAGTATCTTGAAGAAAAAACTTTATAACACATTTATTAAGTCATCAAATATTTTTTTCTGCTAAACATAATTGTTAAAGCTACATATTAACCAAAACGTAGTATAAAGTGTTTTAAATGTTTTATTGTTATTTATTTATTTTACTCTTCATTTTATGCTAGTAGATACAAAATACTGTGTTTAAAATTACATGTTTCGAAACTCTAAATCGTCTGTGTTTTTAAGGTATGCTTTTAAATTTGATTTTTAAAAAAATTTATAATTTTGTTTCATTCTTAAAAGTATCTGCGGTAACCTAGTGATTATGTTTACGAACTCGATGCTAGAATGTAGCGGGTTCCCACCGTGTAGAGAAGGCGTATGCATATTAAATTATTAGAGGCTCAATTTTTCCCCGTTGTTGTGGAGTAGTAGTTAGGAAAGGGGGTTGCGAGCTCATGTGTCGTCCTCGTCATTTGACCGAGGCTCAGAATTACGCAATCTTTCGCCAATATCCCTTTTGTTGCTTTATAATGTGATGTTAATGTAATTCCTCCACTTTCCACTATTTTGACTTTGCATACATTTTAATGAGTTCTTTTTTTAAATCATGTATACAAATGAGTAAATATTGCTAAAATCACAAAAGAAATTTTTTTTATCTATTCCTTTCATGGTTATACTTGAAAAATTTTATTATAAGAATTCAGTCACAATGATGAAAAACCTTATAAAAAAATATAGCATTTGTAAGAAATAAAATTAAGTATATCATTTTTTAACTCCTTGGACGATCTGGAAGTCAAGCTAGATGTGCATAGACAAAATTTTTTCCATTACCTATGTAAATATTTTTCTATGAATGATACATTTCATATGGAACATATAGTGTTTAGTGACGCTGATTGCTCTGCCGTTGGGCTTGAGTTCAAATTCCGGAGAAGGCGTAAATGAAAAGTGCCTTTGCGGCATTGGGGTACTCTAAATAGCCGTCGAGCCACAAGTCTTCTCGTGAGGTTGGTGGAAGGGGAAGAGAGGTGGGAGGCCCCTGATCACCCCCAGGGTGTTCTTTCACAAAATTGGGGTGGAATCGAGCCAAATCACACTATCACCTCAAAGCTGCGGAAAATGATAGGAGTAAATCTAGCCTCTTACCATGGATGAATTTTGTGGGCCTTGATTTGATATTAATATCGGTTACTGCCGATCAGGTGGCATAAGTAACAACAACGGAATTTTTCACCAGAGAATAGATTTTTATACACGGGAAGGTATTGGAGACATGTGAAGACAATTGCAGTTTCCTAACGTACAAAAGAAAGAAAAGGAAAGCTACTTTTAATGCGGTAAAAAAGATAACTTTTAAAATTGAGTAGATTTCTTTGAATAAATTGATCAAACCAATATTTAATTCATCTTATATGTTTAAAACAAAAACGTTTCTGTTCTTCCCGACCTGTGATTTTATTCTTTAAAAATTGCTCAATATGACTGACTGTGTACAAAACATGAATTCGTTTGCAGTAATTTATTTAATAATTATTTATAATGATGACTTCTGTGCAATTGAGGAGTACTGATTCATAACACAGAAATGCATCATTCGGACGAAGCTTTAGCTTATATAATAAGCCATTCTCAAAATTTTCTTTGAATTGTTGATTTTCAATTAACTAAAGATAATATTACCGTAAAAGTAGTGCCGGATTACTCATTAGGCGGAGTAGGTAATTGCCTACAGGCCCCGCGCGTTATTGGGCCACAAGAGGGTGTTCTAAACTCAGGCCACAGGGCCCCGAGAATTCAATTGTCTAGGGCCCTCCAGACCATTTAATACGACACTGCGTAAAAGAGAGTCAAGGGAATGGGTCAGAACCATACAAAAATATAAATTTTCATTTGGATAGTCGATTGACCTCGCCCGCTCGCGTAATTTTGAATAGCGGTACTAGTTAATGTAACTTTATATCTGACTGTATATAAATTTAAGTAAACAAATGCTGTGGAATTATAATAATTTGAAGGGGGGGAGGCAGTCTTTTTTAATCGTTATGTTTAATCAGCCCTTTTTATTGCTACTGGTTGATTTTTAATTATTAAGTTTAAGAAATATTAAATATAGTTTTTCATGTTACTTAGAGAACAGGAAAATATTCAATTATAATTAATTATATTTCATTTCTGCAAATTAATTTATTTTAGCATTATTTAACATCATAATATAAATAAATGTTAAAATGTATTATATTATTTAAAAATAATGTAAATATTTAATATTCCTAGTTTTCTAATACTTTAATTTCAAAACATTAACTTTTTGGAGATAAGGTTATATTGGTTCCCCACCCGCAGTGATTTCGAGGCTTATCCCCTCTTATTTTTGTTCAAAACTAAAGATAACGATTTGCCTGGTGTTTCACGTTCAGAAGGAGTCACAATATTCCCTTTTGTCAAGAATAGGGGAGTGGTTCAAATACTTGAAAACTATCCTACAAGTTCCTACTACTACGAATTTCTTTTTCTTTTATTTTTGCCGTCCTTCATGTCTAAACTATGACCATTTGAGGGTCACATTCAACAAATTTAACCCTATGTAGTTTTATTATAGATATATATTATTTATTACATATTTATTTTAAACTTGTAAAAGTTTCGTTCCATTTAGTTTGGATTTTATAAAGATGGAAAAAAAAATTCAAATTAATGATATGGATGAATTTGCTTTTGTCAAACAAGCAAATCGATTTCGGGGTCAATAGACGAGCTTGCAATTCTTAATACGTTTTCAAGATGTTCGTCAGTGATTTTTGGCGAACGTTCAATGACCCCTTTTTCTGTAAAGGGCTTCCTTGTCCAAAAGGATTAGGAAATCAAAATTCAATGTAATATACTGCATACAAATATTGTAATTCTTCAAAAAAATTCGCCGTCGAGTGGATACACACATAAATCGAAGCGTAAATTCTCATGGCATACTAGGAGGTTTTTATTTCAAAATAATTGTCAACAAATCGATACTATATGAAAAATATTGCAAACATTTTTTTTTAATAAAAATGTGTAAATTTAAATATTTTAATAATTTACGTTTTGACCGCATTTTAAAGGCTCTGAGGCTGCACTTTAGACAAGCATGTCTTAAACTGCGGATCATAAGTTTAGATTTCATTTTTTTAACTAATTATTTCATTATAAAAGATCCACAGTTATAATGAAATATATTCAGCTCGTACGAACAAGAAACATAATGAGTTTTTTCAGTGATTAATGGTATAAAAATACTAGCGATTACCCACCCGTTGAATTTGTTTCACTTGTTATGTAAAAGTTCTTTGAACATGTCAAATGAAATATTTATACTTATCTGTATATTTATAAAAATTGAAACGAAATGCTATAATTTTCACACCAATTCGAAAAAGTTTACGAAGTTTGTATTCCTTTTATATATATATATATATATATATATATATATATAACTATGTGTTACTTAGAAAAAGCCACAGCATTTTAAATTTTACTATCAGTGAAGAAAAAAGTTCAAATGCATTCATTAAAATAATTAATATTCTCATCCTTATAAGAAAATAAAACGATTTTTAAGGGTTAAAGAAAGTCCTCTCGAAAACGTTCATCTAAAATAAAATTCAAGTAATGACTAAAACATCTAATTTTTTTTTGCTAAATTTATAGCCGATTGATAAACACATAAAAACTACTTATCTGATCACGTACATATTTTTCAAAAAATTAATGCTACTTTAAAATCAATCCAAGTATTAAAAAATAAGGAATATAAAATGTCTGCACATTATTTTTATATAATTTGATACATTTTTAATATTAAAATATGTTCTGATGTTAAAAACATCTGAAATAACTAATCAGTTAAAGATTTTAGTAATCGAATCGAATGTGAGCGCGTTGTGCACAAAAGATAAAAAATATACATGTTTTATTGATTAACTATATATATATATATAGATATATTCAATAACTGTTGGCAGAAAATTGTCCCATATTCAATGCATTGCTAAAAATTATTCAACATTTCTTAAACCTAAATTGAAAATTTAAATAATAGCAATCAAACAGCTTTATTAATTAAAAAACAACAAAAATGAAAATTACAGTCATTTTAAAATTAATTAACATTGAAATTTAATAGCATGGGTCCTTTTGACAGCGAACTTTAAATTTATATGCAGTCAATCATCTTGGATGGCGTTCTGTTCAAGTTAGGAGAATACCAGTTAGCTTATACAAGTGGAAGTAACTTTATTCTGACCACATGTAACTTTAAAACATATTGCCAAGCGAATACATGTTACGATATTTCTAAGAGAAATTAGTTTGAAAGAAAAAAGGCTTGTCATTTTCAATTGTTTACTTAAGGTATCCGATTACATTCGGAACCGTGATTTTGCAAAAGCATATAAATGGATAATATTTATGATATTTAGTGTCACTTAGATTAGAAAATGTATATAAAATTGTTTTAAGAATAGTATTACAATAAAAAATTATTTAAGTACAATATTTTGACAAAAAATGAACATAGAATGACCCATTTTCAAAATATTCTCCTTTTGTGAAAAATGCTTCTATTATAATAATATTTTGCCTATATATAGCCTCTGTACTGAGGCTCAGTTAGAATTTTTGAAATATATAACTTAGAAGAGGGTTTATCCATGTTTTACGACAACAGAGGGGAGAAATTTGAAGAAAAAAAATCACGGTTCCGAACGCGCGTAGTCGGATACCTTAATAAACCTTTTTGATTGCTGTTGGTTAATTTTTAATTATTAAATTTAGGAAATGTGTATACTAATTTTTCATGTTGTATAGGATAAATGGAGGGACGGTTTTACTATAAATAATTTTATTTCAACAAATTATTTTATTTCGCCATTTTTTAACATCAGAATGCATTTTATGTAAGAATATGATAAACTACTTAAAAATAATGAAAATGTTTCTTACTCCGAATTTTCTAACATTTTGATTTATATTTACACAGTATCAAGTTTCTGAAGAATATGTAAGCCATCCTATAAGTAATTTTTTGTGCTTGTTTACAGATAAATTATGCAAAGTAAATTCAAACAGCTGTTTTGGTCATTATTCAAGTTTTATCTCAGATTAGCGTTTCCAGTATTTGATCTTTTTAAATCTTAAAAAAATGATTATATTTTTTATGAGGATAGAAATATTAAGAATTTTAATAGGTGTATCTGATTTTTTTTCGATAATAAAGTTTAAAATGTTGCTACTATTTCTGACTAAATAATAGTCATAAAATCGAGAAAAAAAAAAGGAATTCAAATTTTATAAATTTTTTCTGACTAGGGTAAAAACTATACTATTTCATTTTAACTGTAATAAATATTGATATACATGCAAGAGTTAAAAATGGGGGAATTATATGGCATTTTAAGTTTATAATTTTAGTTTCTTTTAAAATATCCAAGAAAATCTCTACAGAAAATAAATTCTCTGTTTTAATTGATTTCTATTACCAATTGGCAAATTGGAGGTTTTTCACAGCCATCATTACGTAAAAGGAGATTTGGACCCGACACTACAGCAACACTATTTTTAGAAGTGACCCCTTGGGCATAAGACGGCAGCAGCAAAAGATCGTTGTTGTTGGAAGAAAATTCCAATTACATGGGCAACGCATAGAGTGAGCATGTGAAAGAAAACGATCTGGGAAAAATTGTTACCTGTCAGGGTGAGAAACAGCCCGTATGGTTTTTGTATAACAATTATGACGGACAGTACCAGGGACTTTGAATAGATCTCTCCCCAACATGAGGGTATGGCAGTTATGAATAAAAAGGGGATTGGTTTCGAGCGAGGAGACAAACAAAACCTTTCCCTTTATGGCGTGAAATGAGAAACTATTTAAGGGTTATTCCACACCATATAAATAGTAAAAATGAATGATAAAAAAAGGTTAAACATGTTTTTAATTTACAGCATTACAAAATATTATAAGCATTACTAATTACTTAGGTTGAACCATGGAAATTGAATAAAGGGGAAAGCACGTCTTTCCTCGTGCGAGTCAGAGAGAGAAATTAGAGCGAGTGTCCGTTCATATCAGTTCATTTCTCCTGCTCGCCGGTTGGTTCCAGTTAAGAGGAATTAGGTGGGTGCCGAGGCACGCCACAGTACTCCCCTTAAGTACCGAAGGTACGAAAGTCTTAAAGTGTTTTTCATATGATGAAAAGTCCTTTGATTCACAGTCTATGAAAATTCATAAGTACATCGGGTTGAATCTGACCTTTCTACCAGAGCGAGTCGCACTGGTATGAGCACATTTTGATCAAGTCTAGGAGGAAGTACAACCGGATGGTTACTTTTCTGTACTGGGAAGGGCTCCTTTGTTGAGTCTGTGTCATTCAACAGAAAAGCTGGCTTAAGTCGATCAATGCTGATCGTAGAGGTCCTGTCATTTATTTTGATTGTAAAGTGCTTGTCTCCAAATGGTCCTTGATAGGGTGCTGTCAATGATGGTTTCAATTCCTCGACCCTAACAAAGACATGAGAGAAGGTTTTGAGGGCTGTGTGCACGAAACATGAGGTAGATGAATGACAGGAAGCAGGAGTTGTCTTAAGAGTCCGGAATGTTTTTCTCAGCCTTAAGAGAAACTCGGAGAGATCAGTTGGGGTCTGACTTGAAGGTTCAAAGAATTCTAATGGAAGCACAATGGTTTTTCCAAATACCATTTCAGCGCAGGATGCATTGAGGTCACCCTTGATGCACGCTCGCAGACCCAGCAGAACCACTGGTAGCGACTCTGTCCATTTTGTATCGTGACACCTAATAGCTTGCTTGAGGGTACAATGAAGACGTTCAACCATACCATTCGAAGAAGGGTGGTACGTAGTGGTTCGAATTCGTTGTATTCCCAACATTTGTTTCAGGCTTTTGAGAAGACGAAACCGGAACTGGCCTCCTTGGTCTGTGGTTATGATGGCAGGTACACCGAAGAGCGATATCCAGTTAACGATGAAGCTTTTTGCCACGGCTTCAGTGGAGATATCACTGACGGGAATGACCTCCGGCCATCGGGTGTAGCGATCAATGCATGTCAACAGGAAGGTGAAGCCATCAGATGGTGGAAATGGTCCAACTAGATCGATATGGACGTGTTGAAATCTCTCAACGGTTGGAGCAAAAGGTTGTATGGGGCTTACGGTATGCCTCTGCATCGTTGGCATGGAATGCAGCATCGTGTCCATTTAGCAACGTCCTTCAACATGGACGGCCAGACGAAAAGATCTTGGAAGAGGAGCTTTGTGGCACGAATACCTAGGTGGGAGAGATTATGGAGAGAGCAAAATACTTCAAGGCGAAGTTCCTCTGGCACATAAGGCCGTACTTTTTCTCTACTGATATCACAGAAGATTTCAAGAGCATTTCGCATTTTTAAAGGTTTTAATTTAATGGATAAGTCATTGGAAGAAATTATATATAAGGTTTTAAGTTCCTCATCTTTGGTTTGACTATCGGCTAGGTGTTGGAGATCAGTGGTTGAAAGATTAAGGGCATTAATTCTTGAGAGGGCATCTGCCACGGAGTTATCAGATCCTGAAACATGTCTTATATCTGTGCTGAACTGCGATATGAAATCAATATGCCTGAGTTAACGGGGAGAACAGGAGTCCGAGATTTTAGCAAGAAGTTCCCTGTCATACGTACTGTATTTTGTTTCTGTTGCACTCAGTTTACGTGAGAAAAACGCGATAGGTTGAGGACCATTTTCCGTCAAATAATTTAATGCACCTCCAACTGCGGAGTTGGACGCGTCAACCAATAAACAGAGCTGTTGATCGGGGGTAGGATAATTTAGGGTTGCAACGTTAGCCAATGAGGATTTGCATTGCATAAATGCGGTCTCTGCTTCCTCGTTCCAAGGAACGGGACGTTTATAGTTTTTTTTACAATTAGTAAGCAACTTGTTAAGAGGTGCTTAAGCTTCGGCTACATGGGGTAAAAAACGTGTATAAAAATTTAACATGGCCAAAAAAACGCCTTAGTTGTGAAATAGTATCTGTCTTAGGAAAATTTGCAATGGCTTCGATTTTATCGGGAAGTGGTTTAACACCCTCAGGTGTTATGAGACAACCCAGAAATTTTACATATGTTTTGCCGAAAACACATTTATCAGGGTTTAACTTGAGACCGTAATCTCTTAAACGAGAAAAGATTTGATGTAAGTGGTTAAAGTGTTCGTCCTCGCAGGAAGATGCTATGAGTAAGTCATCAAAATATGGAATACAAAATTCTAAATGAGCTAAGACTTGATGCATGTGTCTCTGAAATGTTTGACTAGAATTTCGAAGTCCAAAGGGCATAGCAGTATACTCGAATAGACCAAATGGGGTAGTTACGGCTGTTTTAGGAATATCGGGTGGATTTATTGCTATTTGATGATACGCTCGGGCCAAATCCAAAGTAGTGAATATAGTTTTTCCATACAGATTTTGAGTGCAGTCTTGGATGTGAGGGACTGGATAGCGATCGGGCACGGTAACTGAATTAAGTCTACGGTAATCACCACAGGGTCGATACTCTCCATTAGATTTTTTAACAACATGCAGTGGGCTTGCCCAGGGACTCTTTGACGGACGAATTATACCTTGCGCCATAAGGTATTCGAACTCTTTCTTAACAGCTTTTAAAATTGTGGGTGCGAGGCGACGAGGTTTTGAAAATATTGAGGGCCTTTAGTTTCTATGTGATGATAAACTTGATTCGTAGTATCAACATTTAAGGTTGTGAAGGGTTAATTAATTCGGGATATTGTTTTAAAACCTTATCGAACTTAGTATTGCCAACTAATATTTCTAGGTTAGATGCTACAGACTTAATTTTTGGAAGTTGGCCGTTCGAAGAAAGTTTAGTGTTGGCGTCGATAACTCTATGATGTTTAGCATCGACAAGCAAATTAAAATGTTTTAGGAAATCAACCCCAATGATTGGTTGGCGTACATCTGCGATTACGAAAGACCAGGTAAATTGGCGTCGTAAACCTAAATCGAGTAAAATTCGTTTTGTGCCATAAGTCTGTATTTTTGTGCCATTCTCAGCGTACAAAGTTAGGTCTTTTTGAACTTTAGCATGAGGCGCAAAAGATTTAGGATTAACAGAAACATCCGCTCCTGTATCGATCAAAAAAGTTATCTTAGAGGAATAATCGGCCAATAAAATGCGGTTAATGAGGCGATCGCTAATGAGGCCAGAAGACGATCGCCATTCTAGTTTTCCGAACGAAAAAAGCATGGAGTAGCACACTTTTTCGCTGTGTTGCCAAAATTTGTATGGTAAAAACAATATCCATTTGTGGGTTCTTTGTACTTTTTAAAACGATTTCGCGAATTACTGCGATTGCGGAAATGGTTTGAGTTACGGGCTGGGCTACGGGAACGCTTCACGAAACTAGTTAGTTCTCTTACTTGCTGCGTAAGTTGAGCAACTTGTTGTTCTAAATGTGCAGTTTTTTAGTCAGATGTTGCTGCAACTGAATTAATTCCTTGGGAAAAAGTCAGGTCATTGATTTTATCAGCAATAGTAGCTAGCTGATCTAAGTTCATTGAGAGCAGCAAGAATTGTTTGCGTTCCGTGAGGCAAACGCCCGAGCCACAGCGATTTCAAGAGTGGCTCGCGCGCGCGCGCCAACATTATCGCCTGCGAGGGAACGCATGCGCGTAAGGAGGTGTGATGGCCGTTGGTCCCCTAATTCTAAGCCCTGGAGGAGAGTTCGAATTTTAGAATCCTCACTTTCTGAATGTACTTCGATTAAACGCTTTTTTAAAGCTTCGTACTTTCTGCTTTCAGGTGGTTTTAGAACCAAGTCGCTAACAGAATTGAAAATTTCTGACTCAACAGCAGACAGACCATAATTAAATTTAGTGGTATCATTTAAAATTTTGCCTAAATCGAACTGCGCCTCTAATCGCACAAACCATAACGCATTGTTATGTTTCCAAAAAGGTGGTGGTTTGACTGCCACGTGGGTTATCTGGTTACTATCACATTCATTAGGCATGTTGGAAGGTATATAAAAATCTTTTTACATAAGTATATTTTACGTTGAAAAACAAACGTTAGGAAAAGGAAATTACATTTGGGTAAAATATGAATACAGGATTAAAAATATTACATGCATGCGATACACAAAAAATTATTTCTTCGCGAAATGGGCAAACAGTTTTAGAAAAAAAATTACTCAGCGTATGTTAAACGTGAGTGCAAAAGAAATTTTTGAATAAACATACAGCACACATAAATGAAAAAGAAAAGTATAAAAACACTGTTTTTCCAGCGACATCTCAGGCATGAAATGATCATAAATTGATGGTGGGAAGAATCCGACGATGAGATTAAAATTAGAAAAATAATAAGTTAATGTTATTATCTTTAAAATGAACTGGATGTTAACGGATTGCGTTCACGCGTGTTCAGGTCACCAATTATGACGTGAAATGAGAATCTATTTAAGGGTTATTCCACGCCATATAATTAGTAAAAATGAATGATAAAAAAGGTTAAACATATTTTTAATTATAGCATTATAAAATATTATAAGAATTACTAATTACTTAGGTTGAAACATGGAAATTGAATAAAGGGGAAAGCACGTCTTTCCTCGTGCGAGTCAGAGAGAGAAGTTAGAGTGAGTGTCCCTTCATATCAGTTCACTTCTCCTGCTTGCCGGTTGGTTCCAGCAGGGACGGCTCTAGGGCCGGACAAACCGGACCCCTGTCCGGGGCGGCAAATTTTAGGGGCGGCATTTGGATGAAGTTGAAATATATATTTTTTGTTACGAAAAAATTTGACATATTTTAAGAAATATTGTGGATTTGGTATTTCATTTGATGTATCTAATTTCTTAACTTTATACTCTGTATGTTTAAAGTCAGTTTCCTTTTATGGTGCAACTTGAAGGGTTCGAGGCCTGAGCTTATAATAAATCATGAAATTTTAATAAGACGTCCCCATAAGACATCCGCACACACACAGTGTCAGCTAGCCAAAAGGAGACAGGGATAGTAGGAGATTTTCGAAGATAGAGAGCCACAAGAGATGTTTTATTTTAGTCTGTGACATCTCTCGCGTTCTTCTTCTAACATAACTCCTACGTTCTTTGACGGCCACGATTGATGGCAATCTTAGAGAAAGCTTAGTGTGGAACAGTTGGAATTGTGTTTAGACGGCTTATTCAAGAATCACGGAGACGCCCACCCTCGCTAGTAATTACAAGAAGGAACAATTGCACACGAGTACATCAATCTACCTGCAAGTATCAGTATTGTTGAGTCTTCAACCAAGGTAGGAGGATTATATTCTGAAAGCTAGTATAATATTGAAGCGAGATTAGGCAGATAATTAGTTATATTTTGATAAGTGACCTAGTTGTGCGATCTGACTTAAATAAATCGGCATACTTTGGTTTATTCTCACTTAATATAAGGTTGTTCGTTATATAAGTAATTTAAGTTAAATTCTTAATAAAAGTCTTATTAAGAATTATAGAATGTCTCATCCTTCCGATAATCCCACACCTCTAACTTACGCGGAACCCCCACGTCATAGCTATCGACAGATGGCTATGTCACAATGGCGCCCGAACATTTATAATTCTGGGTTAGGTAATGTAGAAGGATTTGGTATTTTACCTGAAATGTGTTTTTCCGGGTCTGAGAATGTCGTAGAATTCTTTGAGGCTATAGATAATCAAATACAGTTACTTGAAATCCCAAGTAACCTGTCATGTGCTTATTTGAAAAGTCATTTTAGGGGAAGGGCTCAAGATTGGTACTCAATATTTGGATCGGTGCTAGTGCAAGATACAGCCACGGATTTCGCGCAGCTCAAGGCTGAATTAGCGAAAGCTTTTCCCGCAATCAAAAATAAAGAAAGAATTGGAGGCTAGATTTTTCGCGTCACAGCAGGGAAGAAATCGGGAACCAACAGACTTTGTTTACGACTTGCTAAAAATTCATAAGAGTCAAGAGCTAAGGATGTCGCAGGCGGAATTGGTTGATCACATTTTTGTTAGACTCGAACCACAAGTCCAGGACTATGTGGAGGTTCGCAATCCGCAGAACACGGTACTTTTGGAAATATTGCAAATTTGAAGAAAATATTCTAACAAATTAAAAAGGGTTCCAGAGTAGTATAATGTGGAAAGACGGGTCAAAACCCCATAGGATGCCTAATTTTGATGCTAATCGCAGAAACGGGAGAAATTCTGAGGTTGGGCGTAGACCAAATAATGCGAAATTTATTTTAGAGGTACGTATGAGAATAGCCGTCAAAGTAATAGGTGATCCGAGAGGAGGAATAGATTTCAGAATGATGATCAGAGATTCAACGAAAGGGGATACCAATTTCGAAATGATCGAAATGGTAATTTTAATAGAGGGGACCGTAGAAATAGGGGTTCAGGAAAATTTCAGTCGAGGCGATAGGATCAAAGGGGACGATTGAATTTTTGTAAAGTTAATGAAGTTCATAATCAAAAGGAATCGGCAGGATATACCAATTAAGCTTTCTCCGATATGTATATCACCCGTAGAGCTTCCCCACGTTCCTATTTTATTAAATAACACATTTTTGAAAGCGCTATGGGACACCGGAGCAGATAAATCATTTATATCGGAAGAAGTATATAAAAATATTTTTTATAAACAAATTAAAAAATCGCGAGCCCATGTAATCACAGCACAGGGAGCGAAATGCCAAAATATATGAATTGTAGAATTGATTATTCAAATCAGAGAATTTATTAGACCTTGGTCATTTCATGTGTTGACGGATTTGGAATACCCATGTATTCTAGGTGTTTATTTCATAAGTGGATCAAGGATTATTTTAGATTTTGATCAGAAAAGGTGGGCAATTCAAGATTCGCTGGTTGAAGATAATGAGGTAGATGAAGGGAATTTGCGCGTTGATGTGTCAGAAAGGAAGTTAAATATTGTGGCTAATGTTTTATCGAAAAATCCTGTGGAAAGTATAAAAGGAGAAAAAGTTAATTGTGCAATAATCAGAGATTTAGTACTTACTTCGCGGGAACAGTCAATAACAGAACAAAAGCATGACCCAGAATTAGGTCATATCTATAGATATTTAGAAAACCCGGAAGATAACTCTGTTAATGCGACGATATGTGAGAATTGGTCCCACGACTTCCGTCTAATTGAAGGCTTGTTGTTTTGTGCGAAACACGCAACGTCGTTAGGTGAAATGCGTGTATACATTCCAAAGTCTTTAGAAACAGCATCCTACGCGAATTCACGACAAGCCAATAGCGGGACATCTGGGTAGATTTAAAACGTATCCTAAAATTCGGGACGTTTGTTATTTCCCGTATATGAGGAAATTTATTGATCAATATGTCTCTACATGCCATATGTGCCAAGTTAAAAATTATAAAAACGCGTTACCAGCTGGTCGATTAAATCCGATTGTATCAAATTATCCAAATGAGATAGTTACGTTAGATTTGTTAGGCCCGTATCCTATATCGAGAATAAGACGTAATCGATATGTTTTAGTAATTACCGATTATTTCAGCAAATGGGCTGAAATTATACCTCTTTAAAAGGCCTCGGCTCGTATAATAGCGGATACTTTTTTTGATAATTTTATATCGCGTTTTGGAGCTCCAATAAATTTAATAAGTGATAACGGTCCCCAATTTATATCCGAAATTTTTGAACATTTAAGTGAAAGATTAGGCATAAGGCATGTGAAGACTGTTGCATATAGGCCACAAGCAAATAGGACAGAACGAGTTAATCGAGATATAGTGCAAATGATTGCAAATTATGTTAATGATCAACACGATATTTGGGACCAATTCTTACGTGAGTTTGCTTATGCTATTCGTACGGCAGTGAATGAAACAACGGGAAAAACCCCTTCGGAATTATTTTTGGGTCGAAAGTTGATTACCCCATTTCAAAAATTAGTAATGATTTCAGACGGAACGGAATTTACAGTAAGAGATATTGAGAAAGTCTTTCATGAAGCTAGACTAAGTACAAAAACTAAGCATGAAAGGTGGTAAAGATATTATAATAGACGAAGACGTTTAAGTTCAGCAGCTAATAAAATGTGTTCCAAATTTAAACAAAAATTTGAAGGTCCCTATAGAGTATTAGAAGTAAGAAATAATAATAATATTGTAATATGGAGGTCAGGAAAAAGATTAACTGTTATGTTGATCAAATAAGAATATATCGTCATAGGAAATGTGACGAGGTCGAGTTAGGAACAGGTCGCCCAGATAGTATTAGTTCACGTCAGGAAACGAGTAGTTCAGAAAACGTACATCAAAGATCAAATGAGTTGCAATATGGGAAGAAAAGGTCTGCGGTAAAGCGTGAGTTAGAGGAAAAAGGGATAAATCTCAAATCAAAACAATCTAAGAAAAACACGGATAGGTCCGATAAGCGCAGATCACTTATCAGATCGCTGCCTAGAACATTCTCGAATGAAACAAGAAATAAAAGAAAACGGCTAGATAAAGGAATTAAAAGGTCATATGGATCGGGGGCAAGTGGACCACAGAGAAAGTGGCAGAAAAATAGACCCAATAACATTAATAAAAGACCATTGTCATCCAGTAATATTTATATAAGTAGGAAGAAGAACAAGACGGAAACAACTGGAGTTCAAGATGGACCAAGATATGACCTGCGCCCACGCCAAAGAAAGGATCAGGAGTCCCGACCGGCCAAGGAAGCAACAGGACAAGCAAGGAAAAGCCGACAAGGAGACTGCAAGCCCTACAGCAGGCAACATAAAGAATTCCAGAGCAGCCAAGGAATGAGAAGAGGAAAGAACAGTGGTAGCACCTCGTCATTACAAGTCATGTTTGGGGACTAAATATAAAAATCAGGTTGTATTGTTTCAATTTTTATGATCTTTTCCCAAAAAGTTTGGGCGGAAGAATTATTGCAAAGAAGGAAGTCTCGGCGGTGTTTAAAGTTATAATCAAGCAAAAGTTAACACTACAATGAGTGTATATTTTTTGAACTTTTGACTTGTAAAATTTTTTCCTCTCAAGTGTTGGGGAAACAACTGTAATTATGCATTTGTTTACTTCGATGTATGACTTCGTGAGATGCGACAATTCCTTTGGTTATTTGTTTTAATGATTTATTGAAAAATGTTTGTAATTGTATAATGTGTATGTATATATATGTTGTTGTATTGTTCCGTATTAAGGTGCATCTGGTTCAGGGAAACGCGGCGTAGTCAGGGCACTAAGAATAATATTAATAGCTGCGCGGCTCATTGGGAGTTTGACGGAGCCAGATGCGGGGTGGAAATGAAAAATTTATTGTAATTTAAAAAAAGATATATAATGCATAAAATTGTGAAACTTACTGGTATTATGTAAATATAGATTTTGCAAAGTAACTTAAAGAGTTTTTATTTCAGGGTGACAGACCCTGAAAGTGTTGTTCCATAGCTGATATGTAGCCTCAACTTGGAGCAGTGGAGCCGGTCTCCCAGCTCATAAATGAATATTTGTCCTGAAGCAGAGTTTGGGTCTGCGCACCCAGGAAAAAATGCACGTAAAGTGTTTGGATGTTTAGAATATTTAAGTAACGTTGAATATAGAGTTAAGTACATGTGTAAAAGTGAGAATATACCATGATTAAAAAGCAAAATTGTTAATGTTGGCCTAGTTAATGGAGTAAAATTTATTATGTGTCTGTCACGAATTTAAATTTAAGTTAAATATTAAATTTAATTCTAAGATGAATAATGAAAATTACAGTTAAGTTAAATATTGGAAATTATAGAAGTTAAAATGAGGATTCAAGGTTAAAATTTAAATAAAACTTAGAAAGCGAGGAGATTCAGAAATAAAAATTTAGGCACGTAATTTATTAAGGGTGTTGAGAACCCTTGAATAAATCACGTTTTTCTTCTTGGAGGGGGTTGTGACATCTCTCGCGTTCTTCTTCTAACATAACCCTTACGTTCTTTGACGGCCACGATTAATGGCAAAAATTTTCCAACCCAAATCCCAGAAGTAAAACGAAGCAAAGATGTAAATAAGATAACCTTTAAAAGGATAGAAAGTTTAGTGAGCAGAAATGGCAATTTAGGGAAAGCTGAGTTCGGAGATGAAAAAGTGTGGATCGACGGTTTAGAATCAAGACGCCCACCCCGATAATCTATACAAGGGGCATACTATTGCACACGAGCCCCTCAGTCTACCTGAAAGTAACGGTATCATTGAGTATTCAACCAAGGTAGGGAGAATATATTCTGAACGCTAGTATATTATTGAATCGAGATTAGGCGGATCTAATTAGTTATATTGATAAGTGATCTAATTGCGCGATCTGAGTACTTTGGTTTATTCTCACTTAATATAAGTTTGTTCGATATCTAAGTAATTTAAGTTAAATTCTTAATAAAAGTCATATTAAGAATTATAGAATGTCTCATCATTCCGATAATCCCACACCTCTAACTTACGCGGAAACCCCAAGACATAGCTATCGACAGATGGCTATGTCGCAAGGTGTACCAAAGTATATTAAGGCCGACGTTTCATGATTGACAGATACAATCGGTTTCAGAACGCATGCGCAGTTGTAGTAAAATAAACAAACTATTCAAAACCATAATCAAATAGTGAGGACAACGGGATGCAGTGTTGGATGAATTGATGGAAAAGGGGAAAAGAAAGTTCTGTAAAAAGTGCTGTACTGGAAATTCTAGAAGTCTTTTAGAATTGCCGCGGAAATGGGTGCACAGTCTTTTTTTTAAATCCGTGCAAATGTTTTGGGATATCCACGAGTGAATGAACAAGTACGTTTACATTTTTTGGGTATCATAAACAATGCCCATAGGGTTAAGAATAAAGATGGAATTTAGAAAGGAGTTTTAACTTTTGGATGAAGGATTTGATAGACCTCCAGTTTTATTTTAGTAGAGATATCTTTTTTTATTTGTCTTAGCGTATTTAATTCAATTTTTTTTGTTTGATAGGTATGCAATAAATTTCTTTCTGCTCATATCTTCGAAATTGTATTTGAAATTGCTATGTAAGAATACTCATCAGGGAAATAATCATTTTCAATTTGAGTCTTTCACAAGAAAATGTCACTTTTCTAAGAAAATAATTTAGAGCAATTTTTTCACAAATAGTTTGTATAAGTCTGTTTTCAAACACATCTATTTTTTGTTTCACAAATTAATGTTATTATTTCCGATACGCATGAAAATATGACAAAAAATTCACTAAATTACAGTCGTCGATAAACCTGAAAAGAATTTCGTAATTTGGAAAATTTCGTGAAATGGTAATTTATTTTTCAATATAGTTTAAAAACTACTTAAAACAAATTTTAAATTCACATAACTATACATTATTATGAAATTAATTGCTCACACATCTTCTTTTTTGTAAGTTAACATCTATTTATTTTACTGATCTTGCCTATCAAAAAGAAATCGGCTAGGAAAGCAGGGAAAAAAACTTTGTCAAGAAATACTCAGTATTTCCAACTTTAAAAAAGTAATTTGTATTATGATTAACGAATTTTAATAACATTTTTCAATTTTAAGCCTACAAGTAATTGTAAACATGCATATTTTATGACCAGTATTTCAGAATGAGTGTCATTCAATTTAACTAATGGTTAAATCTATTAATTTTGTTTGAGTTTTTTGGTTTAAAAAAAAATTTCTCTCATTCCTCGCATCTTTGCAGTGCGAGAAATACCTCATCAGGCGTATTTTTTTTCCTCAAAATTCAACTCTAATCGTTTCAAATGATTTTACTTGCACATTTCATCACACGAAGGTCCAGAAATATTTCAAAAGCAGAGAGAAAAAAAATCGAATCCCAAGAGAAAAAGTTCGATAAATGGAAAACGCCCTTAGCTATTTGGAGGTTATTTGAAGAAGAAAATCAGAAAAAGTTCTTGGTTCCAGGAAAATGTTCGCGAAATAGAGAAATTCACAAGATAGAGGTTCGCAAAATAGAGGGCCGACTATATTATATTCATCGAATTAATTTCCACAAATTAACATTTCTTTTTATTACACTTCCTTAAGGTGGTATGGACTTGAAAACCTGTTTCCTTGTTGAATTTTAATAATTGTTCTTATAGATAATCCGAGGAAAAGCATGAATATTGTTAAATTTGGAATCTGGAAGAAATATGAACATTTTTAAAATATTAAATTAAATGTTTTAAAAAACTAGCTTGAGTTCTCAGATCAAAATTTCTATAAAGCTTTTATAGAACACACATATATATGTATAAGTATCTTTAAAAAATTTCAAGATTATCTTGAACAGAAAAACAATTTTATTGAATAGATTGTGTTTTTATAGAATTGTTGTTGTTTTTGAAAAAATTGTGTTTTTCTCAGACTTTCATATCTTCCAAAATGAAAATCTGAGAAAAACACATTTAAAATTTGTAAAGGCATAAAACAAAAACTAAAAATGTCTGTAAATCTCAATTTCTTAATGCGTTTTTTCTCCAAGTGAAGGAGGTTGTAAAATAGCTTGTAATTTTATGAGAGACAAAAATCGCGCGTTTCAACCTATAATTATATCATACAAAAGCTAATCTCTGACTGCAATGTAATGGTATTAATAATAAATCATTATTATTGTTGTTACTAAAATCAATAACTGTTTGAATTAAAACTTTCTTTACATATGCAGCACAGAATAAGTCTAATTGTCATACATGACATTGACACTATTGATACTGCAATTCATGGTTAGCTGTTCTGTGATTAAATGGTTTAATTTTTTGATAAGTATGTAATTATCTTTTTATGGATAATGTCTAAGAAAAAGGATTTAAATTAATTATTTATAAAGTTTCATTTTTAAAATTGGTTTTAATCACTTGAATTAATGAAATTGTACACTGATGTATTAAAATAACACTTTGTTATAAGCAGATTTCAGCCTTTATTAGTATATGTATTTCTGTTACTAATAATTTTTGAATTGTGCGTTCATTGAAGATATTTAATTAACATAGTAACTCTTTTATAAATCAATACAAATTATTGGATTTTAAAAATATGAAGAAGCCAACGAGCTGATTCTTTGGGATGACAAAAAAGAAGAAGTAAAAATTCTTTGGGAGGGGTAGAAATTACTTTCAAACAGCTAAAGGAAACACATTAACAGCTAGAATGCACAAGTTTTTTCTTGCATAATGTACGATTAACAATGTGTGAAACCGCCCCCCTTAGGTGACAGTTTCTTTGATTGTCTGCGTGAGTTAGAGATGTAGGGTTTACAAAAGGAATAGACATTTTTAAATTCTTAATATGACTTTATTAAGAATGTGACTTAACCCTCTAACAATTTAGATAATTATAGTTAAGTTATCTGACTAGGTTCGGAACCGTGATTTTGCAAAAGCGCATAAATGGTTAATTTTCATGATATTTAGTGTCACTTAGATTAGAATACATGTATATAATTGTTTTAACGACATTTTGACAAAAAAAAATTTTTTCAATACAATATTTTGGCAAAAAATTAACTTAGAATAATCTTTTTTCAAAATGTTCTCCTTTTGTGAAACATGATTTTATTATAATAATATTTTGTTTGTACATAGCTCAGATCTCTCTACAGAGGCTCAACTAGAATTTTTGAAATATATAACTTAGAAGTGTATTTATCCATATTTTAAGACAACAGAGGGGAGCAATTTTAAGGAAAAAACGCCAATAATTATTTCAATTGGCGGTAACTCTGAAAATAATGTGAATTTCTCAAAAATTCTAGTTGAGCCTCTGTAAGATTATTCTAAGTTATTTTTTTACCAAAATATTGTATTTAAATAATTTTTTTCCCGTCCAAATGTCCTTAAAAAATTTTATGCATGTATTCTAATCTAAGTGACACTAAATATCATGAAAAATATCCATTTATACGCTTTTTTAAAATCACAGTTCTGAACGTAGTTGGATACCTTAACTTAAAAACTACAATATTTGTTTTCTTTGGTGATAAGAGACTATAAAATCAGTTGGTATAAAAGCGAGCCTGATTTGTAACATATATTACACAATGCATTTTTCTTTATTTCCATCTGGATGGATTAAAAGGGAGCCTCAGTAGCTCGGCTCATAGGTGTTGAGAACAGAGGTTTTGTATGTACCGATTTAAACAAAACAATTGATAAAAAAATACTTACTCATCTGGGCCTAATGAGTGTTATTTTAGTCGGGTTTTTAAATTTTAGAAGTTTTTTTTTCATGTTACATAATATCTAAAGAAACTATTCCTTTTTTTACTTTGCGTTTAGAAATTTTTACTATGAATCAGTTATTCAACATAATGTTTCGCGAAGATACTTCTTAAGAGTAGTCGGTACCCCCTATACCGACAATGTGAAATTGAGCCATTTTAGGAACCTGTTTCTCAGAAACTGTTAAATATAAAAACTTCATATTTTGTCTGTATATTAATTAGGCTTTTTTATTTAAATAATGGTAAAATATTTAAAATATACTGTTTACTTTTTTCAAAAAAATTTATCGTAAAAGTATCACTTTGAAATTTTTGAAAATAGTCATTTTTTTTACGATAACTGCTTTTCAGCAAAATATTTTGGGAAAATCTCCATAAAAGTAGCTCCATTATATATAGTTACATATTATTTACGTGCAGTAAAAATTACAAGTACCTACATTCAGTAGATTCTTTTAAAAAGGTACACGCGGTTTGAAAACAATCATTTGGAGAAAATTGCATTTTTAGTGTAAAAAGGCACCATCACAAAAGTAATGAATTACAACATGTATTTGCCCTATTTCATCAAACAATAGTATCTTCTTAATTTTTTAAGCATAAAATAAGAAACAAAAAGTTTTTGAATGTTCAGAAAATACATATATAGTATTTTTAAGTTTTTGTTCAACGAGATTTTTTTTAAGCATTTTGCATCAATTTTCACAAATTATGTAACAATCTGTGAAGAATTTTTAACTTCGATGCATTACAAATATCAAATTTGACCATATAACATCATAAATATAATGTAAACATGTATCAATATGTAAAAGTAATGATTTGGAAATATGTGATTTTACAACATTGCGAAAGATTTATATATGGATTTGTATGTTTAGATGCAAACACAATTTCTAAAAGTTTCAAAATTTTCTCTAAACTGTACAAGAGATTTCTAAAAAAGTCAAAAATAAAACTGTTTTTATATTTTTAAACATGAAATTTGTGTATTTTTATGCATGTAACAAGCTTCTAGCAACGACAAAAAGCATTACACATATGAGTTATAATTAGTTACCATTTATTGTAATACCTTTGAATATTAAAGCTTAAAAACTTGTTTGAACAATAAATAAACATTAATATTTGCAACCAAATGAAACATTTAAAATATATTGTTTAGTTTTCTCAAAAACATGTAACATAAAAATAACACTATGAATTTTTTAAAAAATGACATTTTTTTGTCACGATATATGGATTTCAGTCAAATATTTTGGGAAAATCACAAAAAAAACTCACATCAATATATATAGTTACATATCAGTAACATGAGGAAAAAAATTTCTTGTACAAACATACATTTTTTTTCTGAGGAAAAGGTGCATTCAGTTTTAAAAACATCATTTTTGAGAAAATTGAATTTTTACTATAAAGTGTGACTTCATCAGAAAAATAATGAATTTCAATATGTATTTGTCCCATTTTATTAAACATTAGCATCTCTGCAAATTATTTTGCATAAAATAGTAAACAAAAAAGTCTTAAATTACCCAGAATAGCATTTTTCAGTTTTTTTTAACGAGATAATTTCTAGTGTTACATCAATTTTCTCAATTCTGTATCAATTTTTGAAGAATTAGTAGCTTTCATGCTTTACAGATATCTAATTTGAACATAAAGCATCATAAATATAATGTGAAAATGTATCAATATGGTTTTGGTATGAATTTGAGATGGTATTTAAAAATACCTGATTATACGACATTTTCAAATTTTTCGCTGAGTTTTTGTAAAGTTATCATTAGATTTTGTTGTTGCAGACAGTTTGTAAGTTTTAAACTTCATAAGTTACTCTAAACTGGACAAAAGATTTCTAAAACAGACAAAATAAAACTGTTTTTATGTTTTTAAACATGAAATTTATGTATTTTTAAGTATGTAACAAGCTTCTCGCAAAGATAACAAACATCACATTTGATGTATCATCTCATACCTTTATCTCAGACACTATTAAAAATAAACACTTAAGATTTTGACTATATGTATTAATTATACACTTATATTTATACTGAAGTGAAATTTTTTAAATATATTAATTAGTTTGGTTGATTTGTCGAATCAGCCGCTTCTAACGCCAAGTGTTTTCTCGCCACATCGATAAATGCGCTAAATCTGGTAACCCTTCTGAATTTGTTCTCCAGTGAAGGAGAAGTCGTTTTTGACAAAAACGCGCCAAATACGTGATTTTTCTAAATTTGGCGGAGAAGCGGCCGATTCGACAATTTCACCATTAGTTTTTTCAAAAAGAAACTTTTAGTTGAGCGAGCAAATATGATTGTTATGAATTTATTGAAAATTGTCATTTTTTGTTATGATATCTGCTTAAAAATATTTAAAAAATGTCACTTCAGTATACACCATTGCATTTTAGAAACAGAATACATGCATACATTAAATTTACACAATTTAAAAAAAAATTTAGAAAACAATTTTTATAAAAAAAAATCTTAGCTTGTAAAAGTATCATCCTATTTATTTTCAATCACATACTATCTTCATTATGCTTTAAGCAGTTATTAAATTAAGATTCATTACGTATATATTTCTCACCTGGTCATAATCATGTATCCTAATTTTTTTTCTTTTAGCACTTTACTTTAACAAGCGAAGATTTAGTAATCAGTAATAATAACTAATTAAAAATGAATTTAAACTAAAGAAAAGACCTAAATTTCAGTAAAAAATGATTACATTTTAAGTGTAACATTTACTAAAACGCACATGAAAATCTAAAATTGCCTCCAAAGGTTTTTAGCAAATCTAACACAGTTGCAGTTATACAATTATCTAAAGTTAATTTGGGTATTAAAAAATAAAAATTAATCGAGGCTTTGCAACTTTCCCCAGTTTTAAAAAGACAATGTTTACATTTCTATCTGTCAAAATGGGCGTGGTAAATCAGCTGATTATTTTTTAAAAATCATTTTAAAATACTTCTAATTCATATAATGGCTTATATTTTATATCATTGGAAAGGTCTTGATTTGGAGATTTTAGAATTATCAAAAATTCAAAATCGAATTCCGAAAGGTTTTTTACCCGACTGACTGCTCTTCATGAATAATGTTTCCAAGATACTTCTTAATGAGTAATGTTTCCAATATACTTCTTAATGAATAATTTTTCTAAGATACTTCTTAATGAATAATATTTCCAAGATACTTCTTATTGAAAGACTGGTTTTAAATAAAAGTTAATTTTTTGTTTGTATAGGATTTTAAGGAAACAATATATTGCTTCTAGAAACATAAATATAACTTTTAATGCACCAAATTGCTTACACATTTGCTGAACGGGAAATCTTTTAAAACGGGGCTGGGATTTTCCTCCGCCAAATACTTCTTTTCTAGCCAAAGGTGGACCGCCAAGGCGTATCCTTGGGAGGAACCGGTTTGCAGTAACCATATGCGATAGATTTCTCCTCGCATGAAAAGCTCCGCGTAGTGATACACTGCATTTCTGATAATAGTTCATGTTCTCAGGAAATATTACCAATGTAGTTTCAGCAGTAGTTTTCACGATTTCTCGAATTCACTTTGAAAAAAAAATTTTAATCAAAATCAGATTTAATCAGATCCTTCTGAATTAAGTTAAATTCTTCAGGTTTTTTCAAAGCAAAGAATTATTATCATTTAAATACGAAGGTAAATTACATTAATTTTACAAATACAAGACATAAATGTCAAATTATAAGTAGTTTTAATTATTTGCCGGTTCTAAGGAAAGTAATTATTTATCTAATCCAGAAATTTCATATATCTCATTATTCTAAATGTATTATTTGTTTTATTTCTATCATTATCTTAATTTTTAAAGCAGATAATCACTCGTTTTCTCAAAATATTCAAATATTTACTGAATTTTCCTCCATTATATTTATTCAGAGCTGATTTATTATACTCACCAGATTGGGTGGCTCTTTCGAGCGTTGACCTAGGATTTTGAATTACTGGAATGTTATGACTAAAGATCGCTTAACATTTCGTATTTCAAA
>BMAV01002292.1:0-34245 GCA_019973955.1 Trichonephila inaurata madagascariensis
TTAAAAAGAAGAAATAATGTGAAATTTTTAACGTTAATAAACTGACTATTTTTTTACATGTAATACGCTTATCATAATAATTGGATGATGCGAAGTTGCATCACCTTATTTCGAAATGTGCCAATGTTTTGGAGGGCTCAGGATCATCATAAATGAAATGAAATATCTCGACAAAATATTTAAACGAGTGGTTATTACACATAAATTTATATATATAAGGAGAAAAGCGAGACTCACACACACATTTACTTATCACTCCATCATATGCAAGTGTGATATCATGAGAGCACGTTAAAAGGCATCTTTTACATTATGGATACCTCCAAACGGTGTCAACGCGTAGTCGTACAATTTTTAACAACTCAACATTTGAGTGATAATGAAATATATCATAAAATTCTAATTCTGTAGGGCACGGTGTGATTGAGTTGTAGATCGGTATTCCGAAGGTATAAGTATTTTCTTCGTGGAAGAAGAAATATCCACGACAAGTTTCGACCTGGTCAAGCGAATGTGGTTATCACTAAAGAAGCAGTTGCAGATGTAGACAATCTCGTGAAAACTAATCAACGAATCACCACTCGAAAAATAGTGGAGGAAATGTCTATGAGCAAAAGAGGTGTACACACTACACTGCATGAAAGTTTACAATATGAAAAATTTGCGCACAAGGGATGACGAAACAATAGACAGAAAGAGCAGAAGATCAAGACATTTCTTTTCCATGTTTAACCTTAAGTCGGCGATACTCAACCTGCGGCCCACCGAGCCCTTTTCAGTGGCCCGGTCATGGCCCACTGCTCTGAGAAATTTACTTATTTAAGAACATTGTACTAAAAATTTTGTTGGAAATTCTTTGTCAAGAAACCAGATATATCAATTTTACTTTTTGCTGTCGGTGTCATAAGGTTACGAATTGATATTCTTTTTCTATTTGGAACGATTACAGTTAGTGATAACAGACAACAGTGGATTAATGACTATTTTATGGTGGAACTAATTTTTAACTCTCTTCCATACCTTGCAAGCTAAAAGTATTCGAAGAAAATAGGTCATTTCAAGACAATTAGGAGGTTGACTATTTTGTAGTGAAAAACAAACATGGATGAGTAATTGTTTTATTTGTCACGAAAGGGCTATATTTTTTTTAAAAAAATACCAATAAAAAGAAATGATTCAATGACAGTTTTTCTCAAAGATCTCTTTTAAGTGGTGATAAGTAGGCTTTCTTGGATAATCTTTGCAACAGAAACCCAGTGTTTTGCCAGTGATAATATCACAGTGGTAACAAAGACATCCTATGAAGTTAGTTATATTATTCGTAATCATATGAAACCGTTTACTGATGCAGAAATTATGAAGGGTGTTTCTTAAAGGCTTCTAATTTAGTGTTAGTGACAAAAATAAAAAAAAAAATATAAAAAATAATAATCAAAAAGAAGTAAAACAGGAGTTACAATATTTTGATCAATTTTCCACATTTTAAATTTCCAATGTTATCTTGGTATTAAAACATTTCTCCTCCCTCCCTCTCCTACATTTAACCTCATGTTGCAGCCCAAGCGAAATAACTAACATATGTATACGGCCCGCGTGAAGTAGCTGACATATGTATGCGGCCCAGCAGAAAATAAGGTTGAAGTAAGGTCTTAAGTCATACCTCAAAGTACGGAACCAATTCCTTTCAAGGATCATTGCCGCCTATGAAACATGGAGCCATTACTTTCTTCCAGCCACCAAAAGTATGAGCATGGAATGGCGATACCTTCATTCTCATGGCCAAAGAAGACTCGCTCGTCAACTACAGTTTGTGAAGTCCTGTTAACGTGCTTCTTGGACGTCAAAGACCCACTACTGTTGGGCAGGCTACCTACGGGCACGACTGTCAATGCTGCTACGTACTATACCACATACTATGAACTGCGAAAGAATATCAAGAACCTTCTACGTGGAATGCTGCCATGCGTTGCTATCACCATGAAGAATAATTCTCATCATCACGTGGCTGTGACGTGGACAGCATTGATATGGCATTTCATTTCGTAGGATTTTGAACACCCCCCTTACAGCCCGGACCTCATCCCATGTGAGTACCATATCTTTGGTTTCAAGAAATGTATGAAGGGAGGGCGATTTGTTGATGATAATGAGGTCAAATCTGGTTTTGAAAATGGATTCCACGACCAAATCCGAAGCTGCTTCACACAGGGAATCAATTATCTCATGGACCGCTGGGACACTTGCTGGGACACACAAAGTTATTTTGTCTAACCTATCTGTTACGTTATTATTACTTTTTTTTCCTTTTGTATACTATATTATATTAATATCACTAGACCATTTATCAAACCAACTGCAGTGCCACTTTCATTTGGACGACCCTTATATAAGGTAATAAAAAAATATTGAGAAGACAACCTTATAATAAGAATAACATTTTCAATGAAAAGAAAAAGAATTTTAAATTTTAAGAAAGTCTACCACAAAATAAATTTTATGCTACCTTAGAATTTTATATTCTTTTTAGGAGTAAAAAAATGAGAATTATTTTTAAAAATTCGGAAACACTTATTGCATATTTTAAGTTTTTATCTAGATTTCTTAAACTTCGTGTTATGATTTTGAAGCTTTTTTTCGGGAACTAGTTTTTTTTTTTTTTGTATTATACTATGGAAAAGAAGAAAAATATAATCCTTGTTAATATAGAAGCTTCACAATCTTATAAAATAAACCAAAATTTCAGTATACTCAATAAACAAAAAGATTCCGGTTACAGAACTTTTAAAATAATCTAGGACAAAAAAACCCTTAAAGGTTAACATAAAAAATATCTATGCTATTTTTTTACTTTTAAAGCTGTTGATCATAACCAAGCTCGAGCTCTTTTTTCGAACATATTTTAAACAGCCTTTAGCTCTAGGACCTCATATTTTTAATACTTATTGACATTTGCTCGCGCAAAGAAAAATTCGCAGTACTTCATTTTTACTCTTCTATTATTTTATTTATCTTTATTTTATGATACTGAAAAATTTAAGAAATGTAAGAATTTTTCACATTAATTGGATATTTACCTATTAACATTTTTTTAAAGTAAAATGAACTAAAAAATTATAACTATTAATTTCTTTTTTTTTCTTTTAGAAAGAAATTGCTCGAAGGTTCACAAAAAATCTTATTGGAAAGAAGCTTGGGAAAAAAAATAAACAAATATTACAGTTTTGAACTGATAAAAAAAAATGAAGGAAGCTATAATTCCTTCATAAATCACAAAAATAGTTTTTTATTGAATTAATTGGTACTAAGCCGGGTTATAAAACAAAACAACGGTTTGAAAAATGCTGAACTTTTTGTACTAAGTGTGCACAAAAACAACTAAAAAAGAGCAAATATTAATGCAAAAACGTGTTCAAACATGGCCGGCTGTATCTTTGTCTAGTATTTTATACAGTACATTAAATGCTGTAGAGGAGCATCATGCATTCAGGATTTTGAAAAGCATTTCGTGGCTGTTTTGTTATTGGATGTGTATTTATGCTCATGGTGTTGAAATTTAGTAAAACACATGTATGAGTTTTTTCACGAATGTTTCATTTTTATAAGCACTCTTTTCTATTTCTTGAAGTGTTTCAGAGCGTGCTTGAATGAAGAAGTATATAAAATCCAGGGAGGGAATTTCCTTATTATTTTTCCATAATGTTATTGGGGTCCATATAGTATTAATTACAAGAAGAATTTAATATTTGAAGATAATAATAGTTTGGGTCTTAAAGGGTTATGATCATGAACTCGTCGAGGGATGTCATGATTCCAAGCCCTAGTTTCACTGAACACCCGCTGTCTAGAAAGATTGAAGAAGTTTAAATGTATCGAGGTGTATAAATTCCTTTCGTTGACCTCGTTGTGGAAGCTCAGAGAAAGGGTTTCTGTCTTAGGTGTCTTCCTAGTCATTTAACCATGGTTCGAAATTTCGAGATTTGTCATCAATAGCTTACGTGTTGCTCTACAGCATGACGTTAATATATTTCTCACTCTCTCTCTCTTTTGGTCATTTGGTAATTATGGATGAATTTTGAACATTTTGGTTCAAGGAAGTAAGAAATGAACAAATGTTCATTTCTCTACTAGAGGGGAAGGGGGTAATGTTCATTAGTCTTCAGGAATATCCCTGTCTCTGTGATTGCGTTTTCGGTCTGTTGTAGAGTCACTAATGCAGATTAACAGGAAAGGAAAAATTTATAACTAGGGCCTAATGCAACAAATTTCTGAACCAGATTCCGGTCTACAGCAGTGACTTGCACGCATTAGACAAATGGAACAATAAGGTCGTTAGGCGTTTTTATTATTGTTCCTTGTTGGTGACTTAAGGAAAAGTCGCAACATACCCTATCAGAGAAAGAAAGTCGGTGTGTTGTTGATGTACTTTTTGAGCGATACATAAAAAAAGGTTATTTTTCAGCCATTACTGTAATTTTCTTACATTCCCAGTTGGTTTTGTGTTCGAACGTTTTTCCGTTGACGTTATGAGCGCAATTTCTTGTTGAGACGAAAGGTGAAATTAACGCGTATACAGATACCAGTTCAAGCACTAATCGTAATTAATTGGGAATGTCTTATACTCCCTATTAAAATGCATAATGAACCAATAGGATTATGTTATGCTGCCATTCAGTGTTCCATTCTCAGTGCACCACTAATTAGGCGACAAGCTGGTAGATCATGCATGATGAGAGTCAAGGACAGGGGGATTTGGACTGTCCGAAATGCACAAGTTAGACGACTAGAATGAAAAGGTATCCCTATTCGAGCTAGTCGTTAAGGTATCCGACTACGTTCGAAACCTTGATTTTAAAAAAGCGCATAAATGGATAATTTTCATATTTAGTGTCACTTAGATTAGCATACATGTATAAAATTGTCTTAAGGACATTTTGACAAAAAAAATTATTTAAACAAAATATTTCTGCAAAACTTTAACTTAGAATAAACTTTTTTCATAATGCTTTCCTTTTGTGAAAAATGTTTCTATTATAAAAATATTTTGCCTGTATATAGCTCAGACCTCTGTAGAGCTCCACTATGAGTTTTGAAAAATACACATTATTTTCAGACTTACGTATTGAAATAATTATCGGCGTTTTTGTCTTAAAATTTTCCCTCTTTATCGTAAAACATAGAAAAACCCCAAACCAATGTATATTTTCAATCATTTAGTTGACCCTCTGTACGAATCGACTATATGCGGAAATAATTTTAATAAAGCATTTTCCAAAACAGTTTATTTTAAAAAAGGTTCATTTTTGTTTTTTTTTGTAAAAATATTGTTTTAAAATTTGTTTTATTGTAATACTATACTTAAAACAATTTTATATACATTTTCTTCTAGTGACACTAAATATCATAATTTTTTCCCTTTATACTTTTTTTTAAAAATATGGTTCCGCGGGGGTTTTTTCACCCCTTTTTTTGTAGTAATTGAGAAGAATGGGGTTTCGACCTTTCAAAAATAAATTACCTTATATTTCATGCTCTAAAAGAAAACCTTATTTCATGATGATCATATGCATTGATATATCCCAATGAGTGAATGTGAATTTCACAAACTATTCAGAGTTTGATTTGAGCTAAATGATTTAAGGAACTGTTTTTCTTTTAGAGTAAACATTTCATTCTAAGCAACCAAATAGTTAAAAGATTAAAATTATATTATATAAGATTATTCTTATATTATCCTACTAAAATAATCTATTAACCTCATGTTGAGGCATCCCCTTTTTTTTACCCCCATAGTTAAATTCCCCCTTAATAAATGTTGTTTTTTTTTTCTTCACTTGTATAAGTCTGAGTATAACTACTAACTCTGAAATTTTTACGATTACCTTCTTAAACCCAAGAAGCCGTTTTAACCTAGTGGTCGGTAAAACTTGGGGATTTTATGAGCTCGACCCCAGTAAATTGAAGGTCCCCTAAAAAGGGCAAATACAAAAAAAATCGGACGATGCTCAAAGTTCTCCCGTTGGCTTCGTATTGTGGTTCGGAGAGGGGATGTCAGGCCAGGTGTTATTCTTCCGTCTTGACCGTGATTTGTTTACGAAGTCCTTCGCTGAAGGTCCTCGTGTAACTGTACACAGCGCAACGTTAATAAATATTTACTCATAAATTAAAACCATACAATATACTCCATTGATAAATTCATCGTTTCATTAAAGACTGATATATTTTAGAAAATGGATCGACAATTATTTTAGTTTGAGAGTCACTTTGTGCAAGTGGAAGATATCAGAAGGTCAGATATTTAAAAATGATTGCATTGATTAAGTCACTCTGTCTTTTAGAAAAGATAAAAAAAAATATAGCATAATAATAAATATAAATTACTAGCTGGTATACCCGTTCTTCGCACGGGTAAATTGAAAAATCAAACAATACAGATTGAAGGTAATGAAGTTTTTAATGAGTTAGTTTTACCTGAATTGCAAGTGAAACAAACAAAAAAGGAGATTTTTGCCTATCTCAGCTGAACCAAAAAACCATATTTGTTAAATTTTATATCTGTAGATCCAATAGCATATTTTTTTTTATTTGTAACACCCAGTAACTCTAATGTGTGTCGATTTTAAAAACTTTTCCCTAAACTGATTCTCCGAAAAAAGACTTTTAAACCCCTTTTGTGTAATGTGAACCCTTAAAAGGTAAAAAATTTTATACCTGGATTTTAAATCGTTAAATTTACTTTCTGTTGTATTTATTTTATGTTAAAATTGAAATATTTTCAAAAAACCCCATTCCTTATATTATAGTGACGATTCAATGGGGCGCGAAATTTTTGGTGATAAAAAAAGTTGATCAAATTGACCTTTTTTGCAACGGCGATTGATTGAATGGTGCAGAAGTTGATTTGATGTAGCGCAAAATCTGGTGGGAAGTTGCAACAAATAAAATAGCACAAAAACCTTCTCCAGAAAAAAATACAAATAAATTACAATTTTCATAGTAATCGGTTAAACGGTGTTGTGGAAGGATGCAATTTCATGTATACAAATATCCATTATATATAGAGAGAGAGAGATAGATTATTAACTTTATTTATATGTTGTAATAATTTCGTATCATCTGCATCTGCTTGCACATTTTTTAGTCTTAAAATCAGTTTAAGGAAACAATTATAGCCCCTACCGAACTTTTTAAAAAACCTTTTTGAAAACAAAAGTGAAATTTTTTTAAAATTTTTTTTTGTTTTTTTTATATATGTTGTAAGTATATATGAAATTCTTATTTTTAAAAATTTTTTTTTTCCCGCTGTTTTTTCTTTTTAAAAAATTTCGCTCAGAAATATATGTTAAACCTAATATAAAATTTTGTTCTTTTGGTTTCGGGGTTTTTTTAACAAGCCCAAAAGAATTTTTTTTGACCACATGGTAAATTGCTATTTTTTACCCCCAAGGGGCTGAGGGGTTTTTATTTTCAGGGCTGAAAAAAAAAATTTTCAAATGTATATATCGATTTGAAATTAAAGTTAAATAATTCGAATCTCTCACACATTATTTATAAAGAAATGGGGCTTCAAAAAGTGTAAAAGTTTTAAAAATTTAATCAATTTTTAAAAAAAAAAAGCCATATGAAAATAAGAAACATTTCTGTAAAAAATATTAATTAAGTTTTAGGTTGAGCATGCCATTTTCTAAAATAATAGCTCTAATTATATATACTAGCAGAATGTTAATTTATAAAGTTCAATGTATTCTTACTACAATGGAGCTATTTCTATATAAGTAGAATAATAAATTACATATTTTAAAAATTTTAAAAAAACATATTTTCAAAAAATTGTATTTTAATTTTAATACTTTCAAATATTTTGAAATACAAAAATATAAAATGCTAAAATTAGGTAGGGTTTAAAGGGAGTAGGATACATTCTATAATTCTGTAAAGTTTTATACATAAAAGGCTACTATTTTAGGATATAGCATGCGCAATGCAAAAATTATTTAAGACTTATTACAAAAATATTTCATATTTTTACATATGTTTTAATTTTTTAAAATTTAGATTATATTTCAAACATTTTGTACTTTATTGAAACCTTATTCTTTTGTGAGTAATGTAAGGGATTCGAATGATTTAATTTTAATTTAAAAGAATTATATTTTCCCTTCGAGAAATTTAACACCCTGAGTCCTCTTATAAGAATTTTTCTTAAAAATTTAGAAATTCACTTTGCGGGCGACCCCTTTTTGTACGTGTGAACCTCGACAGCCGATGGGAAAAGGATTTATTTCCACAATGCCTCCGTTTCGGGACAGCGAATTTACTAAACGACGCATGGAGTTTCATGCTATTTCTTGATTTAGATTAAAGCGGTTTTTATATCGCTGCGTTCACCCGATCAAGTAGGCTATTTTAACTCCCCTCCCATTTTTTTTTTTTTTTTGTCTTTTATGTTGTCGCTTTCTATGTAAAGCAGAAAAAAAAAATCTCTGCGTAAGTAAATAGCATATTTTTATGCGGATATTATAAAGGAAAAGTTTATAAATTAAAATAACAATAGCTCTTTTTAAAATAAGTGTTCATTTTTAGTGAATGTCATCAAATTAACATGATGTCGATTTCGATTTTCCACAAATAGCAAAACGTATTAAAAAGAGAATTAAAACTTGTGCTTAGCATTTACGCTAAAACGATTAATTAGTTTCATAAAACGCCTTATACTTTTTGTGATTAATTACATGAATGAGTCAACTTGTTTATCCCTGTCATTACACATACAGCTGAAAAAATTTTAAAAAAATATTTAAAAAATCATGCTAATAAACCTAAAGATTATCAATCAATTCAAATTATTGCTTTAATCAAGATAAATTTCAATAAAATAAATATTTTTTATTTTTCAGTTTTTTTGAGAAATATCAACAGAATAGTTTCTAAATATCATTATATTTCTACTTATCATTGTTGTGAGAAGAAGTTTTACAACTGGCTACGTATATTATTCCTTTGATATTACTGAATATTAAAATCTTCTGTAATATTATTTAGTTTTTGAGTAAAAAAAAAATACTCTTACATATTAGCGCGTTGACCAATAAATTGATGAATATTTAGAAGGATTTGCGTCATTGGTTTGTTTACATAAATATTGCATATTTCTGAAGATAAAAGTATCTATGTGTAAGCCAAAATTTTATTTTTCTTCAAAAGTTTACCTAAAATTTGAAACCTATATATAAGCCAAATTAAAGAAAATAAAATTTCTATGATTTTCTAACACATTGCCATAAGGGCAAAAAAAATTGCCAAGAAATTTTATAGAAATGTCTTTCAGTATAACTTATGTAAAGTAAAACGCCTGACGTCTATGACGATAGTTTTATTTTTGTCAATCTTATCTGAAGCCAACATAATCCTTTCCATTCTCCACTCTGAACTTTATATGCGCTAGTTATCTTCATTGAATAATTTTTTTTGGAAAATCAGTGGGTAGAGAAATGTGTACATGGAACGCATTCGTCGAATTATGCTTCATATTTTGGAGAAAAAACGGCAATGTGATGGTACATATTTTTAGATATCCCAATGAGTAAATGGGAATTTTTTGAACGTTTGGAAAATTGGATTCTGGCATTTTTAAGAATAAAATATCCATTTGAAACACATTAAAATTTAAAATATCGAAATCATTTGCGCGTGGCAAACGGAAAACGATAAAAACTATTTTTCTATATACCATGTTTTTTCTGAGATTAGTTGATCCTTTTATAAGCAAACTCACTAAATTTTTCTAGGAAAAAGGTTCTACAAATTCTCTGGGTATACACGGAAATGTGTGGTAAACAAATTTAAATTATATTTCGTTGCATAATTTTTCTATTATTTCAATAACAAAAACCTAATTAAATTTCATATGAAGGAAATATCTAACAATAACTTAATTATTCAGGCAGTGACTTTTTAATTTTAAAATAGATGTAATGGGATTATTAAAGCTTTTTTTGATAAATAAGACAAATAATTTAGTAAACATTCCTCTACACACTCTTGTTTTGAAGGTTGGATTCAAATAATTCGATATCTTATGTAAAATAGCTAGCCGTTGCCGCACGCTTCGTTTGGAATTTTATTTCATAATGTCCGTGACTATATACTGTTTTTTTTTAAGTAAAAAATGTTTCTTTTATCTAATGGGCTGCATACTGGCAGCTAAATCTTTGAAGACGTAACAAATTCCAAGTGTGAGAGCAATTACATTAGTGATACCATCTAGAGATTTTCGCTTCCAAATTTTTCGTGCTTGAAATTTATTAAAGTTATTCATATTTCTCTCTTGACATTCAACTTTCGAATGTATTGAAAACCGTTCTTATACGCCTCGGCTCCTGATTAAAAAAAATACAAAACTTGAATTTCTAAAACGGAAGTTTTGTTATCTCTTACATCCCCTTAACCCCCTTCCTGGGTTGATTTACACAAACCTCGTACTTGGCGGCTCTCTTCTCAACAAAAGTAACAAGTCTACCTATTTCCAAGTCTGCAGGTCTAAAGGCTCTTGAGATTTGGCCATGAGCGAGTGATTATTTTTTCCCCCTATATAAAGACTAAAAAAACCATATCAAGTATCAAAATCCCACGCATTGTTCAACTAGAATTTTACTTTTCTTCTTTTTGGCAATTATATATCAGTTATGCAAAATAATATTTTCTGTCCTAAATTACGTATTGTTTGTGCTACACGTTGTATAATTGTGTGAATTGTGTGTTTAACTATTAAGATTTCCTGTATTTTATCATCGTAACTAATGAATTAATAATCAAAAATCATTCGTGATTGTATGCAAAAGATAAAATTAATATGATACTTTTAAGGTATCCGACTACTTTCGAAACCGTGATTTTAAAAAAGTGCATAAATGGAATAATTTTTATGATATTTAGGGGTCACCCTTTAAAATTTGCAAAACATGATAAAATGTCAATTGGGTTCCAAGTCTTTTAGGTGGGAAAAGATAAAAATTGTTTTAAAGGGCATTTAGACAAAAAAAAAATTTAAATACAATATTTTTACAAAAAAATAACAGAATAATCTTTTTTTTGTTCTCCTTTTTTTAAAAAAAGCTTCTAAAAAAAATAATATTTTGTGTGTGTGTGTGGTGCTTATATCAAGTAAAGACTTTCCCGATAGTCTAAACTATTTTTTTTAAAAAATTTACATTATTTTGAGAGTTACAACCATTGAAATAATTATCGGCATTTTTTCTTAAAATTTCTCCTCCCCTGTTGTCGTAAAAAATGGATAAAAACCCCCTTTTAAGTTATATATTTGAAAAAATTTTAGTTCAGCCTCTGTACAGAAATATTATTACAATAGGGAAACATTTTTCTTAAAAAAAAATTTTGAAAAAGAGTCTTCCCCATGTTCACTTTTTGTCAAAAAAAATTGTAATTTTTAAAAAATTTTTTTTGTAATACTATTCTCACACAAAAAACAGTTTTATATACATTTTCTAATCTAAGTGACACTAAATATCATAAATATTATCCATTTATACTCTTTTGTAAAATCACGGTTCTGAACGTAGTCAAATACCTTAAGCCTAAAAGCAAAATTTAATCTTCTACAACCTTTGTTCATTGTATAAATTTATGTTCATTTACAATAGGTTTATCCTCTTAGAATCAATAATTTGTTTCATGTAGCATCTTGTAATCGTTCTAATGAAAAAGAATATTTCTACGGAGCTCATTCTAAAATCAGTGCTGAAATGTTAATACCTTATTCACTTAGCTGCACAAGAACTGTAAACTAAAAATTAATTTTAGCCATTCTTTCACTGAAACGTATTTGTTTGACGACAGGGATGAACATCTATTGTTTCCAATCCATTGATGCTCTAGTTATTTTTAAAATTTCTCTGAATGCCATTCGGTTTTGTTTGGAATGTAAACAATCATTTACATTCACTGAAATAGAGAACTTGGATCGAAATATTCTACATAACTCTATTACCGAGAACAAATAGTAAACTTTTCAACCCGTAACTACAATGAATATTAAAAGACTAGATTCCGAGAGCATATATAGTACTTTAGTTGCAACATTATTATTATGTTTGTTATTTGTTCTTTGGAAAATGTACTATTATTCCTTTCAAGTCCCTGCTTCGCGACAAAGAATGAAGTTTCAATGTGAAAACAATGCCAAATTAGGTAAATAATAAATGTTTCTTTAAAAAAATATACCGTATTCAGAGGCTCATTTCATAGTAATCATTTAAAAATTACCAATTTTAGAGATAGCGCAATTATTATAGCATGCATAAGAAAAGAAAATAAAAACACAAAGCAAAATAGAAGAAAAATTCCTCTGCTATATAGAGGGATTCGCTGAAATTCTACTGGAAAGAAGAGGAAAGGGTAAAGGAAAATAATGCACATTAAGGCAAGATGAATTTTATAATAATTAATGAAATTGTATGGTTTTGAAGAAAAAAGTAATATATCATTTTTTTTTTTTAAAACAACTCCTACTTCGTTAGAAAAGCGTACTGGCACCTCCTGATGCAGCCAGTTGTAACTTCGAGAGGAATAACGAATAAATTTAAAAAATAAGATTTAATTAAGAAAGGGATCCCTGATTGAAAAATTTTTTTTTTTAAAAAAAAAATGAAGATATGGAGACTTTTTTTTTGGTTTTAGATTTATTCAGTAATTTTTTAAAAAAAAAAAGGCTAAAATTAAGAAGAAAAAAAAATTATTACTGCTAAAATGGGTAAAAATGACAAAAAAAAAATATAAACACGGCCCATTGTACAAAAGTAAATAACAAATTTCAATTTTTTAAATTTTTATGAATACTTTTCTATTCCTTTTGAAATGATTGCAGGGTAAGAGATATTTTTTAATTTTACAAAACTAAACACTTTATCTTAGTTATTTTGGGAAAATTGATAAAAAAATGTGATTATATTCCCATAAAGAACTGTAAATTTTGTAATAAAACAGTGATTGATAAACCTGAAGGTTAAAACACTTCTACTGTTATACAGAACGTGCACAGAAAACTTCAGCAAATTATTTTAAAAACTTTCTGAGCAGTCTCTGTCCCCGTTTGAGCTTTTCTAAAAAAGACGCATTTTAAAATTTGACATCTTGTGTAAAGTTATAGCATCTGCTTTTACTAAAACACTTGTAGTTTTTGTTCTAGTTAATGAAAAAAAAAAAAAATTGGTGTTGTTATAAAGCTAATAAACAAAATATGAAACAAAATCATGAAATAAATCTGTCAATCTTTTAAAAAAATCATGATTTTAGGGTAGTCGGATATCTTAATATTTGCACAAAAATTGTATTAACATCAAGTGTCATCGGCTGCAAGTTTAAATAATTTATCAGAACTTGAATGGATAAATAGAAAATTTGAACAAGATATATATATACATATACGGAGAGAGTGAACTAAAGTAATAGGAATTGAAAAAGAATTAAACAGTTCAGTTGCTGTAAAGATTATTAAATTGATTATTTATTGAAAACGAGCAAAACAACAAGATGGCTATTTGTGGTGAACATTGTAATTTTGAGGTTCGGTGAAGTGATGGTGGTGACATCTTAGCCTGAGAAATAACTCTCCAAACTTTCCGGCAACACCAACGTGAGGACTATGAACCTCAAGATTTAAAGTTCACAGCCCCCTCTCTAAATGGTGATCTTTTACTGATTCTAAAATTTGTACACTTTACTTCAAGAAAGTAACAACAGTCACAAGTTCACGACCAGAACCACTTGGCTACCGTACACCAGACATTGTTATTATACTCCTTAAATTAAAAAAAGACAATCATAAAAGAGACAGTCTACTTTGAAGTGCAGTTAAGTAAAACGAAATTAATCATTTAATATAGATTTGTATCTATACATCTGTAAAGATAATCATCAAATTAATTCTGAATAACATATTAATCCTAGAAGTTTAAATTATAATATATAAATATATATATATATATATATATATAATAATTTGCGTTAATTTCCTCTTCAAGCTGTTTAATTTCTAATGGTCTTTACCCTTTAGGACTCTCACGTAAATAATTAATTAGCTACCCGCCTAATGGGAATAACAGAAACTTTATTTCTTAAAAACTAATAACTCTGCTTTTTTAAATTAGGATTACATAAAACATACTCGTACGGTGTCTTTTCACCAATCACAAAGTCCTTCCACGGAGGTCATATGAGTTTTGGAACTTCCGGTTTCCGCTTCGTATATAGGTCCAAGATTCTCTGGTCCTCATCATGTAACGCTCGTGTCGTATTTGTATTATGCCTTCCAAGTTTCTTCCGTAATTAAGTGCTGTACATATTTATGTTTGCGTATGTGTGTGTGTGTTTAAATGTACAATAAACAGGATTACCATTCAACAGAATGTTTCCTCATACATCCAAAATCTTCTACACTCGCTTCTATTCTCAACCAAATGATCAATAGTTAATTATAAGAAAAATTCCTGACATTCGCCACTACATAGCATTTAAAAGGATCGAGATTTTTTTTCTCAGAATTTAAAACCTATCTATACGGAAACAAATATTCTCTGGTAAATGGATTGACGATGATTGGAAAAATAAAATTAAAAAATTATTATTTATGTTAAGTACTACCTCAAGGGGAATAAAGTTAGAAGTATTTGAACATTTTTATTGGTATTGTTAAGAAAAAATTTTCGATTTAAAATAAAAAAAATCAATTACCTATCATTAGTGAAAACTATATTCAAATCAGACTAATTTTGATATTTGCTGATATTTATGATAAAACGTCAAGTTTTTGTTAAAAAATTACATATCTTTTGTTACTTACTATTGCAATGACAGGACATCCACTAAGTAGTCGTTAGAAAAAAAAAAACTTTAGGTAGTTTAACTAGCAGTTTTAGTAAATTTATTAAACACTACTATCGAAATGATTAATACACGATAAGGCGGAAAAGAAAAAAAGCTTGCACAGGAATAATTTGACAGTGTGACTTAAGAGTGTTGGTTTATGAAACGGTGCAATTTACATTATATTACTTAATACTTCGTAATTATTTATCGATAATCATAGCTTTGGATTACTTCTATCAAAAAAAAAAATTTTATTTTGATTCTAAAAACGTCTAACCAAGGGTAAGTCTTTCCAACATTTTTTTTTAAGGTTCATCGTCTTTGTGTGACAATATTAAGCATTGAAATTTTGAATATTTTCCTGCTGATCATACCACAAAATATATTATCCGTATAAGTAGGTTTTTTAATTAACAATAGTTTTCTTCTTTATATAACTGCTAATATATACAATCTATATAAAAAAAGCCGCACCAAGAACGAGATGTTCGATAGAGACAAAAATAGGTGGGTAGAAATATTACATAGAGAATAGAAAATGATTACAATTTCAGAAAAATTGAATCATTTATTTAAGTGTTACATAGTTACAAAGTTTTGAGATCAATAAGGTATTGACCTACCTCTAGCCTGGATGCAAGCTGCCACATGACGTGGCATATAGTGATAAAGCACCCTGATGGTACCCTGTGGTCAGTAGCGCACACAGGAATTTTTCAAAGAGGGGGTCCAGGGTCGAAAGTCCACCATTCTTGTGTCATGCTCCTTTTGATTTTGTCGATTTTCGGGAACAACAAACAGTAAAAAACTAATTATTGAAAAAATAATTATCATCAATTAATAAAATTAATCATTAAAAACAGATATTTAATTAAATTTTACGTACTATATACATAGAGTTATAATCAATCGGAAAAAAATCAATGGTTTGGGTGGTCTGGACCCCTAGGCCACCCCCCTTGTGTGCGCCACGGCCTGTGGTATTTCCTTCCAAATATGTTCCAATTGTCGAGCAAAGTCATCACCATTCCCTGGTAGATGCAGTCGCCTTCTCATTATATCCTAGACATGCTTGACTGTAGAGAGATTAGGCGATCTGGATGGTCAAGGAAGTATTTAACAAGCTGTAAGACAGTTCATAGAAACACGTGCCGTATGCTGTCTGGAATTATACTGCTGAAAAATAAGGCTAGAGTAATGCAAAAGGAACAGTAGCAAAACAGTTCTCAGAATGTCACCGACATACCTCTGTGCTGTAACTTGCCTCTTGTGACGACCAAAGGAGTCTGACTGTCAAAAAAATAGCTCCTAAGACCATAATATCTGGTTGAGGATCTGAGGACAATAGTGAAAACATAATTGGCACGCTGCCCTGGGCGTCTCCAGGCACGTCTTCGATGATCATCAGTGGACACTCGTGTGCGGGTCGCACATCTGATGGTTGATAACGATGAATCAAGTGCTGTGGCAACTGATCTGACAACCATTCTGTCCTCCCAACCGGCTGTGACCCTAATTCGACCGCTACAATCACGACGCTAAAATCTGCTATTGCCCACCCATTCTTGCCAGAATCTTCTACTGGCCGCATCGCTTCGACACATATGAGAACAATTTTCCGATTTGCCCAACCTATTTCTTTTAGTCCAATGACACGATCTCTTTCAAACTCTGACATTTGCTCGTAATGAGGTCGAAACCTGCGGCAAGGCATTTTTTCAGTTGTTAAAAGATATCCTAAATCGCAGTGCAACACAAATTGTAACCATCATGAGCCAGAATGAGTAGCCCCCGCTATTCATTCGTTGGACACCACATTTTAATCATTTGCATGCTCAGTACAAATGTCTTTATATACAAAATTTCATTATAATCGGGCAACTCCTTCTTAGAGCGTCATTTTTTTTCTGTTATAGAATATATATATATATTCTTTTCTGTATATAACTGCTAATATATATATATATACATTTCAAATAAGTTATGCAGTTAATCAATAGATGGTGCTACATGTTTCATAAATTAATAATATTTAATTTTATTTAAGTATCAGTGTGTATGTCTGGAAGTCCTTTTAATTTTCCATAAATTTTATATCAGTATTTAAGGTTTTTAAACGTATATAGGGGAGACCGGGGCAAGATGACGAGTGTCATAATTTTCTATTTTCTGCTAGGTAGCAAGACCAACCGAACACTACTAGCTCTCTTATTGGGCATTCGTTAAAAAATAGTATAGAGAAGCCTAAATCTACATTTTCGTGTTAGTTGTGAAGCTTTGATTGTTTACCGCTGCCCCGATATAACTTTTAAGCATGTGTAAATAAGCAGATACATGCAAGATATATAATTTATCCTTCATATTTGTGAGTAACTTAGTTTAAATACTACATATTACCACGAATAAACATGAACTAATCGAATTCCTTCATGGAAAGGAAAATGATATTTTTAAATAGGCAGTCTGGGGCAAGATGACGAGCTCGTCATCTTGCCTCGTGTTTCGGAATTTATTAAACTATGTTGTATATTCTATTAAATCCTGTAACACTTGTTTGTATGTGTTTTTTTCCGCTAGACCTTGAGCTTCTATCTTTTCTGGGGCTAAGGGGTGCATCGGATCGGGGAATGTGTCGTTCGAAAGGGTGAGTCCAGAGGAAGACATTTTTGCCATCCACTAACAACTTTATGGTAACTTATCCAGGACAAACTATCATAGACAAAAATATTGGTGAGCGTTTGAGCACCGCTTACTTCAGAGCAGCCAGCTACAGTTGAAAATGTCGTTAAAGGGTTTAAAAAATGTGGGATAGAGACTCATAATCCTCTTGTATTTAGCGAACATGACTTTGCTGCTTCAAAAGCCATGATGACCATGATGTTGTTGGCGATGAAACTGAGAATAACAGTACTAATCCTCAGGCCCTGGTAGTAGAAAACCAACATATAAATCCTCCAGAAGAACCAGACCATATGGCAAATGCTGATTTCGAACAGGAAGCTTTAAAAAAAACTGAGAAGAGAAGCCCGTGAATTTAAAAAGGATGTAAAAAAACTCAAACTAAGTTCCTGTACGCCCAAGTCTATAAAATCTAACCAAACAGTCCAGTTGCATCAACTTCAAAGGATGCTGTTATAAGATGTCTTGCTTGTGAAGAGGAATATTGTGACCCTCCAACTGAAGAATGGAACGAGTGCTGTAAATGCAAAGAGTGGTGGCATGGGGAAAGTTCCAATTATGAAAATGGCATTTTTATTTGTGACTATTGTTAGCTGCACAACTAAACACTTCAACATAACGTTACAATGTATTATGCTTAGTTTGATACTTTGTAAAATGTAAAACCCACTTATCATTTGTTAAACGTGTAATATATTCAAAAGATAAAATCTATTCAACCTTTCTCAGTGTCGTCATCTGGCCCCAAGGGCAAAGTCCTCTTGCCCCAGTACTGGGCAAGATGACAATTTGTTCAGGTTCTGAAAAAATAAAATTATCCTTTGTTTTTTCATTTGAAAAATTAAATGGTAATTTATTTAATACTACAAAGGACTACACTAACACTTCATGTAAAAATATTTTTTATCCTTAAAAATAAATTAATAAACAACAAAAACTGTTAACATCATCATCTTGCCCCGGTCTCCCCATATATAGACTTAAAATTACTTCATCAGAATTTACTAATTTTGCTTTTATTTGGTACTGCTTTTATTCCTTTGTATTTTGTGGGAAACATAATATGTTGCTGTGTTCACGAAGTAAGTGCTAATGCCTAGTTTTAACACCATTAAATACTCGTAGGATATTAAATTTAAGGGAACAGAGACCTTCTAACCCTTCAAAAAATCGATTTTTCAATTTTCATCTTAAAAAAAAGTAGATTTAATGCTGATTCCAAAATGTATAACATGTATAGGTTTAAAGCTTAATATTCGAGTAATTGCGGTTTTAAAATGTAAGCAACAGCTGTCACGCCTGTTGTTTACGTTATCGCACGTCAACTGCCACGCCCATTTTACAGCTGACCGAAGCATGTTTTTATGCAAATTGCTGTTTTATATCATTTAATCTGCTTTATTTATTTTATTCTTGTGATTTGAGAAGGATTATAACTACTCAACTCAATCTTGTTTATACCCAAGCTGTGTGTGGGAATTTTAAGCGTTTTGCTTTCTCGTGCTTGAGTTACAAAAACACGTGAGTTACGAATTTCATATTTTGACTGCTAATTTACTTTTTTCGTTTACATTCAATTTGTTTGCAATTTGCGAGAATCTTAAATATCTGCAATGCCTCGAACAAAAAGTTTGAAGCAAGTCAAACGTCGTTTAATTCGTAAAAACACTTCAGTAAATGCTTAGAGTGAACGAGTTGATGTCAGTGCATCTAAAAAGAAAATTGAGAAGAGTGAAGTATCTTTTAAGGACTATGAAGATAATTTTTCAGTTGAAACTCAAAGCAGGTATGTTATTGTTGACTCAAATATGCACAATGATATTTTCAACAATATTGCAAAATGCAGATATTGTGATAGATCTTTCTGCTTTGATGTTGCTGAAAATAAAAGTAGTCGCAAAGGCCTTGCTACCAGTGTGTCAGCAACTTGCAAATATTGTGGTTCTGGTCATTCTTCAATGATTTCAAATACCGTGTCAGATGGATATGAAGTAAATTTGAGGTTTGTTTATTGCATGAGGTGCATTGGAATTGGCAAAAGTGCAGCTCAGATATTTTGTGCACTGATGAACTTACCTCCTCCTCCAGTTAAATTTGAAAGACTGTATACGCCAATTTTTAAAGCGTTGGAAACTGTTTCATCTCGTTCAATGGTTAACAGCGTTAATGAAGCTGTCATTGAAAATGAACACAGTAAGAAATAAGCAATTGCTCTTGATGGGACCTGGCAGAAAAGAGGACACTCTTCGAAGAATGGTGTTGTCACTGCAACTTCTCTCGATAAGGGAAAAGTTATTGATTTTGAGTGCCTATCAAAATATTGCTTTGAATGCAAAAATACGAACAAAACCTGTGATAATTGCCAGGTAAATTTAGTGCGGGAATGGAGAGTGAAGGAGCATTGCGGATTTTCAGTCGCTCCTTACCAAATTACAATGTTCGGTATGTTCAGTACCTTGGAGACGGAGATTCGAAGGGGTTCCTAAAAGTTCAAGAATCAAACATATACGGTGATGAATTTCCTGTTGAAAAACTAGAGTGCATCGGCCACGTCCAAAAAGGATGGGAGCAAGACTGAGAGCCCTAAAGAACAATTTAAAATCCACCAAGCTGTCAGAGAACAAACCAATATCTGGACGAGGAAGGCTGACAGATGCAGAAATTCTTCCGCTACAAAAATATTATGGCCTAGCCATAAGAAGAAATGTTGGAAAATCAGTCGCAGATATGTCCAAATCCATCTGGGCAATATATTTCCATAAACTGTCGACAGATAAAAATCCGCAACATGCTTTGTGCCCTATAGGAGAAGAAAGTTGGTGCGGGTACAATAAAAGCATTGTATCAGGTGAAAAATACACCCACAAACATTCCCTCCCATAAGCAGTTCTTTTTAAAATTAAAAAAATTTTTAGAGACAACTGCAAAAGAACTGTTATTAAAATGCTTGCATGGCCAAACTCAGAACCCCAACGAAAGCTTTAATAACTGTGTGTGGAATCGTGTGCCGAAAAACACATTTGTGAGCAAAAGAACTCTTTGCAAATGGGTGTTATGGATGCAGTTATATGCTTCAATGAAGGTGCATACGCAAGGACAGAAGTATTAAAAGCATTAAAAATCAATCCAGGCATCAACACTTGTGAAGGCCTTCGCAAAATTGACTACGTCAGAATTTGTGAAGCTGAGATGGCTGTTCTAAGAGCTACCAAAGAAGCCAAAACAATAAAAAGGCAAATTAAAAGGAAGCAGGATGCTTTAGAACAGTCAATGCAAGATGAGTACAGTGCTGGGAATTTTTAAAATACAAATCTTAGGTAAGTGCATCATTTTATTTAGTTTTTTTCAATTTTCTCAAAATGTGTTTTTTCAGTTTTTAGGTACATGTGTAGAAAAACTATTTGTTATATTTTAATGAAACTTTGTATGAGCTTTTGTGTCATGATAATGTATTTAATGCTACTAATTTTATTTCTGAAATGTTAATATTTTTACTTTTATTGCTCAATTTCTAAAAAAAAGCCATTTTTATCAAAATTTCAAAAAGTCAAAATTTTTAAAAAAATTCTGTGCAAGGAAATATAAAAAGAACTATTACATTTAAATAAAGGTACAATTTTATAACTAAAACAGCATGTTTTGTGGTGTTATATGTTATAAAAGAAAGATACATGTACCTAAAGAGCACCATGTATCCGAAAACTTTTTTTGGTGTGTACTTTTTCGAATCCTTATATTTCTTAAAATATTTTATATATTTAATAATTTTATGTTGTAGTATATTAAGAAAAATATATAGATTGTATGACACAAATTTTTTATTTATGGAGTCTTTCTGTTTTTGAAAATAATGTTCTTTCGAAAAGCCAAATTTTGCTCATTTTATGTCATCGAGAACGTCCCGGTTCCCTTAATCGTTTTATATAAATAGTTTGTGTTTTTTTTTAATAATTACATTTCTTTTGCTATATTTCTCCCTTTTTCCCAATGCCCCAGAGTTTAGGCAGATTACAGGTGAAGGTTTTCTAGTCTCAAAACTTTGTTTAAACCAGAAATTATAGTTCCTAAGGCCAAGAGTTTGCTATTGTACTATTGTGGCTAGTATATTTCTTACTAACTTGACTAATTATACTTAGGTTAGCTTTAGGTAAACGGAGAAAGTAGAAATAAGCATTATTCTTGAGGAATATTTTAAAATGAAATAATTGCTGGAATTATTGCATTGATTTTTTTTTCTTACGAAAATTCGAAACAGGCCATGAAATTCTTTAAAAAAGAAAATTTTAATTAATTATTGAATTTAAATAGCTAATTAATCTCCCAGTGAGGATTTTTTATAAAAGTACTTTCTATTTTTTGTGCTAATTAACTGAGGCACGAATCTACAAATTTATAAAAAAAATGTGTTTTCTTTCGTTATTTACTTAATTATTTTAAAAAAAAGGGGGAAAAAGGAAACCCTGAAAAGCATTTTAAATAATTCTTTCTTTCAGATTTATAAAACTCTATTTTTTTCAACAATGCAAAGTGTTTAAAATATTTAATACGCATGGTTTAAAATTCATAATTTTTTTTAAATATGAATTATTTATTTTAACTTCTAAACTCTTACATTTTTGAGTATACAAACTGGAAAAAAATGTATACCGTGCAGTTAATTACGTCAACAACAGGTAACAACTAAACTTAAAAAAAACGATGCTTTTTTTTTTTTATTGAACATAAGATAAATTTATGTTTCTTGAAGAATTCTTTCTCATCGCTGAAGTTAATCAAAATACTCATTTAACAACATGCTCTGACTTTAATAAAAAAATATTAATTTCTAAGTTAGGTAGTAAGCGTAAAACTGACAAACATCGAAGTAGTCTGAAAAAAAAATGAGGAAAGAATCCTATAATTAAAACTATGAGTGAGCCGGAAAATGCATTCATAAAGCTTCTCTTTCTAAACGTGAGTTTATATTTATTTGAGGAAACTCTAAGGAAAGAAAACTTATTTCAGAGCGTTAGAACAGTAAATTAATTTTCCAGATTCAAGAGCATAATTACTTTGAAGAAAGTAATGAAATTTCAACATAGAATTTTGAAAAAATCACATAATCTGCATCAGAAGCTGAATTTAATATCCAAATTTTCACAGTGACGAAGGAACTGGAGACAAGGAGATAAAAATGGTATAAAATGCCTTAAAAAAAAGAAAAAAAAACACACATTTTTATTTATTTATTTATTTTGAAAATAGAGTAAAGTAACAAAACAGTAAAGTGTTCAGGAGCCTATTTAACTGAAGGATAACACAATAAAAGATGTTCTGGAATTAATTCGAACAAATTTATGAAATTTGCTTTAAATATTTATAAGTTTAAACTACTTGAACCAGCTTAAATAATGTTAGGAGTCAAACGTTGAAAGTACATACGATCCTGATTTTTGAATAAAAGATTTTGTGCCTGACGTCAAAAAATCAGTCCAAATTCTACAGTACGTTTTGTGTCTTCAAAATATGCATCCAAATCCAGTTTCTGTTAATCTATATTTCTTATATATACTGACATAAGTAAGAAAAGTAAATAAAATACTTGTATATATTGTTGCAAATTTGCGTAGAGAAGAAACAGTAGATGACTCCATTTAATTGAATAGTTACAAATTTATTAATGGACAAGGACGAACAAATAACTTCATGAAAAAATCGACTTATATGCACAAGATAAATTAAAGCAGGTTATTTACAGTAACGGCGTATTCAAGAAGTTGCTCTCTAGAACAGCGCCACTAGTAGGAACTCGGGCAAATAAAGTCCGGCTGTCTATGTGGCAAACAATGAATAAGCAGATTCTTGAAACGACCGACTGAACTATTGTCTCTAAGATCCCTTATTACCTAAGGCAAGCACCCAAGGACCTCAGGGAAATTTCCTGAGGGATCGATTCTAGCGACTTCTCAATGTTTCCTTGGCTCTATAATTTCTCACCAAATTCGTTGCCAAATATGTCGCCATTCTGGTAACTCCACTCACATTTTCTGCACGGTTTCCATAATGTTATTCAAATTCATGTTGGGAAACACACTTTCTCTGTAAAACTTCTTAAGTAGTGGGCTTTTCCTTAAGTAGTGGGTTATTGCAGACGAAACAACATACATTACGTGTTTCAATACATTTGTGCACATATCTTCCAATTTTTTTTTCCCCTCAATTTTTTTTTGTGTTAGAATCAATACATCTTTTTCGGTACATAATATGTTTAGTATATATCTATTTTTTTTACGTTTATATTTTAAACTAATATGTAATTTGATAACGGGGCACAAACAAAAAAAAAAATCAAGAATAAAATTATTGATTTTAAATAAAAGCAATTTCCTATCATCAGCGTAAACTATATTCAAATCAGACTATTTTTGGATATTTACTGATTTTTTTTAAAGAGAAAGGGATTGACACTTTTCAGACAGTTCATTTTTACTACAAATAATTTCTCTGGAATTTTTTGTCATTTTTGTTAAAAATGTTTTTCACAAGTAAACGATTTTTATCAACGACTGATATATTTCATTTTAAGAAAATGATATTCTGTAATAAAAAACATACATGAAATTTTTATTTTTTACAATATATTTAAAAGATTTCCGCAAGAAAAAAAATCTCTTGAAATTAACTTTTCTTAAATAAAATACAATGCAATTTGTTCCCCTTTTTTTCACTAAGCAATAAATAAAAAAAATAATTGCTTAAAATTACTTGCTTTAAAATATTTATATCAGTAATTAAAATCTTTATCTAAAGATTTAAATTTTAAATAACAAGACATAGTATTTGTGTACATACGGACCAAGTGAAAGATTCGATATATTCAAAAAGTTAAAATATAACTTACCGAAAAAGTTGAGTATGACATCCACAAATATTTAAATATATTCGTAGTTAATATTTTTCATATCGGTCACATTTATCTGCTTATATATTTTCAGGCGTATATTGCATTCATTTTGAAAAACACGCTTTCAATGTAAAACGTTTTTTTCTTAAACAATGAATTACTGCAAGAGAAACAACATACGTTGTGTGTTTCTCAAAATAATAAAATACGTTTAACGCGAGAATGCTTAAGACGAAATATCGGTTGACATGAACTTGCTCAACGGTCTCGACAAACTGCTATGTATCTTAATGCATTTTCTTTTCTCTTAACCTCTAGTTTACAACGACCACAAAATTGGTCTATAAAATTGAAACGTATGGTAGTTTTATATTTACTGAATCTCCATTAAATACTTTAAGTTGATCTACTTTTTTTTCAAAAATGTGAGTGAGTTTTTTTTTTCTTTTTTTTTCTTGAAGATAGTGTATTGAGGAGTATGTTTTTACAAGAATTAATTACTTTTCCATTATATGCTTAAAAGTAATTGTGTTAATACCCTCCGATAGAAACAACATTAAAAAGTTTTGCATCCAAATTAAATAAAAATCAAAATTAAAGTTTTAGTATCGCTACAAAATAATTTTACAAATTCAATTTCTGTTTTAACGGAATATTTGGTGGCTACAATAACATTTTACTACTTGTATTTTGGAATTCTTCAAACAATACAGAGAAATTTAACTTACTCTTGCCTAAACCTTTAATATTATTTGCACCGATATTATTTAATAAGACTTATCAAATACCTACATAACTGATACGTCGATGAATTTCAGTGGATTTGCGCATGCTTCAAATGAACCCTTAAAATCTCAATGTAGAAATAATGTAACGATACTCACAGAGAGGTACTTTGAAAATGTGGAAAACAGTCAGAACACATTTCTTGAATTAACATAAAAACTGTAGAATATATCTGGTTATTCATATTTGATTTCTAGAATAATCTGAATGCCATCCAGATTAAAAACAAATATAAAAATAATTTATTCTTGGCCTAGGACAGTGTTTCTCAAACTTTCGATATTCGCGACCAAATTTTCAATCATAGTTTTCATCGCCCCCCATACAATAACAATGTATTGATGCAGTAGTAATGCAAAATACTTTGACCCTAAAGCTACAATACGACCTTGATTATAAACTGTACTAATCATCAAGTTTTAAATTTTGTATGCAATTTTTTTTGTATATGATAAGCCCATGGAAAAAAATCGCTAGAAATTACCCCCAACTTTTTCTTAACTTATTATTGATACTTAGTATCAAATACATTGTGCCATACTGATACATTTACTCGTATAAATATAGAATATCAAAATAAATGTGTATTTTATTTTTATTATGTCAGAATATATTTTGTGTGTTTTGCTTCCGATAAGTAAATTGATAACTTTTTAAATAATCTTTCATTTTCGACTTTTCGATATGCTGGTGCCGCACTAAAAATTAATACTAGCTCCTGGGGAATGTACTAGGTCTGCAAAGATAAAAATACCAATTCGCTGCTCCATTAGAGAAGAAAAAATATTTGAATTAATTAATTATTTTCATATTTATTCTACTTACTTTACTTTCTATTATTTAAATAAAAAATGTTTTGTTTTCATAAAAATATTGTACGAAAATGCTTAAATAATTAAGTAAGCGTTGGTTGGTGATCATTTCCAATTTCATAATACGTTTTCAATATATTCATGTTTAATATTTTTATTTTATTAAAAAGGAGCTATTATGAATTAAATATTATAAATAAATTCTTACAATATGATAAATTTAAAAATATGACTAATACAAACAAAATTAAACCTATCTGGATTTTTTAACCGTAAAGTTTTATAAATTTAGAGATGGTATTTGATAGTAAAGGTCTGCTGCAACTGTTCTGTTTTTATTTGTTTTTAACCTAAACAAACGGCGATTTGAAAAAACTTTGAAAAAAAATTTTAAAAAAAAGAAAATTTTGGTTTTGACCAAAAAGCGTTTGTATGGGTCCTTTTAACCCTGGAGGCTTCCCACCCAAACTAAAAAATTTTTCCCAATTCTTTTTAAAATTTTTTTTTTTTTTAAATAAATTTTTTTTGAGTTTAATAAATAAATAATTTTTTGAATTTTTTGTATTTTTTTAAAATTAAAAAAAAAATTTATTTTTAAATTTAAAAATTTATAAAATAAAAAATTTATTTTATAAATTTTTTTTTACAAAAATTGTTAATAGTTTTTTTAAGGTTTTTAAAAATTTTACATAATTTTTTTTTTTTTTTTAAAAATTTTTTCCCGTTAATTTTTTTATTTTATTAAAATTTTTATTTTTTTTAAATTTAATATAATAATTTTTCTTTATAGGGTTTTAAAATAAATATTTACAATTTTTTAAATTTTATTAAGTCCTTTTTAATTTTTAAAAATTTTTAACCCCCCTTTTTTTTTAAAAAATAAAAATTTTTTAATTTTCAAGACAAAAAAAAATTCAGAAGGACCAAAATTATAATTTTTAACCCAAAATTTAAATTTATTAATAATTTTTTAAATAAAAATTTTTTTTAAATTAAATTTTAAAAAATTTAAAATATTTTAAAAAATAAAATTAATAAATAAAATTATTAACTATGTTACACAAAATTGTAAAATTTTTTTATTTTTAATTAAATAATTTATTTTTTTAAATTAATTATGGTGTTAAATTTTAAAAAAATTTTTTAAAATTTAATATTTTTTAAATTTAATATAAATTTTATTAATATTATTTTCTCAAATTTTTATAATAACAATATTTTTAATAATACATCTTTCAAAAATTATTTTTTAACATTTAAATTTTTAATAAAAAATTATAAAAATTAATTTTTACTTATATAATTTAAATATTATTTTAAATTTTTTTTGTAAAATATTCCAATTCAATTAATAAAGAACCTTCAGTTTTAAATTTATTTATTTAAATTTTTCCTAAAAAAAAATTTTAAAAGCAAAAAAGCGTTTTCCACGTAGCTCGCTACGGAAAAAGGTATTGTAGGATAATCGCAACTTTTAATCGGCATTAAGAATTACTAAACCCATAAAATTTAAAGATAAGGATAATACAAGCCCAGGGGACCCGATAATTATCAACTTGTTCTTCTTTAGTATTGTAAATTAATAATAAAATACTTTTGTACATACTGATACATTTATAAAGTATATAAATCAGTGTAAATGTGTATTTTATTTTTATTATATCAGAAATATTTTTTTTGGGTTATTTTTAAATTTAAAAACTTTTTAAATTTTTTTTTTTTCCTTTTCAATATCTCGCGCCCCTGTTAGCCCTCGGAGGGCGCCCCAAAAATTAAACCCCTTTAAGAATACAATCAGAATTTTTTTATAACTCCCCCCTTTTTAAAAAACCAAAAAATTTTATGATTATTAAAAAATTTCCCCCAAATTATAGCGTTCATTTTGAAATCCTTATTATTTGCTAAAAGGTTTTTTTCTATATTTAAATTGAATTTAATGTTTAAAAAAATTTTAAATTTAAAATATAACCCTTATTGATTTTCTTAAATTTTAATGGATTTAAAAGAAAGAAATTTAAAAGCCAAAATTTTGGTTTTTTGTAAAAAATAAATTACTTAAAATTTAAAATTTGTATTTTAAGCCTAAAAAACCTCTTGGGGGGTTTTTGGGTAGTTGGTTTTTTCCCAGATCCCCCTCAAAAAAACCCTAAATCAAATTATTAAATTAAAAATTAAGGTTTTAAAAATTGTCAGGAAAAAAATTAACCTTCTTAGGGAATTTAGTTTAAGACATAGGAAAATTTTTAGGACTTTATGGAAAATTTTTATTTTAAAAAAAATTTTAAACTTTTTTCTTTGGTGGGTTAAATTTCCCCGGGGTTTTTTTTTTAAAATTTTTTTTTAATATTCAAAAAAAAATTTTGTTTTTTGGAATTTTTTTCACTGGTTCCTTTTTTAAAATTAATAAAGGAAAGGGGGATTTAAGGGGGTAGCACAATTTTTTAATTTTTATTTTAAATTAATTAAAAATTTTTTTTTAAATTATAATTTTAATTTTTATCATGTAAATGTTTAATTTTTTTTTATTAGAAATTATTTTTTTAATTTTAAAATTAATTTTTTTTAAAAATCTTTTTTTTTATTTTTTTAGCTCCCCCTTTTTTTTAATTTATCCCCCAAAAGGGGGGCCCCCCAAATTTTTAAAAAAAAGAATATCACCTAAAAAATTTTTTCAAAATTTAAAAAACCATTTTAAAATTTTTTGACTAAAAATTTAGATTTGAAAATTTTTTAAAAAATTTTTTGCCGATTTTAAAAAAAAAATTTTTAAAATTTTTGCACTTAATTGAAACCCGTTAAAATTTTTTTAAGGGAATTTTTTAAAAAAATTTTTTAAAAACAATATTTCGATAAAACAATTAACTCAAATAACCTTTTTATTCAAATGCCCCTTTTGTGAAAATGCCTCTATTATAATAATATTTTGCCTGTATACAGCCGACATCGTAAAAGGCTCAACTCTATGATTCTTAAAAAATTCACATTATTTTCAGAGTTACAAACCCATTGAAATAATTATCGGCTTTTTTTCTTAAAATTTCCCCCCTGTTGTCGAAAAAGCATGGATAAACCCACTTCTAAGTTATATATTTTCAAAAATTCTAATTGAGCCTCTGTTCAGAGGTCTGAGCTATATACAGGCGAAATATTATTATAATAGAGGCATGTTTCACAAAAAGAGAATATTTTGAAAATGGGTCATTCTATGTTCATTTTTTTGTCAAAATATTGTACTTAATATTTTTTTATTGTAATACTAGTCTTAAAACAATTTTATATACCTTTTCTAATCTAAGTAACACTAAATATCAGAAATATTATCCATTTATACGCTTTTGCAAAATCACGCTTCCGAACGTAGCCGGGTACCTTAAAACTTAATATTTATACGTGTTTCAATAAATAAACATTTCGCAAACACCTACCTTTTCCCAGGCTTTAGTTAAAAATGATTGAAAAATATAGATATATTTAAAAATATTTTTTTCTTCAATCATTAAAATGTCGTTTTATTTTATCATACATCAAAAGTTGTCCTTTGAGAAATTTTCCATTTTTTTATCATTTTTTTTCTTGATTGAACAGTTTTAGAAAACACTAGGGGAAACTCTCTTTTTAACAACGAATATTATTGTATGTCTCAGTACATTCTCCTCAATACATCATCTGAGCCTGCTGCTTTTTTTTTAACTTTAAACATCTAATGTGAAGTTGAGCCCCTCAATTTTCTTTTAAGAAATGATGTGGCTCTGTAACCACGTGAACCTACAGTAGAATTATTTCTTTCCGAGAAGGTCATTATGAAGGATAAGACACACACAGTTTAAAGAACCCGTCTTTTTGGTATTCAACTTTACATGTCCGCTTTAAAAGAAGACAGGCCTGGAAATATTTCAATGTGCACAACAACTTTTTAACTCTCTAATTCAATACGTGTTTATTTATTTATTTTGTATAAGATTCTGAACGCGATAGTTATTTCAGGATAATTTAAAAGCATTGCTGTCAACACGTCTGATCGATTTTTCATTGATACGTAATACATTTAATAGTTGTTTATTGTTGCATTAATAAAATTTGATACATATATATACATTGACAAAAAATAAAATGCTAACCCCAAAAAAGTGTTGTACCAAATAAATAAAATTTGAGAGAGGCATTTTTGAACAACTGAAAAATGACGTTATCGTATTTCGTGTTAAGCGAATACGAACCCTGCAGGGGTGTAACAGAGAATGTTAGGGTCACCATGCAAAGTCAGGTTTGGGGACCTAAACCGAATCTTACAAAGGATTGCAAAACCTTTGCGGGGGTGTACGTCACATCATCAGAATACTGTTAGTTGTTCCACTATGGACATGCAAAGAGAACATTTGCCTTAAACATTTTCTTTTACTTCAATGGGCTGCGGATTTGCTTTAAATATCAGTCATGAATTTCAGAAGCATTTTTTTTCTTCTGGACCGTGGATAACCTAGTGGTTAGAGCATGAACTTCAGACCGGAAGGTCTGGGTTCGATGCCCGATGCTACCAAATACCCTCCGAGTACACACGGAGTACGTGCTCATTAAATCAGAGGGCCCGAAAGTCTTGTGGGTTGAATCACGAGTGCAGGGGACTGGAGAATATTTCCCTCCCTTTCAGTACCATGCCTAAATTGGGGAGGTGGAGATAGGTGGTGCCGCCATCGAACATCCTTTCGGGGAATTTCGCCGAACAAATTCATAATGCTCCCTGTATAGTGCTCAAGGCCAACGACAGGCGTACTTCTAGATCCCTGCCACGATGAATTTCGTGGTCTCGATCTGACTACGTCAGATCAGGCGGCATTAGCCACAACAAAACAACAACAGGAGAGTTTTCTATCTTCTGCTTTCAGTATAGTAAGCTTGAGCTAGGAATGCCTTTTCATGAGACGTATGCCGCATCAACAGTTTATTTGAATTTGAATGAAACGGGGGTGACGCCCCTCGCGTCTTTTCTAACATAACTCCTATGTTCTTTGACGGCCACGTTTAAGGAAAAAACCTTTTTCCAACCCCAAATACCAAGAAGAGAAACGGATCAAATAGCGTAAATAAATAGATTTTAAAAAAGGATAGAACCCTTTTTTGATGGGAATAGGGGCAAGCTTAGAGATATAGTTGAACATTCTGATCAAAGGGAAAGGTTTTAGAGATAGTAGTGTGGAACCCATTCTGATCAATAGAAGGCAATTTTAGAGATAGTTTAGTGGAATCTTTCGGAACAAGATTTAAAAGCAGTCCGATAGTTTTAGAAGGAAAGAAGCCCAATAAAAAGAAGTTGGAACGTCGTATATAAAGTGAATTAAAAAATATCTCTATGGGTGAAGGAAGGGGATCTTTCAAAAAAGGAAAATTTGGGAAAAAGTAATTAGATGAATCGGAAATTTAAATTTTAATTGAGATAAAAGGGGTTAGTTGCGGATCTGACCCCTTAAAAAAAAGGTTTTAAATTGGGGGTTTAAATCTCACCCTTTTAAATTTAAAAATTTTCAAATTAGAACTTAAGTAATATGTTTCTTTAAAAAAAAATTGTAAATTTAAAAACTACTATGTCTCCCTCATTTTGATAATCCCCAAACCCCCAGCTTAGCGGGAACGGCTAATAGTCATACACAGGATGGCTATGTCGCAAGGAAAGGGAAATTGAAGGTGGATTTTTTTTCTCTATTGTAGAAATATTTTACTGAGATATATCCACCTTAAAAATGATTGTTTAAGCCCGTGAAAAACTAATTTCATCAAGGAAATTGGTGCTAGCTACAAAACGAGCTGCTACTGAAAGAAAAGATTGCAGTATTCCCAGTATGAGAATAAAACCCCGACGAAAAAAAGAATCTGCACCGGAAAAATTAGAAATTGTTGTAAACAACAGAGTGTCACATTTTTAAATGTAAATCATTTTTTCAAGGGGCAGATTCAAGTCTTGGGGCCGTTCCCTACTAATTCGGGAAACCCTTGCAAGAATTAAGGGTATCCGACTCGTTCGGTACCATTATTTTTTTAAAAGGTATAACTGATAATATTTATGATATTTAATGTCCTTGGATTAAAAATATATATAAAAGGGTTTTTAAAAATGTATCTAAAAATTATTTACGATTTTTTTGAAAAAAATGAACATAGAATACCCATTTTAAAAATATTTTTTTTGGAAAAATGCTTGCATTACAAAATTTTTTTCCGTTTTAGCTCAGCCCCCCACAAGGCCAATTTTTGAAATATAAACTTAGAAATGGGTTTATCCGTGTTTTACGACAACAGGGGGAAATTTTTTAAAAAAAAAAAACGCGGATAAATTTTTCCCCAATGGGTTGTAACCTGAAAATAATGTAATTTTTCAAAATTATAGTTGACCTCGTAAAAAGGTCGAACATATCAGGAGAAATATTATTCAAAAAACTTTTTTTCACAAAAGGGAAAACGGAAAAAAGGTTTTTCTAATTTAAATTTTTTTGCCAAAAAAAAACATTTAAAAAATTTTTTTGTCAAATGTCCAGGAAATCGATACTTTTCCGGGAACCCTGTTTTTAAAAAAGGCATAAATGGAAAATTTTTTCATGATATTTAGTGTCACTTAGATTAAATAATTTAAAAAATTGTTTTAAGGGAATTAACAAAAAATTAAAAATTTTTTTCCAATTATAATTTTTCCAAATGTTCTCTTGTAAAAATGCTTCTATTGTATTAATATTTTCCTTTGTATTTTCCCAGACCTCTGTACAGTCTCAACTATGTTTTTTTGAAAATTCAAATTTTTTTTTAGAGTTCAAACTTTTTTGAAATAATTATCGGCGTATTTTTCTTAAAATTTCTCCCTACTGATTTCGAAAAATATGGAAAACCGATTCCAAGTTATGCCTTTAAAACTTCTAGTTACCACTGTACAGAGGTTTTAAATATACAGGCAAAATATTAATACAAAGCAATTTTTCAAAAGGAGCATTTGGAAAAAAAGGGTTTTTCTAAGTTAATTTTTTTCCAAAAAATTTTATTTAAAAAAATTTTTTTTTTCCATAATATCCTTAAACAATTTTATAATGTTTTTAATCTAAGTAACTATAAATATCTAAATATTATCCATTTACATGCTTTTTAAAATCACGGTTCAGAACTGTGGATACCTTAAGACAATTTTTTAAAATTTTTCTAACCTAAGTGACACTAAATATCACGAAAATTATCCATTTATGCGGTTTTTTAAAATTACGATTCCACACACACACAAACGTAGTCGGATACCTTAAGTGGTGTCAGACTAAAGTTCAATGGAGAGCTCAATGTCGATATATTGTGTTTTCCGATGGGAGTCACTGAAGTTTTTTTTTTCTTTAGTAAAAAATTGGATAGCGGTAGCTTATCGAGGCTGGTTCAAATTTTAGTTGAACTGCGGTATAAATTTATTACAAGACCCTTACGAATTCAAGTTTTGTATCACATGAGAGAACTTGTGTTAAGATTTTTATTAACTTTTTTCACTCCCATATTTATTACATTTCCCTCCCCCTTCCCTTTTGGGGGCTCGTATGACCTAGTTGACATTGTCACAAACTCATGGTCGGCAATGTCCAGTAGCGGCTTCATGGTCAAATGCCACTGAGGAGGACTGGATCTTTGTTGAATCTGCCGTGGCTGAATGTTCACATGTTGGCGTGGTGTGGAAGTAAGTAGAGTGGAATGCGAGCTCAGATATCGTCTTCTTTATTTAAATATATTTCAAAATTTGTGAGGTTTGTTGAATTTTTCTTCTGTTTTTTTCCTCCCCTTCCTCTCTCTTTATTTCAAAAAATTGAGCGTTCTTCCTTCATGTTTCTTTAAAAAAAGGGGGAGGGGTTCTTATAGGAACAATCTTCCTTCCGATATTGAATCATTTTTTGTTTAGACTGAAAGACAAATTATGAAGAAAAAGTATCAACAAGAAGTGACGGCGTCAACTGAAAACTTTTAAACGAAAAAAAACTTTTTTTAATTTTTTTTTTTTGCTTTTTTTGGGGGGGTTCTGTACTGCGCATTTGTATTGAATAATTTTGTTACTTTTTATGAATTTGTAAAAGTGCTGGAATAATTTATATTCGTTCTTCCTTCTCTTGCCTTTTATGTTTTCTTTTATTGTTATTATTATTATTTTTGCTTCCTATATTTGTATTATATATACGTATACGTATGCTATTTTGTTTT
>BMAV01002293.1:0-15361 GCA_019973955.1 Trichonephila inaurata madagascariensis
AGGAAAAATTTTTAAAAAATTTAAAATTTCTTTTTAACCTTTTAAAAAATAATAAAATTATAGCCTACATTATTTACTAGTATAGATTTTAAGTAAATTCAAATTATGTTTCCCCTGATACAAAGGAAAAATTTAGTAGATATTTAAAATTAGTGAAAGATGAAATAATTTTAATACTATATATATACATTTAAAAAACCTTAACATTGATATAAAATTTTATAGAAAATAAAAAAAAACTTCGCAAATATACACAAGAATATTTAAATAAAGTGTAATATTTTTCGTTTATTAATCATGTGGCGCATATATATATATATATATATATATATACAAATCTGTAAATACTGGGTCTTATATTTATATTAAATACTACTTAATATTTATTAAAAAATTACTTAATATTTATTACAGAGAAATGTTTCTTATTTTCATATGCTTATAATTTTTGAAATTATCATTATATTTTAAACATTTTGTACTTTTTGAAACCTTATTCTTTTATAAATAATGTGTAAAATATTAGAATTATTTAATTTTAATTTCAAAGAATTATATCTATTTGAAAACTGTTTAGATTTTCAGGATTCGAGACAAAATAAAAGACCCTGAGACTCTTTATAACATTCGACTGCTATTCTTTCATTTAGTTCTTTAAATCAAATATGACAATCAACTTTAAATCATATCGAAAATTTAGAAATTACACGAAACGTATAACAAACTATATCTGTAATCTCATTTTAAATATAAAATGTATACCTAATTTATTTTGAAAAAACTGAATCCTCCATGTTAAAATCAATGAACAAAAAATCTTTCGATATTAGTTGCATTAATTAAAAATGCTAAACATTGATTTTTCTATAGCATTCCAGATGACAAAGATAAAATTTATTTTATGAATCTTGTTTATTTTAATTAAATTTATGATATTCGTAAGTGCGTTTTAAAGAATATCATTAGTGTAATTCAAAGTAATATTTTTTCTAGTTTCTAAACATTGCTTTTAAATAAAACATTATAAAACTCATCACATAGTTGTTTTTTTCTCCAAAAGTAATATCCTCCTATAACATTTTAGTAATACGAACGCAATTACCTTATGGATAAATGTTGCCATTCCATAACTCCAAATATCAATTGCTGCAGCAGATGTTTGTAATGATTCTAAATTGCTTGCAGTTACTGCAATACATAATTTCAAGTACCACCATTTATTTTTAATACATTTCATACATATTTTAGCAATAACCAATTGAAATCCATTTCAATATCTTATTTTAAAGCTGTTTCTTTTTAAAAACTAATACTATGTAGAATATTCATTTTAGAAGAGAATTATTACTATGATATTTTGTCATGGAATTAAAGAACGTTTCAAATAATGTAGGTATCAGAAAGAATTAATTGATTCCACAGATTTACTCGTTATATAGATTTCAAACTTTGTCCGTGTAATAGTATTATAAATCTGTATAAACAAGCCTTGGTTCACACACGAACACAAGAGGTCAACCTGTATAGTATCCGTAGCAATGTGTTTACCTTTTGTTTTTATTTTTGCCACCAATTTGTCCTAGTATGTTCTCTTTCTTTGTTTGTATTCATTCAGTTGAATACTGGAAGGCATTGAAGTTTAGACATCATTATTAATTTTTACAAATAGGTACATATTATCTTGTGAATTTATTCCATATAATTATGCCCCAGCAGATATTTACTTATTCGACGAAAGGTCCACTTCTGGCTTTGGGTTGAAAAATTGTGAACAAACCTTTCCAAAACCTATTATTTCCGACTGGATGAAAGACTATTTACTGTAAAGGAAGTATAAAGTACAACATACTTCTAAAATAATAATATTATTTGCTGCTTATTTAAAATATATATTTGTTCTTCTGGACACAGTACTGGACTAATAAATCAGCAAAGTTATTTTTAATATTATACTTTCTATACTTTCGTAGAATTTGAAAAAAATATATATTTAAAGATTTATTTTTTAAAAACCGTCTTTGTCTAGAAGTACATATTCAGTAAATTATGAGGAATACAATTCATAGCATCCATAACATCTGTAATGTGAGTCAAAACCATAGTTGAAAATGTAAATTTAAAGTAGTTTATGTTTTTTAAATATAGATTCATTTTTCTAATAATCCGAACAATGATAATGCTGAAAGATATATTTAATTTCTTCAAAATTGTGAATATATGTGTGCATTACAAAATTAAGAAAATAGTTGTTTGAGTCATTATATCATTGTCTATAGAAGCAAGTAATATAAATTTTTTTTTTAAAGTCTATTCCTATTTAGATCAACAAAGAAAATTTTATTTTAGTTACTTTTCCTTAAGTAATTACAATTAATATAAATATGTATGTACATATGACAGAATCACAGTATTAAGTGGCAAATTTTTTTCTCCTATATAAAACTAAAATTAATTAATTAAATTTAATTAATGAAAAAACTGAAAGAGCTGTATTAATATCATATGATCCACTACAAGTTTAAAAATGGCTTGAATCCTGGAGGAGTGAATAAAAATATTTTATTAACGATTGAGAATTTGAACAAGATACATAAATATATATAGGGAGAATGAGAACTAATGGTAGGAATTAAAAAAAAGTTTTTTTGTGTGCTCTCCTCGTTTGTGAAATCACTTATGCATCATTTGTATAATTCTTATAGGACCTTCAATTTATTATCTTATTCTAATACTTGATTACAAGAGTTTGGACACTACAATGCTGTGATTTTTTAAAAATTTTGTCATTGAAATATTGATTTAATAAAAAGTCGTCTGTCTTGATTTTTCTTGATACTTATTATATGAAAAATTGCAATTAATAAAACATCTTGATTTTTATTCTAAACTTGAGAGCTATCATCTTCAAGCTAAGCAGAAATGTAAGAAAAGTAGAGAAACAAAAATTTGTAGATCGTTTTGAAATGGAGCAATACTTATGCTAAGCAAAAATACTGAATTTTGTAATACCGTATTATACGAATAGAGATAGCTTCATTAATATGGGGTGATTCAGAGCTCATGAGGCAAATTTTAAGGTACGGTAGTAACATTTATTGTACAGGAATCTCTGAGCCCAAGGGCCCTATGAATTTACTCATACGAGAAATATACATGAAAGAAAATTTAAAATGTTCACTTGGAGTGTCATTTACAAGTTCTTTTTTAAAGTAATGCTTATATAAAATTACATAAAAGTACATTCTTCATCGGTTTTCGTACCTGGAAGTGTCGATGGAATGATTGGTTTTAAAAAAGAAGGTTACCCTTTCCTACATGTACGGTTACATAATCGTTTCATTAACGCTACATATTAGTATTGAATAGATGCATTTTAAACTTTTTGCAAGTATTGCTCTAAAAAGTAGTTGTAGACAATAGTGTAAGTTAACAATGTTTATTTAAATGTTTATTTTTATGTTAATACCACAAAAATCACTTGCGTACTTAGTTCGTATGCAAAGATTCTTTGCAATACAGTACAATACCACTATTTAAAATAAGCTAAGTGTTACACATCACCATGTATACATTGAGTTTTGCAAAATTTACAGTTAACGTATCGTATTTTCAAGTAGAATTAAAGTTGGTTTATATTAAATCGAATGGCATAAATTTTGCATGACACATAAATCCTATAAATGAACATAAATAAAACATTGACTAAATTGAGATGAGTAAGCATAAATTGACAGATTTGGATATGATGAAAAATTCTGATCAAAAACAGGCAATAAAGAATAAGTTATGAGGAATCATTGGTGATATCAATAATACAGTAAGACCCCGCTTAGCGTGGGGTATACTTTCCATCAAAGTAGAGCGTAATATGAAACAGCGTTAAACGAGGTTACCTCATCATGTAAATAATGGAGTTAGGGAAAGATGGGTGGAAAATTGGTCAGTTATTTTATCATTTAATTTATTAAGTATGTTTTTATAACAATAAAACGAAAATATATTTCTTACAAATATAGAAACATAATAAACGAATGTACATATAAAAATAAATAAAATTCTAAGTCGGCATGCTTACATTTCAGATCATTTAGTCTCTTCTGTATTTACAATTTTCTGTCTTTTTATCAAGAAGGTATATTGACTTAAAGGCAGATTGCATTCAATTTAGTTGTCAATCCATATAGAAAGTCCATTATCCATTTCATATATTGTAATATTTCTAGAACGGGTAATTCTAGTTCCAGAGCTTGTCTTAGTTACAGTTGTCATAGTGTGCATTTTTCTTATTCTTAAGAATGGTCCTGGCTTGTTGAATTTGCCAAATTCAATGCAGCACCAATGTGAGGTTGACGCTCACCAGTATCTAATCTTCTAATCAATTGCATTTTAGTTTCTAGTGAAATGCTTTTTCTTGTAGCTTTATTTTCGTGGTTTTTACTATCACCCATGGTAAAAACTAAAAATACTAATATTTGTCACTATAGAAATCGTTATATTATCTAAATTTATGCTTACAATAACACCACAGGAAAGATGGAACACAGATAAACTGCTTCGCATATCGGGAAGCCTAACGCTGCGTGCAATTTCGGGGAATCCCACAATTAAAAAAAAAGAGCGTTAAACCGAAACAGCGCTAAACGAAACAGCGTTAAGCGGGGTCTTACTGTATATATATATGTCCACCTCCAATGGATACCATCACATGTTAACATTAGAGGTAATAAGATAGACTGAGACCAAAGAGGATAATGAGACTGAAACGGCTACTGGCACTTCGCTCACTTATCACTTGCACTCTAATGCAAGATGTAAACTAACCAATGGTACAGAGGAACATCCCTTGGCTCTCTGCTGGAAATCAAACGTGACCGGGGCTCCCAGACTGCTCTGACTAGACTAACAAGTAGCCACTTGTAATGCCTTTCCTATGATAGTGGCACAAAAATTCACCCCACTTGTAAGAAACCTTCATCGGAACATATTCAGAGATACCCCGAACTTTCAGAGGGGGACTTAACATCCAATCCCCTTATTATCATAGATTTTTTTAGTGGTTAACAGCCTTCTGGAGCTGATCTGACATAAGTCAGATTGTTCAAGAATAAGAAACAACAACATTGGCGATATAATTTCTTAAATTTAGAAAAGTAATGAACAAAAATCTTTAATCAGAAAGAGTGAGAAGGCAAATTCAAATTAGAAATCTATAACGTTAGAAAACAAAATTAGACAACATCACAAATACACATAGCATTTTAAAGTAACATTTGTATATTTCTTACCCCCGCTGCAGCCCAAGCATCATCTCTTCCTCCTTTGACAGCCACCACCAGAGCAGCAATCATGTAAAATAACGTCCACGTCGCGCAGTACAGCAATTCCTTCAAAATACATTTGTATATTAAGCATCATAGTCAATATTTTTGAGTTAAAACATTTGAATAATTTTTCCAGTTAAAATACTTGAGTAAGTAGAAAACTGAAACTTAGACTTAAAACATCTCGAACTATTTTTTGAATGATTTAGTAAGTACATCTCCACTTCATAAAGGATATAATGGCAAAAGACCTGAGCTTTCTTTATCTCTACCTTGAGACATACAGTCCAACACTTGTCTGTCCCGACTTGCCAGTGGGCACTTAAATGTCTCACTTTTTCTGGAGGCAATAAGAGATTTCCTATTTACCCTAAATGCCATCTAGGCTTCACCTCAGCACATCTTGGACTGGAAAGATATCCATGATAGTCCCCTTCATTAAAATCAACGGTTTATCTGGTCTGACTTCGTCTGACCAATCAGGAGATTAGTAACAACAACAATAGGTACATAAGGTCTTAGATTTTTTTAAGCTCTGTCTTATATTTGAATATTAGGATTATAAATATTGCAATAATTTAATATTTGACGATATATTTACGTCAACAAATGTAGCCTGGTATGGCTAACGTACTTTCGATCAGTTCAACACAAGAAAAAATTTTTTGATACGGATTTTTGTAAATAGGGTAAAATTAATTTAAGACTTGAAATAGTAATAAGATAATGTATTCAGGATATTTGCAAAGATGTTACAACATTGGGTGTTTTTTTTAACAAATTGTTCATCATAGCTTTAAGAATACATAAATTTACTAGAATACTTGTTTCTTAAAAATCCCTGTTAAATTCCTTCCCTCCCCCTGAATATAGTGTAAAAATTATTATAACAAATTTTATATATATAAAGCCTGAACGGTAAGCTTGGAGTTATTAATTTTCAAAGACAATATATATATGTACCCTGATGCAGCTTAATACAATATCCACGTCATCATGTTTGTTTTTCTTTTTACGTAATAAAGTTTAAAAAGCAAAAATTTTTTGTTAAAACCCTCAAATTTTAAACATTCCGTAAATTCGATTTATTTCGGGGACTTTAAATGTTTCAAATCATTTTATCTTTGGTTGAGACTCGTTGTTTTTGATGTAGTTAGAATTTAAAGAAAAATTTTACTTTCATTTTAGTTAAAAAAAATTTAAATTTTCGGTGCATACTCACAATGGAACCATGGGAAAAAATTGCTTTCAAGATGGAACTAAGTACAAAGCAGCAATAAGCCCCGGGCAGTTTAAACCCCTCGTCTACAAAATTTGGGTTTCTGTAGAACCCGCGCAACCGGGGACCAAATGCAATCATGCCGATGAATTTTTTAAACCGAAAACAACATAAAAGTATTTTGTCTGAACCACCGTTTAAGACAATTTTGAACTTTGAATTTCCCGAAAGAAAAGCTTTTCAAATTATTTATAAATTATTTTCCGGTGAATTTTGCAACAATTTTTTTTATTGAAAGGCTATATATTTTAACATTCTTATATTTATTTCTCATATTTCAATAATAATGCCATATTAATAAAGATTAGAAAAATATTTAATTGCTTTTTGTTAGTGTCAACGTCGTTTAAAAATACGGGGAAACATTTTTGGGGGTCTGTTTTGATTTGGGGGAAAAAGGGTTTTCCCTAAAATTTTTTTTTCAACCCAACCCCCTTAACCCGTTCCCCGGTTTTTTCCCGAGCTGGTTGGGCCCGGGCAAAACTACCTTTGGGGGTTTTTATCCTGAGGAAAGCTCGGGCCCCTGTAAAAATTTACATTTGTGGTTTGGTTTTTTCCCAATTTTTTCCCACATGTACTTTTTATTTTTTTTAGAATAATTGAAAAGTACCATTAGAAATTTTCTGCAAAAGAGGACGTCCTTCTGCTAAACCCCCAATAATTTTTCGAAAGATACTTAGTTGGGCTACCTTTTCACACAGTGAAGAAAAATAATTCAACACGATAGTGATTATTTTCCGCTCAAACAGAGACGGTAAAGGGAATAAGAGAAATAAAAATTCTACTGTTCAAAGGGATGTTTTGGGGTTTTTGTGCAGTACCGTTTAAAAGGGGTGGGTTAAACCCAAAAGGGTTTCCCCCCTTTATCAAGGTTCAAAGCTATGAAGCATCATCAATATTTTTGTGTCATTTTTAAAGGGGGTCATTAATATAATAAATATTATAAATATCGTGGAAGAATTTCAGTAATAATACTTATTCTCTATTAAGACATTGGAATACACTAGAGAAAAAAAGTTTCCGGAATGGTTCTTAATTCACGCAAGTGTTCGTTGGGGGGAATATCTATTTGGGGAGTTGGCACCCTTTAAAAAGGAAAAACACAACATATGAAATTCTTTTCCCATTCTTTGGCGTTCATTTCACAGGTCGGATTTTTCTTCACTTTTGGTATTGTGATTTTTGATTTGGAATCTTTTTTGGAACATCAAAATCCGTGTTGTGCTCGTGAAATTACCGTGAGACGCTTGGATTTTGGGGAAAAACCAAAACATTCTAGCACCAGGGGAATTTTGCCTTTCTGATAAATGCTTCAAAGTTTCAATTTTCACGAAATATTCAATCAGAATTTTCATCAAGCTCCTCTCATACAATAACAATGTATTGAATTCAATAAAACTATATTTTGGCTCTAAAATTACGATACGACTTTAACCTCTTAAGTGCCACCAGCGTTATAAACGTCTCGCTCAGCCAAAGCGTTAATTTCCCGGGACGCATATATACGTCTTTTGAAGTACGATCTTTTCTGTGCAGTGCTATCCATAAAATAATTCCGTGAGCTTTGGAATACAATAAAAGGACATAGACAATGTTTGCAAAGGATTTACTTATTTCAGACTTTGTTTTGCTTCTTTATTCCTCCCAATACATCACATACCGCACCTACGTGGAAAACGGTTGGCATTAAAGTGAAAAAAGGTAACTTTTAATCGGTATTTTAAAAACCAATCATAAACTGTATAAATTATGAAGATAAGAGAATTTTAGAATATAATTTTATGTATGACAATCTCATGGCCCCCTATTAATTTTTAAAATTTTTGTTTTTAACTTAGTATTGTTAAAAATTAAAAAAAATACTTTCTTTTGCACCTGATACATTTATAAAGTGCAATATATGAGTTTTGTGTATTTTATTTTTTTTTTCAAAATTTAAATTTGTTTTTTTTACTTTCAGTAAATCAAAAATTTTTTTAAATAATCTTTTGTGATCGACTTTTCAATATGTTTTGCGCCCCTCTCGTAGATTTTACCCACCCCCCCAAGGGGGCCCCCCCAAATTTTGGAGAAACCCCTGTTCTAGATGGACGAAAATGAAATAGTAGGGACATCGTTTCATGGAATTAGAAGAGGTGACCTAAAATGCGATGAAGCAACTAAAGAACCTCCCAAAAAATGGATTCTAAAAGTGTTGAGAATGGCTATACGAACGGGGGAACAAGTGTGTGGATACAGGAGGACAGTTTTTTGAAAGACCAATCGGGATTAAATTATTGTTCTTTTTTTTTAAAAAATTTTTAAAACTGACTCTTTGGGGGAACTTTTCAAATTTTTTTTTGTTTTAAAAAAATCATAATACATAAATTTTACATTCAAATTTCCCGGGATACTCCCCAAAATTTCATGAAGGTATTTTTTTTGTAAAAAATGACATAACATGGGGTTAAAAAAGGGAACTGAGATTGTTTTGTTTATTAACGTCACAGTTCGAAGCTACATAAAAAGGTATTAGCGATGGATTTCAAAATTTTTTTAAACCCACATTAAATTTACTGAAGAGGGACGCCTAAGTTCTTATCCATTTTTCCCAAATATATCCATTCCATAAAAGGGAAAACTTTAAGCCTAAGCAAATTTAACGTACATTACACGACGGAATCAAAAGTGGCTTTGGCACTTGAATTTACGACTCGACAGTTGGTGGCTTGTTTTTACTGCGGTCAATGCTCTGTTGTTTTTTGCTGCATACCATGTTATATACTGTGGGAATATGGAAACTTTTTTTTCAAACTTTCATAAATCAAAAACCGAAAAAATCCGGCGTATGACGCGCCCTTTTAAACCCCAAAAAATAGAATCAAAATTTAGGGGTTGCGTGTTAATCCGGGTATAAAATGATAGCTTTAAAAATAAGGTATTGATGAGCATAAAAAAAAAAAATTAATGCTTCTACGTATATCAATTTTTACTGTTTATTCAAAAGAAAAATGACTTTTTTACGAACTTAAAGGATTGTAGTTCTGTAAGTATCCCAATTTTTTCAAAAAAATTTGGAATAATCCCCGAATAAATGATTTAAAAAACATAAGAACATAACGAAAGACTTTTCCCGGGTTTTCCTTCGAAAAAAAGGGGATGGTGTTATACGGCGAATAAAAACCCGAAAAAAATTAAAAAATTGCAGCTTAAAAAGTATGGGTTTACGAGTTAAAAGCCGGATTTCACGGAAATTGTTATTATTTAAAGAAATCTGATGAAAAACTTGCATGTCAGAATATGTAAAAAAATTTTTAAAAAATATTTTTTTTCACAAGCAAATAAATATATATATATATATATATATATATATATATAGGTTTCAGTTTTTAAGATCAAAGAATATTCAAATATTAAACAACTTTAAGACAGGATTACTTTTGGGTTTATTTACGTTTAAAAGGCAACAAGGGTAAAAAATCAAATAAGAACATTTATAATGGAGAAACCCTATAAATAAAATGCTCGCTTCAATAAAACATTGGTGGCAGCGGTAGCCAGTTTTCAAGGGAACGGAATCGTTGGGGGGTGTCATGAGTTCGAGCCTAGTACGTCCCCGAAGACCCACCATGCAAAAGGCAGATGCGTTGAGGCTCCCGATGTCCTCCCACCGGTGTGGGGGTGGAAGTTAGAAAAAGGGGGAAAAGCTCAGGTGTCGTCCTTGTTACTTGACCATTTTTTAAATTTAAGAGGTCCGTCTTCCCCTTTTTTGCATTTTTACAGTGCGACGTTAATTTCAATTCCCCAAAAAAACATCGAAATATTAATGTGGGATACAATTTAAAAAAATCAATTGAGTACAACGATAAAAAAAATAATTGATGAAAAGTCAGCGATCAAAATGAAATGATATTATATAGGTTTAAATTACAATAAACACATATTTTGTTTAAATTTCAAATAATTTTTTTCATCAAATTATTTTAGTTATTCAAAAATTTTTTAAGGATATCATAATTGGGAAGAAAGATTTAACGCGTCTGCTTTTGGGCAAGTTCTTCCCAATCAAATTTCAAATCCCGGGGTTCGATCAGGAAAAAAATCGATACACAGATCGTTTTATCATTCAAGTGCTAGCTCAGGGTTCGGGTTTGTGTAAGATAGTGATATTTACCGAATATTAAACTGGCCCCCGTCCGCTTATCGGTCATTAGCAAACCCTCATTAATATTCTTCTGCGATCGTATCATTTCCATAACGAAATAAAATCGATTTAACATTTTAAACGAATTTCTAGTATTTAATCGGAATAAGGAAATGATAGATATGTTTTGAACGAACAGGATATTTATATTAATATTCTGCATGAACAAAAATGTATTTTTTAAAATTTGTATCATAAATCAAAGAACTCGGTACACGCATAAAAAAGAAAATTTAAAATGCATTTTCAAAAACCCCAAAAAGATAAAATTGAGATATATACAGTACAATACGTTTAACCAAAAAAAGTTTTTTGACCAGGGGTGGCGAATCTTTTTTGGATCAAAGTCCCATTTTTTAAAGAAATGCATAATGAGGTATGGGGGGGGCCGTCAAATAATTTTGACTTTGGGTTATTGGAAAGTAATAAAACTAAATACTAATGGGTTCCCAAAACTTTTTCATTTTTTTACGAAACAAAACTTTTTGTTTTAAAAGGGTTTTAAATGTTTTATTTATACGTTAAAATTTAAATTAAAATTTAAAATTAGTGTGACTTCTGTTTTTTGGGTTTTGTGTGTGTGGGTGACAAAAACATATATTAGGATTGTGGGGATTTACGTTTGTAGAATGTTTTTGAATTAAAGTCATCTGCCAAATGGTTTTTAAAAAATTAATTATTTTTGCTTTGGTTTTACATTTTTTACAAAAAGGATTTGTGATTTGTTTCAAAATGTTGTTTTTTCGAAAGATGTTCGTTTTCCCCCGTTCCAGAACATAAGACGAACAACGCTTTGAGCCTTTACTTTAAAACCATATTTTTCGATTCACCAAGTTTGTTCTCTTTTACACTTACTATCTTGCAATTTTGTTCTTTTAACTGCCATGTTAAATAAGTTAAAATGTAAATGCAAAAAAACCCAAAAATAGTTGTGTCAGTAAAATTGACTATTAGGTGAAAAAATTTTGCATCATATAGTCCCGACGTAACTAAGGCGCAATAAAAAACAAAGGTTGCGTCCTCGCGTTTGTTCGTAATCCTTGGAATTTTTGTTATTTTGAAATAAAAGCAAACCTTTTTGATCACTAAGGGCCAAAAAATAGGGCACTTTTTTGCCATCCCTTTTTTTAGACTAATATCGGTTAACGCTTAAAAATAAAACCCCCCGACAAATTTTTTGTATTTTCATTCATTTTTTTTTTTTAAACCCAAAACAAAAATCGTTTAACATGAAAAGATTTTTTTCGGGGGAATGAACAAAATAGGGGAAAACACCACCGGATTTTGGGACTGCCCATTTATCATCGGAAAATTTCCCTTTGAATAATGGTTGCGTGTACAGAACCTATTAAGAACGACAAGGCATATTGGAGTTTGTTCAAAGCTAAATAAATATCATTGATACAAATTCTGACAACAAAAATAAAATGAAAAATGCAGCTCACACACATTAAACACACATTTCAAAGATGAAATGAATAAGAAAACGGACTATATATCAAACAATTTATTGAAAATTTGATGCTAAAAAAGAAAATATCAGAATATTTTTCAAAAAATCCCTAAATTTTTTTTTTTAAAAATTGAATATTTTGTATTAATTTTTTTTTAAGTTCTTGTTATTGTCTTTGCTTTATTGATTTTTATTTAAAAAAGCACGCATGATATATATATAAAAAAAAAAAAACTCTAATAAATTTTTTAATATTTTATATATATATATATATTGCAATATTCTTTAACACGAAAAAATATTTCAGTCCCCTCAGTTTCACTTTAAGCGATTTTCAGTGTATTTATATTGCACACATTAATTTTTAAAAACAATTTAGAAAGTTCTGGAATTATAAAAAATTTTTAAGCCCCTTTCACAAATTTTTAAACGGATGCTTATCATTTAAAAGTAAAAATAACATTTTCTTAACAATTTCGACTTTTATTTAAAGCTAAAATAAATAATTTGATAAATGGAACTTAAGGCTGAATAATTAGTTAATAATAATAAAAAGCACTCAAAATTACTTGCAGACTGAAAACTTAATTAAAAATAACCTTCAAGCTAAAAAGTGACTAAAAAAATTGTTAAAAATTTTAATTAAAAGATGTTTGCTCTTTACCAAAATTTTTTTGCAAAAATTGCTTTTCGGAATTTTTTTCTTGGTGTGAGTTCTCTTGTTCAAATAAATAAATGTTTTATGTCAAAATTTAAATGTTATTTAAATTATCTCATTTTAATAAAACATTACTAGTTCTATTTTGTTGATATAACTTCTACATACAAATATTTGTTTAGAATACCCCCTAAATTAAGAAACAGAAATTCAATTACATATTTAAAATTGGTTTATTTACTTACTGAGAAAAATTTAAGATTGTTTCTGTAATTTTAAATATTTTTTTGTTTCTAGAACAATATGTTACTCTCTGTTTCGATTTTTTTGACTTGGTTTAATTATTAACATGTAAAGACTGGTAACTAGATTATTAAAATGATTGAAAACTCTCAAAAAGGGATTATATGATTTTTGTATAGAAAAACAGCTAAAAAATTTGAATGAAAAAAAATATGACAAAACATATCTTTAGTTCAAAATAGTCACACATTTAATTTAAAAAAAGTTAAAATTAATTTCAAATTAGCTCTTCAAGTTTTTGAGCTACCATAAAATCCGGCTATAATGCGAACTTTAAACCAAAAAAATAAGATCAAATTTTTACGGATCCCTTATCCCGGAAAATTATTACTGCAAAAAAGATTCCTTTTCAAATATTCAGAAATACTTTTTTTTTTAAAGATTGATACTTTTACAGTCGATGTAAATTATATATATTTTTTTTATATTGAATAATTTTTATAACAAAATCTTTTAAATTTAAAAAAAAGGCTTTTATAAACAAATTATTTGTTTCAATTATCATTTTTTCAGAAGTGACTTAAAAGTTGGTTCTTAGGAAATATTTTATTAGGAAATATTTTAAAGGTTCTTAGGAAATATTTTTAAATTATGAAATTAAAAAGATAATTTTTTTTTGTCATTCTAATGTTTGTTTTCAGATGATGATACTCTTATCTCTCTTTTCCCTTTATATTTATTTCTCCTTTTCCATATCTTTTAAGATGAAAAATACTTAACTATGAATTAATTACAATATTTAATAAATCATTTCCCAAAATATAAACACGAGAATTCTTTTATCGAATCAATTGCGACCGGACACCGTTCGGATCCCGCGATTGTTCGAAAAACCCGAACGTGCGATCCATGCGTATATGAAACCGGACATTATGGGAATATTGAAAATCATCACTGCGGAAACGTGCTTGAAGAAAAAAAAAAATAGGAGCAAAATGTCGCTAACCATTGGGGAAAATAATCACTTATTTTTCGCTGTATAAGATTGCCTCCTTTACATATTTGCGTCAGTGAACTCGTCTAGATGCTATTACAGACGTGTTTGATGTTTTAAAAGAAAGCGTATACAAAATAATTCCTAAATAAGAGCAGACAACGATGTTTAGGATAGGCTGAATACTGGAGATAAACTGTGCGAGGTGGGATAAGTTATCGATGGATGCCAGTGGCCAGAGTGGATAGCTTCATTTTTCCTTTTGAAAGGGAAGGAAACTTCATTTTCTCTATCCAACAAATGTTTTGACTTCGATTCTAAGCCGCACCCTACTTTAACCCTTTATCGACCGACGGTACTTATAAGTACCACACTCACTTTAAAATTAAATAAAATAACCATTTTTAAGAATATTCTGACGATATTTAGCAAGAATATTCTTTGAAATCCACTCTTCCAAGGTATTTGGCAGCACGGGTTCTATGATGAGTATTTTAGCGGGGAAGGCGAAGGTTTCTAGCAGTAATTTCATTTTTTAGGTGAGGCGTTTTAGTGGATTGCGAAAAATTATCATTTTGTCCGGAAAATAGTTAATGTCAAAAATTTAAGTTTATTTTGATGTTAATGAAGACCCTTATAAAAGGATTTGACTATTTATTTTAAGTGAACAGTGCATATAATTAATTTTACACAGTTGAATATGTTTAATTAATTAACTAGCTCTTACGGATTAAATTTCCCAAAGTTGATAATTTTGTTTATGTATATCCCCTAATTTTCAATGTAGTAATCCAAAAAAAATATTGCATGAAAAAAACAGCAGTAAATCATAATGCGGTCGATAAAGGGTTAAATAGCATTAACACTGAAAAAATAATGCGGCTTAGATTCAAGTAAATACGGTAAATTAAAACAATTAAATGAAAACACTCTAAAACATAAACAGTTAACGCTCCTTCCTTCACAGGGCCGCGGTAAAATTATCAAACGCTGACCGGTCCACCGCAATAAAAAGTTTGAGTAATACTACTTAAAACTAATTAAATAAAACACCAAAGGTAAATAATAATCTCAGAAGTGCACCGAATTGCAAAAGTAATGAACCTCAGTATCAATATCCAAACCTACAATATTCAAATCTGCCTTTAAAATAGAAATCAAATTGAAGATACTTTTGAACGATATCCCATTTTCGATTTTAACGATCAAAAAAATTTTCCAACAAAAAAA
>BMAV01002294.1:0-26212 GCA_019973955.1 Trichonephila inaurata madagascariensis
TGAAGAGTATTTTGATTTTTGGGAGAGTTTCAAAGAAAAAAGGTCCAAGGATAAACTCAGCAGTAAATCCATAACAAGCAGTCACGAAATCGGAATCCAGTGCTTGTGGATGCAGGATATTAGGATGTAAAGTACCCCATAAGTGGCAATTTTGACTATTCACAGCTCCATCTAAATAAAAATGTGCCTCATCTGACCATAAAATTTTCCAAGGCCACAAGTCATCAACTTCCATTCTCTCCAAAATTGGCAAGAAAATTCAAGGCTTGTTTTCTGATCTTGAGATTTCAGTGTTTGTATCACGTGGATCTTATAACATTAGATACCATTTCAAAATGTTACAAATTTTCGTACTGTTTCCCAAGGAATCTCCTACTCGGGTGGCACTGATCAACTACTTGCTAAGGAATAAATGGAACTGGAGACTCTTTCAATAACAGCAGTGCGATTTCTTCGACAGTTTCAGTTCCAACCGGTTTCCGTCTTCTTCCGGTCAGCACACCCAAATTCCCCGTATCTTCACATTTCATAATCATCTTCCTCAAACCAATCCTCGATATAGGGCCTTTTAACTCTTTAGACAACGATAATCACGCAGATAAACCAAGGGTTTGCTGCCGTTCTGATAAAATAGTTTTAACCAGTAAAGCCCATTTTTTTCTAGGGTTGATTAACGATAACAAAGAGACGCTGAATGATTCCCTGGCTCTATGACTGTGTTTATATTCAGGTTTTACGGATTTGCATAAGGAATATTCGATAAAAGCGACCTTATGGTCGAAATTTGTACTAATTTATTATTTTTTTATGTAGGAATTTGTTCTTCATGGTCCATATAATGTATATTTGACCGGTAGCAACTTCTGGACAAACATTACCATGAAGGAGAATAATTTTGTATTTTTGGAGTAGTAATGGCCTAATTTTTCGTTGAGTGCTTGGATAATCATATCAGTTGTATTCAGTAAGAGTTCTAGTAATGGCTGGCTTCATTCTGTTTGAGAAAATCATAATACACGAAAGCAAACTGATCCCCAAAATACCCAACATGAGTGTTTTTTTTTCATGATTGTTCGGCTGCTGAAGCATATCCATGAAGGTCTCCCAGATTTTTTTTCGAGCATCTATAGGAGATCCCTTTTACATCACAAGTCGCTTTGCGATGGAAAAAGTAATTTTATTTACAGTAAAATGTGGTGTATAACACACAACCTAACCTAAAATTTCAAGCTGCAGTTTTTAATCTTTACGTATATTCGCCGTATAACACGCACCCCTTTATTTACGAAAGAAACTGAAATGATGTGCATGCGCACTGTTTTATATTTTGAAGTAATTTATTCAAGGTATTATTCCAAGTTTTATTAAAAATTAGTATACTTCTAGAACTACAATCCTATAAAATCATAAGAAATGCCATTTCCTTTAAATAAACAGTATTTCGATATATATAGAAGACTTAATTTTTTTTCTATGCTCATCAATTTTTTTACCTTTAAAGCTCTAATTTTTATACACGGCAAATAACGCGCACCCATAAATATCATTCTTATTTTTTGTGTTAAAATGTATACGCCGAATTTTACGGTATGACTGTCAAAAAGCATTTAATATACTCCAAATCGGCATACAACTTTGATTTTGAGTCAGTCCCAAAGTTACCTAACGATGTGAAAATACGTGTTCAGTCATCCCTAGAGTAAGTGCAAGTTTTTTTTTTGGGGGATGAATTTTTGATTAATCTAATAATGTTCTTTGTTTACAACTTCAAACTCAATGTTCTTAAATTTTTGAAATCCCTTACAAAAACTTTTCTCACTCAAATCATCATCATTATATGCTTCTACGGAAATTTGGGGCCCCCAATGCAGATCAAAATTTAAACCCAATGTGACACTTTTTGGGTTAAACGACTTTTTTCCCCGGAAATTTTCTTTTCGGGAAAAAAAATCTCTAATAACTCAGGGTTAGGGTGTTGCCAGATGCCCTAATTTACACTGTGGCGTTATACATCCATAAAATTCAACCGTGACTTACTAGAAACTATTTGTACTCTTTCTAATAATACTGAACACTGCTGTTTCAATGCACAATGCTTATGTAAGATATTTTAATTCTTATTTTTATTTAAAATAATAATCAATTATAAGATACAATAAGTTCTCAGAAAATGTACCGTAACTTTTCCAAAACAAGATACAATTTAGTTATAAAACCATTAATTACTTCACACAAAGTAGAAATAAAATTATACATATACGAAGATAGAATATCGAACTAAGTGATTTACAATTTAACTTCTACAAATCGCTAAACTGAAAATAAGGAATAAACTGAACAGTTTTGCATCGCATTGACGGAAGGTGTGCAGAAAACAATTTAGAAACGAAGACCAAATCTATTTTTAATGATATGGGTCTAGTGTTCCTTTTTTTGGCGACATACTTATATTCGTAATAAAGCTAAGAAGTATGTTGAGTATCCCCATAAACCGAAAGGAAAGTAACACAATTTGCTTACAGCACGGGCAAACCCCCCGAAAAATTAACTCCAATTTCTCCCGTTTTGGTCCGGGGGGAAATTGGTTAACCCTTTTTGAAAGCCCCCTTGTTTAAGAGATGTAAAACAATTTATTTGGGGAAATAAGTCTTGGAAGAAGAATAAATCAGAACCAGAATAAATAATCCTGCTATTTTTTTTCAAACTAGCAATATTTACTTCTAAAAACTATGATCGTTTATTTTATATTTTGTTCTTGGTTGGTATTCGTAGATTTTTTTTTATTTCCAGATGTTTAGGTATTGAAAGAAAATACTCCTGAGAAATTAAGTGTGTGTGTTTGCTTACGCGCGTGAGTGTGTATGAATATTTAACGCGAGTCCCATCAAAACATTTACAGAACAGATAATAGCTCGCATGACATCTTTTTTAAACGTATAATCATTTGCCTCAAAATTTAATAATTTTCCCAAATAGGGGTTTAGTGTTTTTTAAAAAAGTATAGTGTAACCTCATTTTATTTTGTATTTTCAATTAAAAATGTTATTAATAAAACTTTGAACTTTAAAATTGTACTTCTACTTCTAAGGCTATCAGTCCAAATTACCATTTTCATAAGGAAAATAAAATAAATATGATTTTTTCTACAATTTAAAAATTTTACTTTTTTTAAATTAATAAAATTTTTTTTTTGCATGCATTTTTCTCATTTTTTTTGTTTTGAATTCCCTTTTTTTTAAGGGAAATTTGCAATTTTGAATTTTCCCAATTTTGGAGATTTGATTGAATTGTTGTCAACTGTACTAGAACTTAAAAATCTTAGTTGCGGCAACAGGGCAAGCGTAAGAATTCTTGCTTCAGTTCACATGCACTAATGTGCATTACATGCCATATTTAACATTTGGTAGTGGAAGCCACCACTACATGGCACCACTAGTGAACTAGCTCTCACAATTGGACAATACGGTATCGGCAAAGGCTATACTGTCAAAATGCAGTCCATTTGAAAGAAAAAGTAAAATTTATACATAGCATTGCCTAAGAGATATAACTCTAAAATCATATATATATATATAAATTTTTCACTTTTAAAATCCTCAAAAAAACGTCGTATTATAATTTTTTTTTTTAATTTAAACAATTTTAAAAATTAATATATTTTTTTTTTTTTTTTATTTAAATCCAAAATGCAATTTAATCGACTTATTGGTCATATAGACTACTTTTAAATAACTTTTAAATAACGTGAGCGTTGGGCTGAAGGGATTAGAAAAAAAAAGAGTTTTAATAGCAAATAGCCTTAATAAGAAAAGCATAATCTCGCAAGTTCTTGAAATTTTAAAAAATACACACACAATTCATGGTGTTATTAAATATCATAAATTGCTAAATCATGTTTTTATTCTTATTTTATCCCTAAGTAAACTTATTGTTCTTTATTATTATGCATGCATTATTCTGTATCTGTGTCTTATTATTATTATTTCTTTTTTGAAAAACTAAAAAAAAAAAACTTTTTAAAATTATTTGTTACTAGTTTGATTTGTCTACTTGAATTTGTTAATATTTAATGTGTCAATTACAATTCAATTTTTATTACGAATATTTAAGTGTGTAACATTCCAAATTAATTATTTTAATCAGCCTTTAAAATAGGAATAAATAACCTGTCTTTACTTTAACAATTAAAGTTGTTTTTCACATTCTTTCGAAGTTGTGTATGTATCATGGTTTGAAATTACTACGTCTGTCACCAATGGGCTTCGTGCTGCTCTTCTTATTTTGACTTTAATACTAGAAAAACTGAAACTTAGTATATACCTATATTGCCCAAAAGCAGTCAGAATGATTGTATTGTAAAAGAATGATTAACGTGTAAAGAAATTTGTGTAAAATTAACTTTTAATATTTTTTTTTATATTATTTACAGTCGTATAAGAAGTTGCTAGTAAATATTAACAATATAAAAATTTTGCTTCACTTGGGAAAAAAAAAATATTCTAAGAAATTCAAAGAAATTTTACATGATATATGTAATTGTTTTTCTAATTGAAATTAAAAGCAGTCAAAATGACTTCCTTGGACAATATAGTGTTAATATACACTCACTAACTCATTCAAAGTTTTGTAGTATATTTCAATTGTGGATTTGTCCCCCCTCCCTTTTGCTGTCTACATTAATCTTTGGAGCATTGAGAAGTAATCTCGTATTTGAGAGAGAGAGGAGAGAATAAATTAAGCGATTTATATTCTTTAAATTCCGAAAATAAAAAAGTGTGCCAAAATATTTGTTCGGATTATCCGAACAAATAATCAGAAAAAGAAAGAGGAGAAATTTCCCTGTACAAATTACACTAATTTTTACAATTATAAGAACTACCAGCAATTCTAAATTATTTTTCTTTTTTTCAATGATTTATTCTTATCTCTCTAAAGAGCCTTTTGATAAAATGGCCCACTAAACAGAATAATGAATGCGGCCAATTTGCTAAATGCATAGCAGATTTAAAAGAATTTCACTAATTAAGAAATAAATCACTTATTACCATTTTAAAATTTAAAATTATCTTGGGAACATTCGCAATGAAGGTAGGTGATCGAAGAAATAAGAGTTAAATTAGTTTGTTCTTAATTTATCCTATACTGATTACAAAACTTCATTATATCTTACTTCCCTTCCCCCCTTCCTATCCAACCATCAGGATATTTGAAAGAGGAAATGGCGGTACTTTTGAAATTATCCTTCATTTATTCTAAACATTTAAAGAGAAATAAAATTTTCTAACATAAATACTTAAATTGTCTACATATAAGACAAACGTTCTCTCAGAGACACAAATATATATATTTTTTCAAAATTAACTCTTCCCATTTAAACGTTCGAAATTTCCAAAGCTTTGTTCAAATGATTCCATTAACACCGGCCTTTGATGTTTTATTCTAAATTTGTTTTAATTTAATTTCATTAAAAGATTTTAACTGTTTAAAAAGTCGAATTAGAACCAATTAAACTGTTAGTAAGATGGATGAAATTAATTATAATTAATTAAATTAGTTTTTTTTTTTTACAAGTGTAGACAAAATTAGCTTCAAATTTCAGTTTACATTTTATCTCTATATGGAATTTCTTCAGTGAATTTTACTTTTTTTAAGAATTTTCCATTTCAATTTAATCTGGACTTCTGAGAATAGGTTTTGCTCATTAAAGGTAAGCTATTGCTATTTTTTAAATATATTTCATGCATTATCTATAGTACTTACTAAATATACTTGTAAATATTACACACTGAAAAACAGTCCTTTAGATCATACCAAGCCAGGCAAATATCATATATATATATATATATATATATATATATATATATATATACTTTCTCTCTGTATATATATATACACTGAAGAGCCCCAAATTTAGGGATTGCAAAGGTGTGCAAATTGTGTAGCACTACTCAATATTTATGCGCAAATGAGGCGCTGTGGTAATTGCGTATATAGTGTACTATGGTTGTTATTAATTAGTTGTTGAAATTGCCATTTGGGGTAAACTGCCTGATTTAGACGCCTTCGATCGCGGATAAATTGTAGGTGCGTGATGCATGGACCATTCAATTTCCCAAATCGTCAGCCAGTTAGGATTTTCATTGTCGACAGTGTCAAAACTATACCAAGAATACGTGGATGCTGGACTAAAAAAAAAAAACTGAGCGATCGGACAAATTGCAAACGACAATTTGTCTTGATAGTGCGTAGAGATAGAGATGGCTCAGGGGTATTGTACGTACCCAACGAAGCCAAACATTAGCTCAAATTACCACCCACTTCAATGATGGTGCCAGTCATACAGTTAGCAAACGGTCTGTGCAACGCTGGCTAAACCGTATGGGTTTCGGGAGTCTCACCCTACAAGAGTACCATTGCTCAATGCTCGCTATCGGGCTTCACGTCTTGCCTGGGCAAGATAGTACAGATGCTGGAATGTAGAGGATTAGAAACGGGTAGCATTGAATAATGAGTCTCGATTCCGACTACTTAAAGCAGGCGGGGGGCTGAGAATATGGCATCAAACACATGAAGCCATGGATTCTGCATGTAGGTTGGAACTGTACATGGGCATGGTGGCTGAATCATGCATGGAGGCACTGGTTTGTGGAACTGTTTTGGATCTTTGGTCCCTCAACCTCATTTGATCAACCTCCCTCAATTAAATTCGGTACGTAGAGTTGTTGGGTGATCAATTTATACCGTTATACTGTTATGCTATGCACACGGTAACGGCTGGAGTTTTCCAGCTGGATAACCATACCTCTAGCATGTCCCAGTTGGCTACTGGCTGGTTGGAAGAGCATTCTTGTGACTTTCTGTCATAAATTGTCCACATACAAGCCGAGATTTAAATCCTGTTGAGAATCTTTAAGATGCTTTGTAACAAGGCGTGATAGGTCATCACACAGCACCAGCGAACCGTACTGAATTATGGACAGATTTATGTAATATTTAGCAAGTCATTCCAGTAGAACGTTTCCAGAAACTTGTTGAATATATGCCTCGTCGTGTGGCAGACGTTATCAAATCCAGAGAAGGCCCAACTCGTTACAAGATAGGTATCACTGATTCAGAGGCACTTCGGCATATATTGTTCTGTGTAATACAGTGCTTCTCAAACTTTCAATGTTTGCCATCCAATTTTCAATCATAATTTTCATCGCACCCCCCTTCACACAACAGCAATGTATTGAATGCAATAATAATGAACTTTGACGTTAAACCTACAATGCGATTTTAATCATAAACCGTACAACTTATCAAGATAAGTATAAAATTTTATATATGACAAGCCTGCGCGCATCACTAGTAATTATTAAACTGGTACGTCATTTAGTATTCTGAGATTAATTATGAAATACATTGTGTTGTATTGATACGTTTATAAGTATATTATATCAGTGTAAATATATATTTTATTTTTATGTTCGAATGTATATATATATATATATATATATATTTGCTTTTATTTAGTAAATAAGTAATTTTTTAAATCCTTTTTATTTTTGACTTTTCGATGTGCTCGCGCCCCGCAGTTTGAGAAACTCTGGTATAATGTATTACGAAGAGCACTTTTAGCTTTTTAATTAACACTAAATGAGCATTTCAGACCCTTTGCCTTATTTTATCACCAAATCAGGTATTTTTCTTTTCCCAGTGATCCATATTTTCTTTCGAATCGTATTTTATATTGACAAACTTCTTTCGAACTTTGTTAAATGTATATTAAATTCAATTATTTATATTGCTTGTTATCCCTTACAAATATAAGTCACCACATCAAATTGAAGTAGAAACACACATTCAGGTATGATCTTGATTTTTGTTTTTTAACCCTCGTCACACTCTGAAAAGGCATGGGGACTATTGGCGAAGAGCCTCCCAATTTAACTACTCACCTCAAATGAACGTTTCAACTAAGTAGAATATAAATAGTCGGGGAAATAGAGAGAGAGAGATAAGAGGACAATATAGATACTCTAGTACGGTTGAATTATTGTCACTTATTACTGTATTACCATCTGGAATTATACTAGTTCCCCTATTAGATGTTACTGGAAGATTTCTTTTGGGCTAGTTCAGAGATTGGATCTCATTAAAGTATCCGACTACGTTCAGAACCGTGATTTTAAAAAGCACATAAATGGATAGTTTTCGTGATATTTAGTGTCATTTAGATTAAAATACATGTATAAAATTGTTTTCAGGACATTTTAACAAAAAGAAAAATTATTTAAATACAATATTTTGGCAAAAAATCAACTTAGAATAACTTTTTTTCTAAATGTTCTCCTTCTGTGAAAAACGCTTCTATTATTATAATATTTTGCCTGTATATATCTCAGACCACTCTACAGAGGCTCAACTATAATTTTTGAGAAAATCACATTATTTTCAGAGTTACAACCCTTTGAAATAATGATCGGAGTTTTTTTCTTAAAATTTCTCCCCTCTGTTGTCGTATAAAACATGGATAAACTCACTTCTAAAAATTATATATTTCAAACATTCTAGTTGAGCCTCTGTACAAAGGTCTGAGCTATAGACAGGCAAAATATTATTATAATAAAACATTTTTCACAAAAGGAGAATATTTTGAAAATGAGTCATTCTGTTTTCATTTTGGTCAAAATATTGTACTTAAATATTTTTTTATTTTAATACTATTCTTAATGCAATTTTATATACGTTTTCTAATCTAAGAGACACTAAATATCATAAATATTATCCATTTATTCGCTTTTGCATAATCATGGTTTCGAACGTAGTCGGATACCTTAAAGATAATTATCCATTATGTTTTACTAGTTGATGATTGTCTTTTCTACATATCGCATAATTAGGTTTATTGTTAAATTTATAAAAGCAAGCTATTAAGAATATCTATTGAACAACCTTTCATGTCTGCCTGAATGGTTTATCAATCAATACTGCGTTCGGAGTCCCCCAAGTATGTGGTTAATGAGCGTAACTTCCACCTCAACCAATATGAGGAGAAGTTAGCGAACAGGATGACATCTGGATGTTCTTTCCCAAATTAAAAATAATTTTAAAAGTTGCAGGTCTGATAATTATAGCTTTGGTTTTCCGGCTAAACTCAAACTGTGGTTTAAATTTAACTGCAAACTTTTGTTATTTTTTTACAAATTTCTTTTAACAAATCATTGATAAGAACAATCTTTAAATAAATAATAAAAAAACATATGCCCTACATCATCTCGAGATTTTTATTTTGGTTAATTATATCGCAAAAACATGATTGTATAATCCTCCTTAATATCTGGTTCCTATTAAAATGATATAAGAAGAATTACTTTATTGCTGCACTTAAAAATGTACAAATTACGGAGTCGAATAAGCGATTGGGATCGTTGTCGTTATTCTTATAATTATAATAACAGCCCAGTGTTAAAAAAAAACGTAAGATTTTTAAAAAAAATTTTTTTTGGTTTACTTTTTATTTACCATGTTATAATGACAAAAAAAACTAAGTCAGTATTGATAAATTTTAATCATTACCAATCTATAATTCACGTATCTCAGTTCCATAAGTGTGATATTCTCTTATTATAATTATTTTACATGTAAAATTACAGGCAAACCTATTAATAAAACAAGCCTATCAAATTAATGGCGATTCTGCAAAAAGTGTAAAATTAACACACCAAAAACGATACTTTCAGAAAGTAATTTTTATTGAAAATTTAATATTGATGAAGATGTTTTTTTCTGCTGGAAATATAAGCAGAAATCTGAACTTTACTTACAGCATTGATTAAGAGCATTTTTAAGGAGTGATTGCTTGTTGTAAAAAAGGTTCAGATGTTAAAGAGTATAATTTAATTACAAGTCATTTATGATCTAATTATTCAAAGTGTCTTGTTTGCACCAATTTTTTCTGTTTAATTTAGCGGTATTTTTTTCTTCTAATAGACCAGTTCAACACCTTTTAGTCATGGTTGATCAAAACAACCTTAACGTAGTGAAATGTCTGTTTACCAAATTAGCATTAATAGCATGCATATAAAAGACATTTTTGTATTTTAAACAAAAAAATTAAAATATTTAAGTTTAAAAAAAGCATGCTATTAAAGCAATTACTTAACTGTATTTAAATAGATTAAAAGTTTTATTAACAACCTTTAATGAAGCATTTCTAAATGTATTAAATAAAAACGAGAAAAAATGTTGAACGTGGTCTTGATAAAAGATTAAAATATTTAATAAAATTTTAACTAGAGCTATGAACATTTTGTGAGAAATAAATATTCTAAATGAAATTTACATTTAATATAAAAACTGTAATGAGCTAAGCCTGTATGAGGTTGGAATAAAGCTCAAAAGAATCATTAAGAAATTAAAAGTGCAAACCTTTACATTATTTCTATTCAAAATATTCTCCATTTGTGTTATACTTTAAAATTCTGTAGTGTAATAACTTGTTTCATGTTGGTAGCATAAAAATCTTTTTCTTTAAAAATAGTAGGAATTTCTTAGTATACTCTACAATTATGGCTTTACTGAAAGTTTCCTTAAAATATGTTGCACAAAAATGAATTTTACGTTTGAGTCTGCTTTAAATTTACCAAAAACTGATTTATGTTAAATTAACTGCGACGAAATTTGACCCAGTAAATTCAAAAATTTTTTAAAAATTCTTAAGCTTTTAATGGCTTAAGAGCTTATCATTTTTTGAAGTTATACTTCTTTTTACGCGTTTGGGAAAAAGGATGAAGGAAAATTTTATGATGCGCACGCACACCGTCACGGATGTGACGCAAAACCGTCGCGGATGTGACGCACACCGATGTATAATATTTTAACATGCCACTTTTTTGGTGCTAGGGGACTGATATTTGGGGGATCCTAATAACTATTGTTATAAGCTATATTTTTGGGATACATCCCCAAGGTGCACCCCCTTAAGTTTTGGCCAATATCTTGGCCCCCAGCCGACGTTTGGCCCTGGCTCTTTCGATCCCTCTTTTTAAAACTCTTCCCAGTTATTATAATTTAATGCCCACGGTTTTTTCCCATAGTTTTTGATTGCAAAACTTTTTTAAAATTTAAATTTTTTAAATTCAAATATCTTGCCTCTTGTGAGAGTTCGGATTTGAGTTTGAATCCTTTCCCCGGCCCCCCATCAGTCATACTTCATTCCGTTGGTAGGGGGGAAGGCTTCACTCCCATCATGTCCCGTGTTAATCGTTTGGGGACTGGAAAAAATTTCACCCCAGTAAGGAATGGAGCTTGGGACTTGATTTTTGGAGGCACGCCATATTTTCGTATTAGCGCGAGCTTTACGTGGAATTGGTCGCTTCCGATGCTCCCCCCCCCTACTGGGCTTCCCCAATAATAACTCGAATGCTATATCCCCTTGGTCAACCGCAATGGCTGGATTCGATTGTTCTCCCTATGAGCATCCTAGATATATTTTTTCAAGACCATAGCCCCATTTATCCACCCACATTTAACATTTTAAAATTATTTTAAAGTTTTAAATTTTTTTAAATCCCGCATTGAGTTTCGTTAATAAAACTCGGACCATAGGTTCTTCTTGTTGAGCTCTTTCATCTGTTGTAATTCATGCATCGATAGTGGGCTTAGGGGGCGTTATCACTAAAATTAGAATTAGAGAATCCCCATATTATTTCTATGGGGTTCGATCTTTTGATGACATCACGATATTACAGAGATAGTTGGATGAAACTTTGGGATCACCTACTACTATGTGTATTGTTGGGATGTACGTGACCATTTACGTCATAGTTATTCCCCCCCAAGGGAGTTAGTTTCATTTTCCTTTCCCGAGCTAGCGCTGCCCCATTTGCAACTACAGACTCCGGACTGGTTCTAATGGATTCCTTTTGTGTTTGCTCACAACCAGGCCCAGTTTCTAGTTGCTGGGTGCCCTGCTTCTATTTTATTTAATTGTTTTAAATGTTTTAATTATTTTAAAATAGCTCGGGGGTATTTCAGGGGGAGATATCTTAATTTTCTCAGGAACAATTCTTCCCGCCAATACATTCAATATGAGGTCTCGGGTGTCACATTTGGTTCACCTAATTTCCAGATACAGTATGCTGAAAACTCCCTATGTTATTGGTCCTATTGTACCTGTGCGGGGATGTTTAAATTTATTGAAATCGTGATTATCTAAGGTTTGGCTGGTCCGATTGACTTAAGGTTAGTATCGTTCAACTCTGCTCGTGACCTCCTTTCGTCCTTGGCACAGCTTGTCCTGCTCATGATTTTTAGAAAATTTTTTATCTTGTTGCGCCATAGAAGTATAACTTCTTACGTGCGTACATAAGTACAAACACACACCTTTTTTTAATGGACATTTTTCTACTACTCATTTAGGTACAAAAGGAATCATATAGTTTATTTTCAGCACATTAAATATTTTACTGCTTCATATAATTGTACAAACTTAATTTCGTGCAAGTTACATTGATACTGATGTTTATTTTTTTCAAAGGATATTATAATTTTTTCATTATTTTATTCCATATATATATATAGATATAGATATAGATATATGTATGTCTGTATATATTTATATATGTATGTATGTATATATTTATATATAGAGAGAGTGACAACGACCAGATTGAATTAAGTATGCATTTATTTAAGGGAATTATCTACAATGGAGGGCTAAAATTTAGTAAAAAGTTATCGGGTGGTTGGATTCCACCAGGCATCTCGTCGCTGCGCCTTCGTCTCGTCCCGTCTGCGTCGTCTCTCCGTCTTCCCGCGCAATCGTCCAATTCGTCCGTCTGTCGTCTCTTTATCCTCGAACCGCCTTGTCCGCTAAATGGCGCTCTCTTGGCCTTACGTCATTAAGGGAATATAGGAAGGATATGATAACGCGCACATCTATTCCTACATATATGTATATATATATATATATATGTATATATTTATATATGTATATATGTATGTATGACGGTCACAAGTGTTTCATTTCTCAGTATAAAGCCCGCAGTTTATATTTTTATGAAAGGAGCATAAAAATGACTTGCAATCCTATGTTATTTTTGTTCTTAACACGCTAATTGGTCGGTGAGTAAGTGTTTATTAACTGCGCAATATAAAACAGAAACACGACTATTGTCGAAGGGCTACGGTCAAGTGACGAGGACGACACCCTCTCCTAATTTTTCCACTATGCTAAAGGAAGTACTTTGAGAAAACATATGTGGCCGCGGTAGTCTAATGCTCATGGTCATAGACTGGAGATCGGTGTAACATGAGTTCGAGCCTGGACATCAGTGCCACTGTAGATTCGCGATGTAGAAGAACTGGTGCACATCAAATCTGTCGAGGGTCAAAAGAGGGGTTGGCAGCTGAAGTATCTTCCAAGACACTTGATCATGGTTAATATTACGAGCCTAGCCTCCAAAATAGAGCTCGTGTTGTGATATGTAGTAATACGTTATAAAACTCTCACTCACTAAACCAGGATAGATTTAACGAGCAACATCCCCTGTGCATGACAGTTCTTCAATGGCGTTCGGACTTGATAGCTTTGGTTACAAATCCATGACCATGGCCAGTATAAGACCGCGACATTTTTAATTGGTCGGATGTGGTGGCTGTTGTATCGTTGCATTAGCTGACTACAGTTCAATTGATGACGCGGTACATTTAAGAATTAAACTTGCAGTCAGAATTGTATTTCCAATTAAGTAGTTTTTTAAAATAATTAAGTATCACACGAGATGTCCAGTAGAATTCTGGACTGAAATGAATTAAAGATAAATTCCGCTAAAAAAAAGAATTAAAATCAAAAATCATTATCCACACGCGTATATACACATACATGCATTCATTAAAAAAAGGTTCGTGTTTGAGATTTTAAAGATTGATTTCTGAATTTATACCAGAAAGTAAATTACTATATATTGATGATCTATATAAATTAAAATTATCTTAGCAATTTTTTTAAATATGTGGTGCATATTTTTTTTCTTCATACATGTATATCTTTCTTATATATATACATATATTTATGTATATAATTATAAATTACTTAAAAACCGAAGAACACAAATGAAGATACATTCTTAAAAACAAACAAGCATAAATAATTATCATTTAATATAAAGTATTTAATAAAACACCCATCCCAAATATTATTTTCTTACGAGTTAAAATATTCAATATCAGTATTTCTATGCTTATTGATCTCATGTTTTCTTTCGTCTCCATACATTCCAGTAAAAAAAAGAAATCTCTGTTGTGAAAATCAATAAAAATTACTCCCGGGTTTGATGGTTGTTCAGACTCAAAGATAAATCTATAATTTCTGCAGTGAAACAATAACGCGGAGGGAAATCATTTTTGTGTTTACCGAGAGAGCGAGAGAAAACCGTAAACATGACTTTATGGTGTGTAACGAATGCGTTTCGGCCACAATAAAGTAGAGCGGAGAATTTTTCTTTTCATTGTTCTAATGTATATTGCCATGCATCGTTCCACGTTACGGTGTTTGAGATATGCCTCGAGCGATACTTTCAATGTCATTGAAAATAAATTCGGTTTCATTTCCGGGAGGACTTTAAGCTAGCTTTTAATTCATTGGGGAACAGCGTTTTTAAATTTCTTGTTATAAAGAATGCAACTTTAAACTACCTATAAAAATAATTTCTAGTATGTATCATCTTCAAATTCATCAAAAGCAAATATGTTTGTATACTAGCTGTTACCCATACATACATACATACATATATATATATATATTCTTAGAACACTCTCCTCTTGATTTAAAAAAATGGATAGGTCTACTAAATTAAAAACTTAAACCCGAAGTAGAGTTATCTTTTCCTTCCCAGTGGCTCCCACTCACATAAAAAGAGAATTTTTACCACCCACGTTACCTTTTTAGTGAATCCCTACGCAACAAAATAAACAAGCTTTTCTGATTAAAAGTCCAAATCTAATAGATCAAAAGTAATTTTTATCAATAATCCCTGCAACCCTGTTTAAAAGTCAATTTCCGTCGGAGCCGATCTTGGGTATCCGTGGCTGGAGCCGTGATTTTTCAAGCATGTAAATGGGTAATATTTATGATATGTAGTGTCCTTGGGTAGAATACGTAATGTAAAACTTGTTTTAAGGACATTATGACAAAAAATTTATTTAAATACAATATTTTTAAATGCAAATGAACTTAGATTAACCTCTTTTCCAAGTGTTCTCCTTTGTAAAAAATGGCTATAACTTGTATTAATATTTTGCCTATATTTCGCTCAGACTTCTGTACAGAGGCTCAACTAGAATTTTTGAAACGCATAGCGGGGCGGAGGCTGGTGAACAGGCGGACACATTTGTTTTCAAAGAATTTCAGCACGGTGCGACAGTCATTAATACGCGCAGATGGCGGTTACAAATATCATGAAAATTATCCCTTTGCCAGGCTTTTTTTAAAAATCATGGTTCCAGGCCAGTCCGGATACCTTGTTATTTGCAAGCTAAATGCGGTTAATTTACGGTTAAGGTGACAGCATAAGAATTTCTTTTAAACAAAGAACATAGTACAGTGTTTGGCCAGAATTAGCTAAAGTATAACTTTGGAGTAATGGTGAATTTTCATAGTTTTAATGTGTCACAGACAATCTGCCAGGAAAATGACGTTTTAGCTTATGTTCAGCATTTAATGCCCACCTTTATTCGAATTTTTGAGAGCTGGTTTGAAATGCTGGTATTCGAAACTCTAGGTAGGCAATGAATTCATATGTTCATATTGAAAAACAAAATGTCATTACAAGAGGTATTGATGATCGGGATAGGCAGTAACGAAGAGATCTTAAAGTAGTTTTGAAACGGATGTCAGCAATTTTGAGATTTTAAAAAGAAGGTATATCTGATATTCATCCCGAATTATGGAATATTTTGAGAAAGTTTTTAATTGCTTACCAGGTGAAAAGTAGTTTCAGCGCAGTTGCCAATCTTCGAAAGAAAAAAAAATGACTAGACCACAATAAAATATTTGAGATAAATGCTTATTGCAATTTGATGCAAATGTTAAAATTTGTTACTGAAGCACCGGGTTTATCGCTTTCTTTATTCATATATTAATTAATTTGGTGAATTCATAAACATGTGTTTGTTTATATATATATATATAAAGTCCTACAAACATCGTAACTCTCTACAGTTAAAATATTAACATTTTGTAAAGTAAGTAGTTTTGGCTCCAGCTGTCAAAAAACATTCAAACCAGATTGTATTAGGTAATCGGGGTCTGCCTTTAAAACCGAAAAAAACTAGGACCTATGAGACAAATAAGTTTGGGGAAATTCACGCCTTAAATAAATGACTTTGCTGTTTTTATTAGTAATCGTAGAAAGGTACTTCTACTTAGACTTCCAAAATTTTAATAAAATTCTATTTTATAAAATATGTAAAAATAACCAGTAGAAGTCGTACTAAAAGAAAAGTCGCAACTTAACAAGAATACTACATCATAAAATACATAAAGTATTAGTTTTAACAAAATCTTATTTTTTTGTCATATATAATGCAGAAAAAAATATATATAAGGAATTTATAATAAAAAGAATAAACGGATTTACATTAAAATTTAAAATCTTAAGATAGAATGTTCTACATTCAAGGCTATCAATTATTCATTCAATTTATTTCTGTTTATCACAAAAAAAGAAACTCATACTTAATCTGAGTTCTGTAACTATTTTGAAAAATACTATTAAATGTAGAATATAGTTAAAGGTGAATTTATTATTCAGCATAACTGATTATTTGTCTAAAGATTATTCTAAAAACATTTCTTTGAAATCTCATCAGAAACTGGATTATTTTTTGTTCGTACCTGAGTTGATGGCAAGGAAGATAATATATTTCTTTAAATTATACTTCAGACTTATTTAAATGTTTTGTTGTTTTTTTAAAATTTTTTTTAAAATTCATTTCAGATGGGAAGACTCCTCTATCCATGATGTATGAAGCATTTCACTTTTTTATGGATTAAGCAGCATCTATTTCTCTAAACTACAATTTTTTTTTCATGAGAATCTGTATACTGTGTTTTGTAATTCGTTTATTTCTAAATTATTATATCTGGAATTAAGTATAGAAGTGTGATAATGTTTGTTTTTCAATGTTTGTAGAAGATAGTTCCTTAAAATGCATTCATTTCGTTTCATTGCTGAGCTGATAGAGACATAACGTTTATTTTTTTAATTACTTTTTTTTAGTTACATTATAATTTAAAAATAAAAATGGGAGTTTTACATTTCTACGGTGTGCATGTTTTCTATTCAGTAACAGAATCTTAAAGTGAAAATGAACTGCTTTTTAAAAGAATATTTCGTTCACATGTAATATTTCGTTCTAATAAAAGAAGCTAAGAAAAATACCTTTGTGTGTGTGTGTGTGTGTGTTGAGTTATAGAAAATTTCGTAAGAATTGGTTTCAGTGAATTCTTGAAGGCACCTTGGCAATATATTTTTTTGTAAAATTTCCACCGTGGATGAAAAGTCAAAAATGTGGTAACCCTGATCACACCATCTATGTTTGACATAATTTTATTTAAGTCATGCTAGGAAGAATACTTTTTCTGTAAAACTTTTTTTCCCATAAGCATTGTAACATTGAAAGGAAAGCAACACTTGGTGTGTTTCGCTGCATATATATAGGTTACCGTTCAAGTATGAAATCCGTTATTTCATGGAATAAATAGGTATTTGGTGAAATAGTGAGTCAAGTCAGTTAAAGTATGCAAAATTTTCGAATTCTACGATTTAACTAGGTATTCTATAGAATAACGATTACTTGATCGTTAAAGTATGAAATAAAGGCACTCGAAAGTTCTTTAAATCAGTTCTAGCTGCTTTAGGAAGGATTTTTCCGATCAGAAACTAGAGATTGCCGAACAAAACAATTGTACTCCGGATATCAATTCAGTATATGTCAGTGATAATTAATTTCTATTGAAGAAGTTTCTAATATTGATACAACGCTTCGATCTTTTGCCACAGCTCAAAGTTGCGGTACAGGACAAGGATTTAAAAAGTGGTCGTGTAAAAAAAAATGTGGAATAGTAAAAAGTTTGCTTATTTCAAAAATATTAAACCTTGCAATCCCAAGTGTCATCTCAGAAATCAATACTCTAATAAATAATTAAAAATAAAATAAAGGTACCTCATAAAATTTAAATTAATATTCTCTTACATTTTTGTTTAAAAAATTTACACAATGTTTTGATGGAACAACAGTTTTTCTTCTTTTAGCATGTATTTTTGTTGATAATATTTAAGTATAATCCATTTTTTGTAGGATATTCTTTTTCCCCTTTCTGTTTAACTAATAGCAATATGATAAATAATAAAATATATCATTTGCTTTTCCATACTATTTATGAATTATTTATCCAAAAAAGGGATAAAAAGTAATTTTCGAGAGATTTTTGCTATTTATGATCAATTAATTTAAAAAATATCTTGAAGGTATCCGACTACGTTCGGAACAGTGATTTTGCAGAAGCGTATAAATGGATAATATTTATGATATTCAGTGTCACTTAGATTAGAAAATGTATATAAAATTGTTTAAAGAATAGTATTACAGTATAAAAAATTATTTTACAATATTTTGAACAAAAATGAACATAGAATAACCCATTTTAAAAATATTCTGCTTTTGCGAAAAATGCGTCTATTATAATAATGTTTTGCCTGTGTATAGCTCAGACCTCCGTACAGAGGATCAACAAGAATGTTTGAAATATATAACTTAGAAGTGAGTTTATTCATATTTTATATGACAACAGAGGGGAGACATTTTAAGAAAAAACGTCGATAGTTATTTCAATTGGTTGTAACTCTGAAAATAAAATAATTTTCAAAATTCTTTGAGCCGTACAGGTGTCTAAATTAAAAAGCAAATTATTATTATAATAGAAGCATTTTTCACAAAAGGGGAACACATTTTGAACAAAGGTTATTCTAAGAATTTTTTACCAGAAATATTGTGTTTATATAATTATTTTTGTCAAAATGTATTTAAAACAATTTTATACCTGTATTCTAAGCTAAGTGACACTAAATATCATGAAAATTATCCAATATGGTTTTTTGCAAAAGGTTTGAACGGAGTCGGATATCTTAAATAAATTATTCAATTATTTCCATTTCCCATGAAAATCAAATTACGTAATCAGAATGATGGGTTTCATGACTAAAAAATTTAAAAAGACGCTTAAACTTTTTTATAATTTTCAATCACTTAACGAAATTAATGAGGTGATACCACTGTAATGACTTTTCTCGCTCTGGGTTAACTATTTATTTCAAATAAATTCTAAAATAATAAATAAAAAGGGGATATTCTAATTACAGTTCAATATCAATTTAAAGTCTCTTCCTCTCTCTCCCGTTTCCTCGATCTTTCAAGCCCGGGCCGCTGTATTTGCGGTCTCGTTATCACTTTTCCTATCGCTCAAGGGACGGCCGAACCGCTCCCTTCAAAGATCCATATTTTTCTTTCCCGTCCGAACTCTCTTGCCCGTTTTATATCCTTTTTTTCCTAGTCCCCACCGCTCATTTTTTGTCGGCCTCAGTCCCCATCCTCCTGCTGCCGCCTTCCGGTCTCGGCCCCCTTTGATCGTCGTCCCCCTCTGCCCCATGGGTTCGTTCCGCTGTCCCAAAGAGACCCAAGGTGGGTGTACGTTGTAGTTCTCCGACGCGACGGCGTCCCGGGTTCTGGGAAAATGAACAAAATGATGGCGCCTCTTTTGACAGTCCGGTCAGCTGGGCAAAAGGTCCAAAACTCGACCACCCAGCTACGAAATTCCTTCCCGAATTAGAAATTCCGGAATTTTTGCAGCTTCTGTTGGCAAGGGATCTGTTGGAAAATAGGGGACAGAGATATGCTTCGTCACACCACTAAATCTTAGAATCTTTATCCAAACTAAATAATAATGCAAACTACGGATCATTTCAAACAGAGCCTACCATATGAATAAAAAATAAATTCTAGAAATTCCCTTTGAAACTTGAAATGTTCACTGGTAGTAAACAAGCGGAAACCAATCCATAGAAACCACTAGTTTTCATATGAGAATACTCCTTAATTCTAAGTGAATAAATATTTGCCAATTTTATGGAATTAGTTCTCAAAAGCCACATTAAAATCCGAAAAGTAGCTTATAAATTGTTTATAAAAGTCTTAGGCGACTTTCATTAAATTTAATTTTATTCATTCTAACGAGGAAATAAGTACATGTAGGAATTGAGATTGAAAGATTTAATAAATGTTAAAAATTTACATTAGCATAGTTTTAAATATTTTTCATTAAGTGTAAATATTAAATTAAGTGAATAATGAAATGTCTCGCCATTGTTATTCTTTCTAAAGATAGGAATAGCATATTTGAAAATACTTACTAATTCTAGTAAAAATAAAATCAATTTTCTTTAATAATGATTCAATTAATGAAATATTGCAAAATCTGTATTTCGGATGGAAATATATTCTGCAATAAATGGTCAATAAGTCACATTGTTTGGTATGGAATGATTATAAGTTATAATGAATTCAACATGTCATTAGGTCAGTGCTTCTCAAACTTTCGATTCTTGCGACCCAATTTTCAGTCATAATTTTCATCGCCTCCCCTTTCTCCATACAATGACAATATATTGAATTCAGTAATACTATGCTTTGATATGCTAAAGCTACAATACAAATTTAACCTCTTAAATCCCACCGACGTATATAAACGTCTTTGTCAGCCAATATATTAAATGGTCCGGACGTATATATACGTCTTTCCGAAGTACGATTTTTTTGTTAACTTCTATCCATATAATTATTCCGACAGCTTTGTAATGCAATAAAATTGACTTGACAGTGTTTGCGAAGGAGTTACGTATTTCAGAGGATTTGCTTCTTTATATATTCCTCTTTTATCCCCCCCCTCCTCCAATACATCTCATTCGCGCGCCTACATGAAAAAACAGTGGCATTGGGGAGTGAACTGTATAATTTTTAATCTCGGCAGTTAAGGGATTAATTATAAACCGCACAAATTATCATAAGTGTTAATTTTTGTATATAATTGCATATATGGAAAGCCCATGGAGTCACTGATAATTATTACATTTACACTTAACTTAATATTGTTCAATTACTTATGAAATACATTGTGAAGTACTCATACATTTATAAGTGTATTATATTAGTATAAATGTGTATTTTATTTTTTATTATGCAATAATGTATTTTGATTGTTTACTTTCAACAAATTAATAATTTTTTAAATAATCATTTGTTTTCGACTATTTAATATCCTCGCGCCCCCTTGTAGAGTTATTACGCCTCCTAGGGAGGCACGTCCCACAGTTTGAGAAACGCTGCATTAGATTATTTCAGTTTTGTTGTCATGAATAAAATTTGAGATGTACTTTAAATTGAAACTTCTAACTCTTAATCCTTGTCTATATAAAACAACACTAAAGTATAAACATTATTTTATGATGTGAAAATTATATTTTTATAATGACTTATTCCAGTTAATGTAATTTATATATATATTTTTACAATGTGATTCATGCACTGTATGCAAATTATTTATATATATATATTATGTATATGTATTTTAAATTATTTATATTATTGTTTATGTTCTATTATATACTATTTTTATATTATATTATATGTTATTTTTAAAGTGATACTGTGCCACATTTATATTATATGCTATAAAAGTGTGCAGTTATAATTTTTTTCACAACTTCAATTGCTTTTAAGCTGCATGAAAGTAAGGCTCAGGATCTCATTTAAAAAGTATTGAGACTTCATTTTGTGTAACAATGGACTATCCTAATATTTTTTTTAATCCTCATATGATATTCAATTTGAAATAATATTCAAAGCATTTTTTACTAGGTTAAAAATTAAGAGTTTTCCTAAAATTTATTACAAGGAAATTTGATTTTAAGGATTATATTTTCCCTTAAATTAGCGTTTCTCAAAAACTGTGGAAGTACCCATCTTGTGGTGAGGCATGTAACCTCTATGTGGGGGGCGCGAGCAAATCTAAAAGTCCAAAATAAAAGATTTCAAATAATTTTTAATTTACCGAAAGGAAGCAAAACAAAATACATTATAACACGATAAAAATAAAATACATATTCACACTCATATAAGATACTTATAAATGTATCAGTGCGGCAAAAACTATTTAATAATTGATTTATCAATACTAAATTAAAAACAGGTTTAGTAATTACTAGTTACTTACATGGGCTTGCCATATACAAAATATAATACCTATATTGATAATATATGCAGTTTATAATATTAAAGTCGAATTGTAGTTTTAGCGTCTAAGTACATTATTACAGCATTCAATACATTTTTGTTGAAAATTGATGAAAATTATGACTGAAAATTGGGTCGAAAATATGGAAATATTGTAAGAAGCACTGCTTTAAATCCTTTTTTTAAACGCCGAACATCCGACATAGTGGTTACTAATGTTGAATTTTGTGTTGTAGGGCCTGGGGATTCGGATTCCGGTGAAGGCATGGATATATAAATGTATTGTGCTCCGTACGGCATAGGGGTACTCTAAATATTCGTCGAGCCTCAAGTCTTATCGTGAATTTGGCAGAGGAGAAGAGAGGTGGAAGGTTCTCTGACCACCCTTCTGGAAGTTCTCCGTCGAAATTGGGGTGGAATATAGGGAAATCGTACAGTCACATGCATGACGTTTAAAATTCGGATAATGCTAGCCCATTGTCCCGATGATTTTCGATGTTCTTGATCTGATGTTTCGGTCGATCGTGTGGCATAAGTAGCAACGGTCCATCTTTTTAAACTTCACTCCTTTTGTTCTTTTCTAAAAGCCTATTCTTGCTGCTTATTAAATGTTATTATTTACTATTTTTAATCGAAATTCTTTTATTTAATATTCTTAAATATAAACTTCAAGCGTAGAACGCCCGGGATTTCGATTACCCTTTAACGTCCACATATGTCATTTTGACACCGTAACATAAAATATATAAAATAATTGTTTTAGCTAAATATTTGTAGGACTACTGTTCAGTAGGGCTCAGTTTTAAGACTTTTTAATATTATTTCATGTAATTAACATATTTTATGGCCATTTATATCATAAGAAACTGACGTACGTTGACCTTATGTTTCGCGAAGCTTGTTGGATTACTGCTTCATCGCAAAACATTTAGGGAACATTACTATTTTACGGTATCCATACTCTCTCTCTCTCTGTATATATATATATATATATATATATATTATATATATATATATATATATATATATATATATATATATATATATATATATATATATATCAGGATTTACTGGAATACAATAAATTATATCTGTTTCTTCTACAGATTCTTTGCAATCACTTTCACTCAATCTTATGTCTTCATCGGAATCTAAATTAGAGCCGATTATATGTATAATTCCCAGAAATATCTCGCAATAAATTAACAATTTCATCAGAACTTAGACCTTTTCTTCGAGCTGTCATTTCAGGGTGTCTGCTATGCACAAGGTTTAAAAATCGAATGAATTATTTTTATGAGCATATAACCAAATGGTACGTTACGAAACACTTAGACACAACAATTTTAGAAAAAATAAGATTCGTTTTCGCCTTTAATGCGATAACACTGCATCAAACAAATGTGTAATAGTACTTTGGGAAGCTTGTTTTACTAATAGTAATGATGAACGGCAGCTATTTATGAGGATAAATTGTCTTGATGTCGAAATGACACCAGCGGACGTTCTAGGTATTTTTAGCTGTAAAGTTTCTCGTTATTAACCTAGAACCACAAAACTTTTACTGTGTAATTAATCTGGAAAAATAATTAAAAGTCACAAAAATTTTCAAATTCCCTGAGAAAAATGTGGAAAGCAGAAAAAACTGAACAGGTTTCGGTGTCAAATTGACACCGATGGACGTTCTAGTTTTAATAAATTTTGATATACGTCCCTTATAGAAGCATCATTATTTATAATATTATTTTGAACCATTGTCCTACATCATATTCATTGTATTTTTCCTTCTAATTCAAAGTATTATTATGTGTGTGAGTTATGATGAATAGTCAAAGAATAAAGTAACTGAATGAGCTAAAATATTGTTTACCAAAGCGTCATTAACACCTGATTAACCAAAAAGCAACAAGAAACATTTCATACAAATAATTCGAATGAAAAAACTTTTTTTGAAAAAGAAACTAAACTTTTTATTTCCTTAAATACAGCAAAATTCTGGTTAAAAATATCCTTTATGAAACTGTATCATTTTCCAATCATATCAAAAATGTCTTCCCATATCTCTTAAAATGATTAATTTATTTTTAAGTCGAATATTGTATTTTGAATACTATAAATACATGAAACGAGTTCTTTCAAGTCATATTGCCTTAAATCACTCAAAAGGGGATGAAAGTAACATTAAATAGCATAAAATCAAATATTTTATTCATGAACTTTGCATTATTTATACTAAGCGGATTTTTAATGAATGGATAAATAAGCAATCTTTAACTGAGAATTTAAATTCTAATACTTAAACGCCATATCAAGGTTTTGAGACGTAAATAACTTTGTGACTTCAATCAGAAACCAAATCCAAGTATTTGTACGAACCGATCATAATTCATTCCCCATTCTTCAAACATTAAAATGCGTAATTTTTAAAAATGTTTGGATTGGTATACTATCACAAAATGTTCGAAAAAGATGGTACTGATGTATGATTGTATTCACAAACAATGATTATTATATTTTATATTCAAACAATGATTATATTCACATAAAGAGCTGTAAATGTTGTAATAAAAGAGTGATTGATAAATCTGATTTTTTAAAACACTTCTACTGTTATACAGAACATATACAAAAAATTTCAGCAAATTATTTTAAAAACTTTTTGAGCAATAGCCGCTCCTGTTTGAGTCTTTCGAAAAAAAACAACATTTTCCAGTAAAAATTCCATTTTAAAGTTTAACATCTCATGTTAATGTATGGTATCTACTTTTACTAAAACACTTGCAGTGTTTATTCTAGTGAATGGAAAAAAAAAAGACTAATAAGATGGCATATGAAATAAAATCATAAAATATTTGGTCAATTTTTCAAAAATGTCATGATTTTAGGATAGTCGGATACCTTAAATCAAAGAAAAAAAAGTAATATTATAATTTTAAATAATGACTTATTTATTATATCTATGATTAAAGTAAAATTTCGTAATACATTATTTCAAAAATGAGTTTTAGATAATATCACTAATCCTATTGAAAAGCAATATGAATTTCAAAAAGAAAAATAACTTCATACAGTGGTTCTCAAAAGTGTTCGTACATTTACAATTTTCTATAAAGTTTCATGATTTAGACTGATAAATAATTAATATATCAGAATTGCAATTTTTATAATATATGCATTTGTTATATTTTTAGAATAACCTGATCAATTGTTAAAATATATTACAACTTTTTATTTTGAAAAATTAATAATGAAAGAACTACTAAAAAATTACGCCACAAAAGTCTTCGTACACTTACAAAAAATCTCAATATAGATTTTGAAATTGTATTTTTTTTTCCTATTATACATTTTGTAGTTAGTGTATCCTTTACCATCCTCAATTGTTTTTTAATATTTTGGTAAAGATTTCACCAGTTTTTTTTTTGCAATGTTTGCATCTATGTTCCTCCATTCTTCTGTAATTATTGTTTTAGTTCCACATTTTGATTTTATATGCCATGTCTCCTTACCCAAATTGATATTTTCCAAATATATTCTCTACTTGGCTTAAATAAGGTAGTAGAAAAGGTATTTTTAGAATTGGACAGTTATGGAGACACCAGAAACTTACGGTTACAGCAGTGCGTTTGAGGTCCTTATCTTGTTAAAAAAAATTGAAGTTGTCACCATTACCCAAATTTAGGACACATAATTTGAAAAATTCTTAAAATATTTAAATAAAACTCATGATTCAAATATCATTAAAAATTATTTAATGCTGTTGTTGTTTCTTATGCCACATGATCTCGACTACGTCAGATCCAGTCCCACGAAATCCATCATGGCCTTCCACCACTCTTCCCTTTCCATCAACTTCACGAAAGGACTTGCGTAAAAC
>BMAV01002295.1:0-161123 GCA_019973955.1 Trichonephila inaurata madagascariensis
AATTAAATTACGCATCTTGACTAAAGAACGGATTTTCGTTACTCGACTTAATTAGTGAATCAAGAATTAATAGGATAGGATTGATTAAAGATAAGCTAATCTGATTTCGTGCGCTTATTCACTTAAGGTAGTTGCTTTCTTTATATCACTCCTAGGCCTTCCTTTTATAGATTACTTTGTTGTGAAATGTTATAATTGATAATAATAAATTATATTTTTTTTTTATTATTGAGAGGAATGGTAATGCATCGTTCCCTCCCTCAGCTTTAGATAGACAAGATAATGAGGAAGCGACTTCAAGGGTAAGACCATTACACAAAAATTTGCAAAATAGTTGTAAATTCATCTGTAGAGTTATTTTTCAGATTTATTGGTCATCCCACATAAATATCCATATGAGGTTGTTTGTAAAATAAGAGCCATTACAGATTTATCAACTTTAATTCACTCAAAAATTGACAAATTTGTAGAATAGAGCTGAGTGCCATTGAGAATTGTACTACTTGTTACATTAGGTACCCGTGTCATAGGTTGCCGAACCTCAACTATCCTTTTTTCTTCACTTTTTTGCGAAAGAAATTTGCATTTGGTAATTCTTTACTGCAATATAATATTCTTTCTCACTCTCTCTCCATTGTAATTCAAGTGGCACTAAATATAAACAAGATTTATTAATTTATACTCTTTTAAAAAGTAACGGTGTTCCGTACTTAGTAAGTCAGTCATCTTTAAGTGTTAAATTTTGAACTTATATGAAGCTACTTATTTAATATTAAATTTTTCCCACGTATATTACGCCTCAGAAAATTAACAAAGTTATTCAAAAAGGATAAATCATTAAAAAGCATAACTTAATTTACCAAAACTTTCCCTTACATGAATAAAACGTCCATCCAAAGCTTTAAAGCATTAATTTCCTACGATAATGTTTACACATTTAACACTTTTCGAAACCTATTAAACCAGGCAACAGAGCCATCTAATTTAATTCTTGTCATATGGCGTACCTCAACAAATGACGTATCACTTACGCTCTACCAAAATTACGATGGCACTGTGAAGTACAAGGGCTTTCTAATCTCCGGTCGGCCTCCAACAATAAACGACACAGCCATCAATCATGTTACATTTTATGGGTTGGCCCCGAAAATACTTCTGGCTGCTCCTAACTCTATATGGAATGGAACTCACAAGAAATCAATCTTAAAGTAATTTGGGGATCCAAGGGAGTAGCTTTTTCAAGCAACAGGCTTTTTATTTCTGCATCAAGGGGGTACACGCTTCTTTTTCTTGGCGATTTCTTTCTGTGTTGCTTATTTCTTGCTTCCTTAGCACTTTCTTCTTCGCGTGGCGTCGTCGTCCTCTTCTTTTCATCTTCGCCACCAGATTCATCTGTCATCAGGATGAATGAAAACAAATAGGGGAGCATGCTGCCTTTCATCGTACTAGAAGCAAAAGACTTCATTCATCGTTTTATGGATTCATCGTATGAGTGATGGGAGATTGATCAAATTGTGAAGCTGTTTACTGATGAAAGGGGGAAAATCATTTAAGGGGTCTTTTCAGGCGAGTGCCGTGCATGAATCTGTTTGACTCGCGTGTTGATGTATCGTGTTATTCAATTTGTATTGAATAAATTCAATTGTGCTCCCAGGTTTTTGAATATATATAAATTTTTTTTTTCATCATTCAGTTTTCGGGAAAATTGCGTTGCGTCTTTTATATATAACAGATTTATTTCTGTATTATTATGAGTAAGAAGTTGTGGATGGCGTATAACGCGCACTTTTAACTTAAAAAATAAGATCGGAATTTACGAGTAAGCGTTATACCTGGGTATAAAAAAGAAAGAGTTAAAAAAAATAAAAAAATAAAAAATATATGAGCATAGAAATAAAAACTGGCTTCTACATAGATTGAAATGCTTTTTATTTAAAAGAAATGGTGATTCTTATGATTTTAAAGGGTTTTAGTGCAAGAAGTATGCTAGTTTTTCTAAAGCTTGTCATAATACATAGAATAAATGACTTAAAAAACATAATAGCATTGCTCACACACACGTACTCTTAAGGTTCCTTCATAAAAAAAGGGTGCTCGATATACGGCAAATATATCTATAAATTAAAAAGTCCAGCTTGGAAGTAAATGTGCACGTTGCACGCTGTGTTTTAAGGTAGCTTGTTCATTTTAGGCCCCAGTGGTCTAGTGGTAGCGTAATGCGATTTCACACCCAGGTGTGGGTTCTATTCCCAGACTGGGGAAGGTCGATTCAGTCTTTCATCCCTAATGAGTGGGTCGATAAAAGAGTACCAAGCTTGCTTGGGAACTTGAACCCTGAGGTTCTAGCTTCAGACTAACCACCTGATCGGGACATCTGCTCATGCACCCCAGTGCCCATGATCACGCATGCTGGGGTAGGCACAGTGGGCCCTGGTCGCATAGGCTGTTGCGCCACTGAGTTTGAGTTTGTTCATTATAGATGAAGTAATTTTCATACCTTCTTCAAATTCGATTTAGCGTTTTTATTTAAAATTCATATACATGATATCATAATAATTTTTTTTTTCAATCAAGAAAGCATTTTCAACATTACAATCTCACATTAAACACATTCAGGTTTTAAACCATGTTAATCATAATGTGGATAGTTTAAGTTTTAATTACAAACTATGAAATGTATAGGGTGTCTGCAAATTAGTTGACGAATTTCGTAAGGTAAGAACTCCTTAAATATTAATGAAACTGAGCCGTTAAAAGTCAAACTAGTAGTAATATATCTTAAGTTAATTCATAGGTGTCGTTAGGTGTCATAATGAAATAATTTGTAGATTGGAAAATCCTCATGGCCCCCTGGAACATGAAAGCAAAGCAAATTTGTTTCGAGCAGAGAAGTCCTCGAGTGTTTTTGCCCCATTTTTCCTCGATGGAATGACTATTACGAGAGTTATTTATCTGGACATGCTACATATTTTACTTTATGCCATTCATCAAAGAAAATGTGTCAGGAGTTTACATTTTTCAACAGGATGGCGTGCCTTGTGTCACTAGCACAACGACATAACAAATCTCAATGCTGAGGTATTAGTTTGGATTGGTTGTGGAGCTGTTATTAAAAGGCCGTAATGCTCACCAGATCTTTTACCAATGGATTTCTGTGTATGGGGTTTTTAAATGATCAAGTGAACACTCCGACATTTCTTGCATCCATTCCTGAACTAAGAGCAAGAATCTACACTAAAATTAATTTGATCGATGGAAACATGCTGACAAATTTGTGGCAAGAACTCATTTGCTGATGGGACTTTTACATAATAAAGAAAGAAAGCCACAACAGTTATTTGTGATAATGGTAGAATATATGACTGTGATCATCTGATTTGTGATAATGGTTTTCTATCTGATAACAATATGTACTGTAATATGTAAGATCAGTAAAACAGAATTACGATTTTTTAAATACATAATTTAGAAGTGAATGTATTCATATCTTAGTACATCAGAGTGGATATTTTTTTATTAAAAAACACATTGTTTATTATTTTAATTGATGGTAACTCTGAAAATAACAGGAGTTTTTCAGAAATCCTAGTTCAGGCTCTGTGTAGAAGTCCTATCCATATGTAAGCAAAATATTATTACTCTATTAGGAGTGTTATGAATACATAGGGTTTTTTCTTCATTTTTTAATAAAAAAATTACATTAAAATGATTTTTCTTATAATAATACACTTATAATATTTCTACATACATATTCTATTTCAACTGAAGTTAAATTAAAAAAATTAAACATTCACAAATCTTTTAAAAATATCTTGGTGTCGAACGTGCTCAGTAACTTTAACATGTAATTTGTTATAATGTTATTTTATGTGTGTATTAAATTGATATTTTTAAAGTCCCATCCAGTTTAGTCTAAAGCTTCGTTCAATATGTTTGTATGATGTTGTGCGTATAACAATAAAATATCCATTCAAATGGCAATTAATAAATTAATTCCCTTAAATATTCCAGTTATTAAAATGCTCTTACGATTAATTTAGGAACGTATTAATTAAATATTTTAATTTTAAATTAATGCCTCCTCAGAACTTACACATGCCCATTTGAGGTTCAGAATTAAATTTGTTTTTCAATAGGTTGCTGGTGTCACAAGAACTTGAACCCACAACCCGTCTTATAGATTTGTCTCTATTAAGGGTAACAGGACAGGCTCGAAGGAGAAAAATGCCAAAAATAAGGTTCTTTGTTTATGGGACACATATCATCAAAAATTTGGACAGAGCTTAGACTTTTTTGTGATCTTAATAAACAAATTTAAATCTTTCTGTAGTAATTTAAGAATATATATTTTTTTCGGTTTAATTTAAGTTGGACATAATTTTTGAAATCTCATTTTACATGCTTATGTTAAGGTACCATTTTTTAAAAAAGTACCTTTTAAATATGTAAAATATTATTGAACATATATAAATCAATAAACAAAATACAGTGAACCATTTTTGCAAAATTGTGACGGGGCTTTATTGTCACTTCTATTAATAAACCTCTTGGGAAAACTTTGGGGGCCTGAATGGCAATTCTTTCCAACCAACTCAAGAAGAGAACGCGATTATGTAGATTAGAAAGTGTATATATTGGAGCTTTAATATCCGCGTGGAGTTTCCAGAGTTCCCGGAGTTCTAATAGTGAGTTCTAAGGAGGAGGTCTAATACTGCCAGTGAGGTTCTCTCTCTCTAGGGGAGTTCTAAGTACAGTTCGAAGCGGGAAGATTATCCATTTGCAGCCTGAAATAGGATTAAGAATTAGATTGACGATATAAGGACTGTAGCTGTTCGTCATGGCATAGCGGTAAGATAATTTAGATTAAGCTTTAAGACTAGAGCGGATTCTAATAAGTTAGGAAATCATCTATAAATATAGATTTGGTAGTTTATTGCTCAATTTGTTAGAATTACTGTTTAAGTCTCATCACTCCTGATCATAAGCCTCCTAGACTAGTGTTGTTTGGTTTAATATAATTAAGATCATAATAAACTAATTTTATTACGGAATAGTTTGCTGGTCAATCTTTTATCCCCCTCAAGCCATGGTTGCGTAGAGGAAGAAGAGATGATACCCCCAGTCCACAAGGTATCACAAAGTAATAGTAAGTAATAGTTTCTTAAAAAAACATTATAAAACTTTATTAATTTGAAAAATTTTATATTTTCTCCTTTCCAAATTTTTCTATTTTTTTTAAAAAAACAAACAAACAAAAAACTATGTACTACTTCGATTAAAAAAATACAAACAGTTTCACCACATGCACAGATATCTTGTATAGAAGTATAAAAAATTTGGAGGCATATAGTGCAATATTTTTTTTTTAAAGTGTACCTACAAGCAAAAACTTTGTTTTGGAGTAAAAGTGAAAAAAAACTAAACACTTGTAAGTGTTTGCTTACATTTTTGTCAGTTACTTTTTCAATATTTTTAGGTTATTTTATCGACGAACATTTAAGTTTCATACATTTTGATCCAGAAAAATTTGCATTATTTTTAATACTAAAATTGAAATTAATTTTGATGAATTTACTGTAGATGATGTCCTGGTTCCCTTAAATATGCTACTTTTAAAATTATTTGTCCTAGAATAATTCCATTTTAATTACAGCTTACAGCAAAATTTCTTTTCTTTTGTCTTTAAGTGACCTAGGCCAATTCCATTTTAATTACAGCTTCTTACGGCTTTATTTCTCTACTTTTGTCTTTGAAACTGTTTCAATTTTACGAATAAGACGAAGATAAAAGTAGATACAAAAAATGTGCAATCCATTTCGCAGAAAACGAAATAAAGTTCACTTTTTCTTAGTAAAGCAGTGGAGAACTGGCACCATTTTTTTTCTGGCTAATGTTACCGAAAACCTTTTTACCGTATCGAAAAAATGTATCAGGGAGAAACCAGATAAAAAAATAGATTAAAATAAAACCATTCGTTCCAGAGAAAATGAAATCGAATTGTAGGAAATGAAATCGCGTTTTTAGATATCTAAAGTGCTGATGAGCAAAAAATGGAGCTAAAAACTTTTTTTGCCCTTCAAACTTGCAATGTGAGCGATTTGGAGAGCAGGATCTGAAAATTTTCACGAAATTTAAGGAGTAACTGAGTCTCGGGAGATTTTATAAAAGTATATATTTTCTTATTTACGTTGGATGGATATATTTATTAAAGTATTTCTTAATGTTAAGGATGTCAAGAAAATAAAGAAAAAAATATTAGGTTTATGTGATGTTCGTAGTGCTTCATTTTTTTAATCTATCATTTTATTTGCTCTTTAAAAAAACGTGAGGTAATCAGGTTCTTGAACGTAAATAGGAACCGAAAGTAAATACTACGCGCACATTAGAGATTTTGTATTAGTTTTACATAATTCTTTTGTTTTCATTTAGGAATGTAATATTTATGAAAATGCACAAGTTTAAAAAATTCCAATAATACGTACATGAGCTACATTTATGTTTTTCAATTCCTACTATTAGCTCGCACTGTCTATATATATATTTATTTATTTATTTATCTTGTTGGAAGTTTCAATCGTTAATAAAATACATTTTAAAGCACTGAATTGAGTTGAAATTTATATATAACGCTCTGGATGACAATATAATAATTTAATAATACCACAAAAACAATTTGATTTCAAAAGCTAATTATTTAAAAGAATTACAAATACAGCCACACGTTGGCGACTTCTAAAAACAAAACCCGAAAAGGTTTTTTCTCACGTGTTAAAGCATTCAGTTGACTGAAATTAAAAAGGACAATACGATACTTCAATGATAATTAAAATACCTAATTACCACTTAATAAGTTGCGGATTCTGTCCTATGTATATATAAATATTTATATTAATTGTAAATAAATTTAATAAAGTAGCTAAAATAAAATTTTTTCGTTGTTGATCTAAGTAGGAATTGACTTAAAACTATTTTTTATATTATTTGTTCTATCTCTCAGTTTAATGTATCAAACATGAATAACTTTTTTCATTAGATTTGCTAATGTAGATCTTTTAATTTTGCCAGTTTACAATTTTTGCTATTTCTGAGGCACAGAAAAATGTTTTGGGCATTTTAGTTGATGGTATTCTAATCTTTTTTCGCAGGAATACATATATTACAGTTAAGAAAATCTCATTTACTTCATTAGAAGAAATCCATGTGCTTAAATTATAATTAAAACTATCCTATCTTACATTTACTTTGGTTAGCCTTCTCGTGTTTCAGAAAGATTAAATGAAGAAAACCACTTTTAAAAATTTGCCTTATTTTCAAAAAGTTTTACCATCCAATTTTAAAAAAAAATAATTCTTTAATCTTTTATATGACCATTTTTTCTAATGATGAAATGTAAAAATATTTTTGTTATTGAACTGATTTATAAAAAGTAACTTATTTAACTTATTACCTAATATTAATTGGATTTTTAAAATAAATTGGGCAGATTTTAACATTGGTAAAAGAATGCACTATTGAACCTGGGGGAGGGAGAGGTTCTTGATTAAAAATTTGCTCTATATGGAGCAACAAAGTTTTTTTTAATAAAATGCAGTATTGTAATATATATATATATATAATATATCCATCTAAAACTAATTCTGTTGATGTATCATCATATATTAAGGATTATAAGTTACATAGTAATACTTATGATACAAGAGATGCTTTTGATTTTATTATTCATGAAGTACCGCATTGAAATAATAATATATATATCAGTTTCTATACCTATATAATTATTATTTTTAACTATATTTATTGTAATAATAATATTAGTTAGCGATAAATCTAACATACTTTTAAGTTTTAATAATTTCAGTAGTCATTGTATTGAACACGGATATCCTGCTAAATTTCATTACGATTATATTTGTAATAGTTCTCAATGAAATGAAAAAATATAATAATAGTATTGACAATAAGTATTTTTTTAAAATTAATTATACAGTTACTTAAAAGATCGAGCTACATATTTGATAATATATTTAATAAATAATGCTCTATTTTTTGTTAGAAAAAAAAATATTTTATCGGGGATTTTCAAATCTATAATACTCATTTAAGAAAAAAAAATATTTTAAAACTTTAAAAACAAATCTTTGGGATGTTAGCTTATCTTCCTAGCTAGAAACCGTAAAACAAAATAAATTTATTTCTTCTCAGACTAGTTTTCGTAATTTTTTCGCAATATAAAAAAGGAGATAAAAAAAGCATGAAAATTATTTTAAACAAGCCATCCTATTTAACCGTTTTTTCTCAATAACTTTTATAAGCTAACAAAACATTAAAATAGTATTTGTTTGACTAAACAACAATATATATACAACACAAAGTCGGTTTTATTACCATATTATTCTTGAAACACGTCTACATTGCTACAAAACATGTATTACACAGTAAATGTCTATTATTCTCAATTCAAACTTAGAGACCGAGAGATTCGGGACATTACATCTTTACTATAGCTGTTCGTTCTCTTAAATCTCAGGAGCTTAGGTTTCGAGATTAACCGTGAAGTGCGATTATAAATGTTCTGAGCTCCGAAAATTCTCCCTGGTCCCCTTAGTGTGTCAAAAGGGGGATGGATAGCCCTTTCAGGTAAGCCACTCATCGGTAAGGCCTAATTTATTCCAGATTTATGGAACGCATCTACTGTGCAGGTATTTAACTTCGAAGCAATTGCGGTGGGTAAAAGGTCTTCCATGCGAAGAAGTCTGAATTTAGTGAACTGAACAGATCGTTGGAAATGTGATCATTGATTTAGGATATGAGTAAAATATAAATGTAATACTGTAATGATGTGAGTTTTTCTAAAATAGTTCCTTGAAGTTGATGTGTAGAATGTTAATACATATATTAATTTTGATTTTAAAATATTTAAAGAAAACAATAAAATGTCCGGCACATACATGTTCGTTTTAAAAGCAAAAATAATAATTTCGCTTAGTTCCTTAAATGTAACTTTTTAATTATGGATTAACTTTTTGTTTACTTTCCATTTAAAGATAACAATGTTTAAGTAAATATATGTGTGAATGAGTTCATTGTGATTTATTTACAGAAATTGCTTTTAAATCAATAGCAAGTTATTGCAATGTTTATTATTTATGTGTAAGCAATATTTTAGATAAGTCATCATTTGTTACAACTGAAAAAATATTTTCTCTGTCAATAATCAAAACGTTGTGTTAATACAAATTCAATATACCGTCTTTAGTCATAAAGCTAACGCTCTAAAGAGGAAAACATTTGTACTTGTATTTGTATTTGTATTCGTATTCGCATTGATATTCTTATTGGTATTGGTATTGTATTGTATTGTATATATATATATATAAGTATATGTAGTACTTTCCTTTAATTTCTCTAAACAAATTTTTTAATTTGTAAAGGTAAACAAGGGGAAACTAGTTCACTCAATAATATGTACTCTATACAGTTATTGCAAACGATTTTATTAATGTACTATTTACCAAAAAAAAGTAAAGAAAAATGGATGTCCGTGATTTCGTATGGTAGAGTTTCTCAAACTGTGGATTGCGCTCCCCTAGGAGGCTTAAGCATATCGAAAGTCGAAAATAAAGGATTACTATTAAAAATTATGATTTAAAATTTACTAAAAATAAATTAAACGAAATACCTTCTGACACATTTGCACTGATATAATATACTTAAAATGTATCAGTACTTCACAAGGTATTGGATAATTAATTTATCTATACTAAGTTAAGAACAAGTTTAATAATTACTAGTGACTTCCATGGGCTTGTCATATGCAAAATGTAATGTTTTTCTTGATAATTTGTATGGCTTATAATTAAAGTCGTATTGTAGCTTTAACGTCATAGTACATCATCAGTGCCTTCAATATATTGTTATCGACGCGTATTTGGGATGGGGAGGTGGGGCGATAAAAATTATGATTAGAAATTGAGTCGCAAACATTGAAATTTCAAGAACACGTGCCATATGGCAAGAAATAAACAAGAGTAATCAAACTATGCCATTATTATTTGCTTTACATTTGCTAGTCCAAGTGTAACAATTTGAAGTGTCTAGGGCCCCGGGCAGGTAAGACGCGATCCTGGTATTTACTAAATAAAATGTATTTAAAATTAATGTTTAAAAGCAAATTTTTTTCATTACATGTAATAAATAGAATTTATAATAGTGATTATATAGTTGGGGTATTGTAACAAAAAATCTCTCTTCTTTACTTGAAGAAAACGTTTATTCTGTAACCATGCAAATAGTAACGAACTTTCCTTAATTTGTGGAAATTGGAAATTTTTGTCAAAAAGTAGCAATTCATCTAATTGCTCGATTTTAAATTAACCATTTTCATCTTATCGAAGCAGAAATGCAAAACCGCTGCATAAGCTAACGCAAATCAATAGCTATGGGATACTATCCCGCTTATAAATTTCTAATATTCCCTTCCATCTGTTCAAACCATCGAGAAATCTTGGCATTAATTACTGCCGATTTCATTTGATTCGAGAAATTTCCCAGACATTATTGATTCATAACGTAAATATTTGAAAAATATATAATTATTCGCATTGAACCATATATATGTAATTGAATTCTATATTTCTCAACACTGGTCAATTATTATTTAAAACGTGTAATTTTAACTGTTGAAACCTGCTGCTAATAATTAACAATTAATAGCAGCTGTGTGTGTGTTTATTCACGTTATGTCTGATATATTTTCTTCTATTCATCAATGTATTGGGTGTAATAATATATACTGTAACATTTACAATACATTTTTTTTTTTTTAATTTCGAAATTTAAGTGTTTTAATATTCAATCTTCAAAGATACAACTATGAAAACTATGAGGGACACGAAATCCTTTTACATTAAAATATATGTCTTGATGTCGTATCTTAAAAAATATTAATCCATTTGTGAACACTAACGTCTATTTAAAAATTAGAGTAATATGCCTGGGGATATAAATCAAAGATGTAGATTTTATAGCCTTATTTAAATTACGAAAGGAATTAAGTGTTTTCATAGATTAGCAAGTAATTTAAAACATAAACGTAGGTTCATTTTAAGTTTGTTATTCATCTTCAATAATGTATTTCCTTACTTATTTGAAGAAAGATGAATATTTGAAACATAATATTTTATCTTATTTATAATTTATCTGAATTTTACTTAACGTGAGTGAGTGTTTTATTAACGTCGTTCTATAAAGCAACATGAGGCCTATTAGAAATAAATCTCGCCATTTTTATCCCCTTTCAAGCGCGGCGATGATTTCTTCAATTATTCATGTTTTTTTATGCTTATAATTACTTATGCGTGCAAAAATATCTAGTACTTACATATTATACTGAAGATGAATTTCATCAAATCAAAGTATGTTGTCAAAAGCAGTTATGAACAGACAATAGACAAAACCCTTCCCGAGCACGTTTGAACATAATGCGAAGTCAACTCATTAGTTGAACACTCCTGGACAATACTTGTCAAGTTTGATGAAAAGGTGAGCGGGATGCCGAGATGGGACGGTGTATCTTCCAAAAAAACCCGAGTATTCTTCTATCACTCCTGGAGGAAAACATATGTGACTCATTTCTGAAAATGGTTTTGATGTTGCCACACTTTTTTCCTGACACCAAGGCAGTTTGAGTCTCAGCGATATATAGAAAGAACGTTCCTGTGAACAATATCATTTGATGGGTCACCTTAGCTCATATGGACCACGAACTATTTGAATAAAAATGAATGCTTGTCTGCCTTTATAAAAGCAAACCCTCAGTGTCAAAATGACAGGGCTATTTATAGTCCTGCAGATAGTAAACTAGGTATGGCGACGAAGTTAGTTTCAGACGCGTCAGCCTATGGTCTCCAAACACCTTTGGAGTTGGGACTACAGCGAGGACAGTATGTAGATCTGCTATGCTCGCCAGTCAGAGATGATTGGGGGTGTGAAAGAGGTCGGCACAGGGGTTTAAGGGATTGGTCAGAAAGGTGATGAGGATATCCTTGAATCTTCTACATTACCATCTGCTTCAGTTTTTTTCGAGAGCAACCGTACCTCATGAACCAAGGGAGATGAACTACGTTGCCATTTGAAAGACGGAGTGCTGTAGTCTGTGCAGTAAGGATTTCAGTGAAGAAATTTTGGACAAAACCAGGTAATAAGTTTGCGGGGACAGCCGCACCCAGTATCCAATCACTTCAAGAACTATAAAATTTAAAGAGGACTATTACTTTTGTTAAGTGAAAGGCCGTGAAAAGCAAAAATTCACTACGGAATTAAATGTTTTGTTTATTAAATTTGGAATAAAATGCCTTTTCGGCTAATAGCTGTATGATCTATCACGCTATCAAGTAATGAAGTAATTTTAAAGGATCACGGCATTACAACAGCAAAATAACGACGACAGCATTTGGCGACATTTTTCGAACTGGCGAAATCGGTAAACGGTATACAATATGCATAAGTACCGTTTTCCGCTGTGGTAAAAAATTCTTTAAAAATACAATAAAAATAAATAAGCAATAAAAACTTTATTCATCAGCATTTCAATGCGCAACACGAATTAAACCATTTTAGAAACACTTCAAACTTTTTCTATCACAGTTGCAAAAAATTCCATTAAATTATAATCCATTCTTTCAAGAATTATTATTTAAAGAATATATATATGTCACACTGTGCTTCATTGGTACTGATTTGAATTAGTTACAACAAGAGAACCTGTCATTTGGCTTATTTAGCCTGAAAACTCGGAAAATTTAAATACAGCCAAGAAAACCTTCGGTATATAACCATCTTACTTTATTTAAATATTATAAGCATGCACAATGCTGTTAATTTTGAACGAATATGAAGACAATACACATTAATTTAACTGCATTCCGCAGGGAACAATAAAAGACTAATTAATTCTTAAACGATTAATTAATGCAAAATTTATCTTCCGAAATACTTCAAACGTGAATTAAATCTGTAAAGGCACTTGCAGTTATTAATAAATTCCTTAGCATTAAATTTTTATTAATAACTTCTATGCATCTAATTAGACGATGCCATATGATGAATATCGAACTGAATACCACTTAGGTGTTAAGTTAAATCACTGCATGTTAATTCTTGTTACTAAATGGGAGGAGAAATTTTAATATAAAATATATAAAAACCAGTTTTGTAATAGTTTTGAGATGTTTGAAACAGATGTTTTGAAGTAGAGGTTACAAAGATTTATGTGGAACTTGTTTTTATTTTGCCGGTTTATTTTTGACGGTGCTATTGTCTGTTGGTAATTCACTTAATTTTCATAACATTTTCACTTTTTTTGGTTAGAAATAAGAAATGTTACAAAAAAACATATACACATATATCATTCTGAAATGATGATACTAGATATGAAACACCTGTGTGCGTGTGTGGAACATATCCCCACTTTACTATACATCACATTTTTTTACACTATTTTCTAAAGAGCGTAACTACCGTGTATTAAAAAAGAGTTGGATATCCCTTATGTTTTCTAATTAATACTACTTTTCCTACAAAAGTTATAAAATACGAGGATATTGGATGAAAATCACTGCTTGGCTGTATATAATTTTATATTTAGAAGTGGTTTCTCTTTTTTTAAATTTGTTGCATAATTAACACTAGATTGTCCAAGAAAGTCATTTTGACTGCTTTTTAATTTCAATTAAAAAAACAATTATGTATATAATACACACTTTCTTACAAATGTTTAGAATATATTTTTTTTCCAAGTGAGGAATAATTTTTGTTATTATATGTACTGATAACTTGTAATATAACAGTTAACAATATAGAGGCAATAAACAATTTTGCAGAATTGAAAGATTTCGTGAGCTTGGGGGGACTCTTATTCCTCCACAAGCTTTCCCAGGTTAAACTGGCCTTCAATCTGAGAAATTCAATACCTAATATATTTAAATCTTTAAAAAAAAGAAAAAAAATATCATAACGGTTGAAAAAAAAACCCAAGAATTTTATATATTGGAACATATATATTGTATAAACACTATTCCAAAAATGGAGGAAAAAATCTCTATCTAACCAAACATCCACTTACTTATTAAAAAAAATATGACATTAAGTGTTTTTTTATTTAATTTTCAACACTTTTTCTCACCTTTCACACCTTTTTTTCTTAAACCGTGTAAGAATAATAGACTGTAAGTAAATGATATCGCTGTTTGGAATTCTCGCGGGAGAATATTGGAGAGAACCTAAGTAAACAAAATTTTTTTTCAAACCGCATGATCCAACCCTCATCCCATCACCTGGGTTTTTTACTGTTTGTCTAAGGTGACAAGAGCACGGTTGATGGATTACCCAGTTGACCCAGATTTGTCCATACAACCTGGGTAGAGACGCCTTTCCACTTCATTGGCGTCTATAAAGACTTTGGACAGTCGCGTCTTTTTCTTATGGTATAGTAGTCTTGTTTTTCCTTACGGCGGCTAGACGGTTAATACGTGAGGGATATTATGTTTTTTTAAAAACAAAAGCGTGAAATTTCTTATGTAAGTGAATTTGGTTGTATAGTAGATACTCTTAATAAAATAATGGGTTTTTTATCAATAATTTGTATGCAGTTATTCGCTTCAAAACTTCCAATATTTGCGACCCAATTTGCAATCAGAATTTTCATCGCCCCCTGTAATACAATAATTATATATTGAATGTAATAATAATGTACCTTGACGCTCAATCTAAAATACGACCTTAATTATAAGCCGTGGTTAGAGACGCTGACTGCGGTGCCGTAGGGTCTGGGTTCGAATCCCGGGTAAGACATGGATGTTTGTGTTGTAATCATTCTCTTCTTTGTAATGTGTGCGTGACGCTTACTTCTATGTAAACCCCCGTGTGATACTTTATAGTACACGGGGTTATAAATGTTCTCATTAGAAAAATTATAAGCCGTACAAAGTATCCAAATTTTATATCTGTTTCTTTTAAGTAATAGATATTTTAAGTAATAGGATAAGAGTATTATGTTACTTTTCCCTTTTAAGGTTTAAATTGGAATAGATTGTAAACAATAATTTTTAATTAAATTAAACATCTATTTCCTCAATCATCCATTTCTATAAGTATAAATGTCAATTTAAAAATTAACTAGTCTCTGTTGCTTTCTATATTACATCCATCTCAACTGACATTCTCGCGCACTTATGTGCAACCGTCTAAAAATCCTATTGAAAGTCTGTGCACCAGTCTTTCTTTGAAAAATTTTGCTCTTAAAGACAAGCCTATGGGAATCAATAGTAATTACAAAAACGGTCCTTAAATTAGTATTGATAAATTAATTATCACATACATTGTGAAGTACTAGTACATTTATAAGTATATATAAGTCGGGTAAATTATATCAGAATTTTTGTTTTGCTTCCTTTCAGTAAATGAATAATTTTTTTTAAGCGGAGCAGGAAACCTTTATAGAGTAAATGTTAAATTGGCTATTTTCGTAGTACCTTTTCTCAAAATCTGTTATATATACATGATTGAAATTTTTTATACAATTAAAGTACATCTTTATTATTATACTGAAGTTAGCGTTTAGCTAATTTTATATTTTTTCATAATTTATAAAATATTTTATCAAACATTGTGAAATTTGATCCATTTTTCACAAAAAAAAATTTAAAAAATAATTTTTTGAGTTTTTTACAAAAATCTCATTTCAGTATATATTAGCTACCGTTATAAATATATCATAAAAAAATTTGTATACCTATGAATAGTAGTTTCTCAGAAAAGGTACATTGAACATCAAAATTTACATTTTGAGATAAATTGATTTGAATGTATACAGTGAAACTTCTCTAATCGGCTAGGAAACAAAAAATAAAGGGCTCAATTTACAATAAAAGATTCATGTTTTGGTTTATATTAGACGTTCAACTTTTAAGCAAAAATGAAGTACTTTGTTTACATTTTTCGTCATTCAAATGGGCGTGGCTCAGTTTCAACGATTATTTAAAAATAGGTTTTAAGAGCTTCTAATTAAAGAGGTTAAAGTAAGGTATTTTTAAAAAGGTTAAGATCTGTACAATTTGAAAATGTAAAAATCTCAAACTGTCAAAAAAGTAAGATTTAGCTTTCCAGCAGCCTTAATTTTTTTTTATTTTCGACTTTTCGATATACTCGTATAAACACTTAGGGATATAGCACCTCCCTGGAGAAGCGTGCCCCACATTTTGAGAAACTGAGTTATTTAGATTTATTTTCTTATGTTCTATGCTTTCTAAGAAATTAGTACGAATGTATTTAAAATAATCAAGTCGACACTTTAATATTATTAAATAATAAACGTTGCCCGCTTTGCTAGGTACTTCAGTATTTTGTAAGTTTATCTATTGTATTAAAATTATTGATATGTATAAGTCCAAGCATTAAACTTTTGATTGGTTTGAAAAACATCATTGCAGCCATAACCACTTGATTTAAAAATAGCAGGACTTGAATTTCTAAAACGGATGTATAATTATTTTTTACGCCCCAGTAACTTACCCTCGGCAGGGGTGATCTCCGCAATTCTTATTCCTGACCAATCTCTACTCAACAAAGCAAAATATGCTTGCCAAATTCTAAAAGTGTAGTTCTAACATTTCAAAAATGGAATTTTTTATCTATAGTTCCTACGCAACCCTTCTTGTTAATCGATTTCCGTAATACCCATTCATAGTGGATTTCTGTTCAACAGTAGAAATATAATTACGAAATTTTAAGTCTGTGGGACAAATAGCTCAAAACAAATATCAATACATCCCTATAACGCACATGGAAATTGATTTCTGTAAACCCCATTCTTATCGAATCTCTATTCATAGAAAGAAACATGCTTGCCAAATTTCGTAATTCAATACCTGCCAAAATTCAAGGCCTGTAGGCTTAATTGTTGAAAAACGGGATTTTTCTTCTAAAGTAAACCGCAAACCCCATTTAGAGTTAATTTCCGCAAACCCCGTTCTTAGCAGATCTCTTCTCGACAATAACTACTACAACAAAAAAAGACGTAATAAGCAAATTCTAAGTTAGTAGGACTAATATTGAAACAGATACCGAGATGATAGTTAATGAGTGAATGAATAAGACGTTTATCTCATATATAATTATAGAGAGATATATGTTTTTAAATGCTTTTTAAAAAGGATAAATTAGTAGTAATTTGATAGCGTAATCAAAATGTACATGAAAAACAGGTAATATAAAATAATATTCTAAATTAAATGTATTCTGAATAGAATATTTCTGCGTACATTTAACAATTATAAACAAATTTATACATAAAAAGAAATTATAACGTTTCTTCATAAGAGCATAAGGAATTTGTCATGATAATACAATTATTAAATAACTACGCAACAACTGCATGTCTTATTTATAGTTATTTTTCCAACAGTTAGTTTTTAAGTATAAAATGTAGTTTAAATTGAATTGATAAAAATGTCTGAATTTAGGATGAGATAATCTTTATATATATAAGCCTTTCTTGTTACCATTAAAAAAATGGATACATAAAAAATAAATAAAAGTTTTAAAAAAAATAAATTGTTCAGTTGCTTATGAATTAGATAAAATGTTTTTAAAATTTAGTTATATTCAAAAGAGCGTTTTACAAAAAAAACCTAAATTGTTACTGTTTTGAGCAATGTTAAATCATAATCTCATATTTTATGAGTAAGCATTTCATAAATCTATATCCACTGTAAGCCGTTGAAGCTACATACAGCTATTTCTTGTTAAAATTAACAGACTGTAATGTCAATATCGTTGTACATATTCGTTCAGTTCAAGGGTGAATTTACAATCAATGCACCCTCTAGAACAAAATTAAAACTTCCGTAAAGTTATAACGAGTTTTATAACCTAGACTTTAATTTAAGAAATCCTAACAAACTCAGAAGCAGCAATTCTATTTTAAAGACTTCCGAACCCTTCGTGACAGATTATTTGTTTAAAATCCTCTGACAGCAGATATTTATTTCGAAACTCCTTCCCATTGGTTCGCAAAGTAAAGACGTTCGCTCCGGGATATCATTGAAACATCACGGATCATTTACTGAAAGCGAATTCGTTACCGTCTTCTGCTACATGCATCATGACATTTACATTTGGCAACATCAGAATAGGATAAGTCTATGTGTACGCTTCAGTTCACAGAGACTGGAGTTAAACTTTTGAATATTTAGTTGCTCAGATGAAGGTTCGAAGCTATGCTGGGATATGGAATCACGAAAAATTTTTTTTTTTTTATGCTCGTCAGATTTTAACTATTTAAAAAAACATTCTGCACGTATGAATGCAAGTAGTACAGTTTCAGTATATTTATCCACAGGGAAATAATAATAAACTTACGGAAGTTCAATATTTTTTATGATTTGAAAAACATGTTTATTTTAAAAACAGTAATAAAAACAAAATAAATCAAGTCAACTCCTAGTTTGAATGGATGAATAGACAGCATTTTATTAACGATTCAAAATACGAACAAGATATATATATATATATATAGGCTTATTCTCTACAAACAAGAGATAACATCCAGCAATCAAATTCGAAAAACACATAGACAGTAGGAAAATCACACAATGACGGACATATGAGTAACCGAGATTAAAAATTATAAAATGGATGATGCAGTGTCATATAAACATTGCTAACTTGGGACGGCTAACATATAAAATAATTTATATAAAAGTGGGGTTGAACATGTATTTGGGCCAGATAACCTTCCCTCTTTATGTAAATAACACTGAGCAAAAATGAATTGAAAATAATGGATACGAATATTTAAATCCATTACAAGATAGAGGTAACTTACCTAAAAATTGCATTTACAAATGCAAAGCCCGTGCTAAATCTGAGTGCAAATAATAAGTTATTGCCAGATTCTGGACCCTAATGCAGATTTAAAACATGTGAAGGGCTGAAATGTAGCACTTAACAAATGTATAAAAAGAATGGAAATAAAAATTAATAAGTGTTGCAAATTATAGCATAACTTTAAAAACACTTAAGTAAATATGAATAAAATAATAATAAGTAATTTTATCTAATATTAGATTAAGGAGATAATTATAACTATGAAATATTTAAGTTTATAGTAATGAACTGTTTTCAATCTCAGAATTTTTAATCCTAACTATTTTGAATAGCTTTATTCATATAACTATTAATAAAATTAATTGGGTATTTCTGATTTAAGCAATACTTAGTAAAATGCTTATAGTTATTTATTATGTCTGATTTTTTTGACATCAGAAATTTATTACGTTGTATATAATTAATAACAATATTTCTGAATATACAAACTTTAAACATTACTCCCAAATAGAATTTTTATAATATTGAAATTAAATTCTTCTCTTTTATCATAAATATATATATGTAGTACAATAAAATGAAAGTGAAAAAAGTGTTTGAAAAGGTTTTGTGAATGTTTTTGCTTCATTAGTTTTTAATAAATACACACACACACACACATATATATATATATAAATTCTAACTAACTACTTAATTTGGTTGATACAAGATTTTTTTTTTATTTTAAACTTTTTCTTGGAATATCTTTTAACACAAAAAAATATTTTAATCCCCTTACTTTCATATTCCCCTGTATGTTTCATAAGAAATGGTCTAAAAAATAAAACCTAGGTCCAAGAAAATTCTTTTCTGTGATAAAAAATTAAAAATTTTAGTGATTTTGTTTCCATAGTTAAGCTATTAGTAAGAAGAAATGTATTACTTACAGTCCTTGTCATATTTACATAAAAAGCATGAACATTTTGTTAAACATTAAAAAGGAATATAAATAAAACAAATAATGCGTTTATTCGAATCTAAGCCACAATCGATTCTACACTCTACCCTAGATTATCAGCAAAAAATTGTGAAAAATAAATTAAAATGACTACATATAATCCATATCTTATATTTGAGAAATTAAAAAAATAATTAAAAATTAATAAAAATGATTTTTTTTAAATTTTTCCCAGTATTAAAACCTTTTAATATATACATGGACTGAGATTGTTTTAACATCAGTATCTTGTTCAGTTTTTCCCATCTAGCGAATTTATCTGCCTTCGATTCTAAGCCGCACCTGATTTTCAGTAGCATTAAAATTGGAATGAAATACCTACTTAAATTCGAACAAATGACAAAATTATTTATTCAATCAAAATTATATCTTAAAGTAAATTAAAGGTTGATTTAAGTATTTTTTTTTAAAATTTAAATATCGACTTCAATACAATTTACATGTCATAAAAAGTCAAAATTCACATTTAAACTTTGAAGACTAGTCAATATAAATAAATATATAATAGTTATTTAAGGCCCATACAGTGGTCAAGTTGTAGCGTATAGCACTTCTGCACCACAGGTGGGGATTTATTCAGGGATGGGCAAGGTGCTCAACCATCCCTACATCTGTGGGTCGTGAAGGAGGCCAAGTTTGCGGGATTTAAAACCTGGAATCTCGCTTCAGACTGACCAACTGATCGGGACATCTGCTTATGCACCTCAGCGCCCACTGGTCGCGTATACTGGGATGGGCACACTAGGCCTTGTTCCTCATGGGCTGTTGCACCACTTAGTTTGATTTAATAATTATTTACCATTTTTTTTTTTCGTTTTCTTGCCTGAAAAGTTTATAAATGATATTATATATTACAGTATATCTGATGATTAATAGTTGCGATGAGCTTATTTAAAATTTGGAAATGAAATAGTACAAGAAAATAATACTATATAACAGTATTAACGAAATTCCAGTGAAATGGGTTGGCCATAAAATCGATCGCCAAGGAATTTAATTTAGTGATAGGTAATCCAAGAATTTACAAAGAACTTTGAAATGAAAAAAAAAAACGGAAGAAAGAAAATTTACCTACGTACTATTATCGCAAATAACTCGCCAAGTCAGAAACCCCGATTTCACATATTTTGCCCGCGCTGCAACGGCAACCATGGGCTTCGAGTTTCATATAATGTCTCAAATAAGGTTACGATAATACGTAAATACCAGAAAATATTAATAAAAAATATATGTATTTTTTTTCCTTTTCTTTTTAATTTTGCTGAAAATTATTATTTATTTTCGCTTGGTGACCGGTTTCGTTTGCCAAAAAATTGACTTCGCCAAGGGGCTCTCTATTCTACACTTCAGCCAAATTAAAAATATAACCAGTTTTTTTTTTTTTATTTATTTATTTATTTTATTTCATAATTTGAAAATTTATCATTCTAAAACAATTATTTTGGATTAATTGCGTATTAAATATATATATACAGTCGAACCTCTATATTGTTAATTTTTCTATAAAGCGAACTTTTTCTGGAAACTTGAACATTTCACGATTTTTTTGTAAAAACAATCTCCCTATAGCGAAGTGCATTTTCTATTCGAACTTTTTCTTTTTTTGATTCAATTTTTTTTCACCCTTTTTTTTTGTATTTTTAAAAAAAAATTTAAGTTATTCTCTTTTAACACATTTTATGGTGGTCATCAACAAATGAACTGGTTTTATTAGATTTAACTGTCGAGAGAATAGAGTTCTGGGCGTTTATCCAAAAATGCAATCTTTAACTCCCATTGCCCTGTTCACTGGGAAAAATCTTCGATATCCTATTCACCCTCAGTGGGGTTTTGATAAAATAATGTATGTTTAATATTACTTGTATGCTTTAAATTATAAAATGTAATTCAAATTCATTAATTTTAGTATAAAACTATTTTCTTAATAATGAAAATATAGTGAATTCTTCAGCATTTTTTTCTCCTTGTTTTTTTTGCAGTTTTTTTTTTCTTTTTTGATAAGGGGATTTATAAAAAAAGATATATATTAATCTAAAATGATGGAATAATTACTTTTTTTAAATATATATTGTTCATGAATTTAAAATTTGGGTTTTTTGTTTTAAAAAATATTTTAAAAGATGTACCCTATATAAAAAATTTTTCCCTATAACGAACTTTACACGGGGTTTAGTTTTTCGTTATATAGAGGGCCGCTTTTTTTATATATATATATATATATATATATATATATATTTAATTTTATATAGGCCCAAATTTTCTACTAACAAAAAGATAACATCCCAAAAAATAACATTCGACAAACACATAGACAGCAGGAAAATCACCAATGAAGGACAAAAAAGTAATCGAGATAATAAATATAAAAAGGATGCTGCAGTGTTATGAACATTACTGACTTTTAGGACATTTTTATAAAAAATAATTTATATAAAATTGCGGTTGAAAAGTTTTTTTCCACCCAAACCCTTCCCCCTTTTTGTAAAAACACTGAGCAAAAACCAAAGGGAAAAAATGGATAGAAATATCTAAACCATTACAAAATGAGGGGAACTTACCTAAAAATTGCACTTACAAATGCAAAGCCCGCGCAAATCTGAGGGGAAAAATGAAATTTTTTGGGCCCGATTATATACCCCAATACAGATTTAATTCAAAAAAAAAGTGGCTGAAATGTAGCATTTAATAAAAAAAAAAAAGAATGGAAATAAAAAATTAAAATATTGCATATTATAGCATAACATAAAACACCAGAGTAAATATGAATAAAATAATAGTAAGTAATTTCTAATCTAATATTAGATTATGGAATAAATAACAAAATATTTGTTTATAGTAAAAAGTATTATCTCAATCTCATAATTTTAACCCCAACTATTTTGAATACTTTATTTATAAACTATTAAAAAAATTATGGTATTTCTGATTTAAGCAATATATATATATATATATATTATGCGAAATAGAAATCTACCTAAGTTTAACTCAAACATGATTTACAATAAAAAGAGAACTCATGGCAGACAATAAATAGCAAACACTCATGGAAGAAAACAGTACATTATATTTTTATGTGGCTAAATGCCATAAAAACACAACAGAAATGCTGAGGAAAGTGCTCATACCTAATTGATAGGCATTTGTTTCATAGAATTGTACCATTTAAATTGGTCTGATATCGAAATGGGACAGACATGGAGACTAGACACGGATTAACCCTTGTCCCATCTCATGCTACTATCTTGGAGAAGAGGACTTGGAATAGACATGTCTAACAAGGGAGTCCCAAATATAGTCTATCGGATTTAGGATCTGTAGATTGTGCTAGCAATTACATTCGCTCTAAAGTGAGATTTTCTGAATAGTAGTTAACTAGTACAGTTCGTAAAAGTCGCGCATTATTATCCATCAAAATGAGTTTCCTACAAGATGAGTGGAGCGCGCACACATACGCAATGCAATTCTAAAATATTTAATTAAAAACAGATAAAGTTCTTTAGTAGTCCTCCTACTATATTAAAATTTAAGACAGTGGTTTTCAACCTTATTTTTGTAGCGGTACACTTTGAACAACTTCAAAATTTGGTGGGACACTAACAATAAAATAAGTTTAAGAGACTTTTAATTATCTGTCGTTCACTCTATGTAAAACAGAGTTTATGATAATAATTTCCAATGTTAAATAAAATATGTACGGAAAAGACAACAAGTTATTTATTGAGTAACTAATTACGAATTAATGGGAAACTTGAGCTTGATTATTTTTGATAATTTCGTTTATGTTTGGTTGTAAAAATGATAATGCTACTCTCATTTCGTCATCTATGTTTAACAGTCTCGATCTTTTTCTCTTTCTTTCTTTCATTTTTATATTTGTTAAAACTGAAAAGTTGAACTCCCACAAATAAGATGTAAAAAAATGAAACACACTTTTTAAACTTTTTTGGGGCTATTTTGAGATAATCGCCTCTATTTTTAATCCAAAATGAATTAATTGACTCTTCCAAATGTTTTGAAATTAAATCTCGATTATTACAGAGTGAAATTAGTTTTTTTTTTCCTTTTCAATCAAAGTTAATTCATAGATGTATCCGTACACACAAATATATTCAAACTCAATCAAATGTTTTTACATCCATTTGTTAACAAATATATCACAAATACCCTCAGTTTATTTTTATAATACGGCCAAATGATTCGATTCCGGATTTTATTTTTTTCCCTCAGAGTATAATTAAAAATTGAAAGAAAAAAATAGCGGCACACTAAAGTGCAACAGCACAGTGGTTGAGAATGACTGGTTTAATAGAAAAAAAAGAAAAAATTGTTTATCTTTAAATGATCGATAGGTAACAAAATTGTAAAAAACAAAACCCATCTTAGTAAAAAGAGAATCAATATAATGCGATCAATTTTGAAAAAATTCGACAAATGTTAGTACTATAACATTACCAATTTAGATCTAAAAAGTTTAACGGCATCAAAGTCAGGTGTAATGTTTTAAATACTTATTTAATTTTTATCGAAGTAAAATACATTGAAAATATTTTTTAATACTTAATTCTTCTATGAAATAAGTAATATGAAAAAATTAAGTCAATTCCTACTGAGTTCGCAAAGATAAATTTTATTTTATAGTTATTTTTTACTAAATAGTTAAAATTAATATAAATATGTATATACATATGAGTGAATCACAATATTAAGAGACAAAATAGAAAGTGATTTGCCTTGCAAATTTTCATTTTCCTTTCTATGTAGGACGTTGAAATTTTCTTTGTGTGTTGTTTATTTTTTAATTAAATTTAATTATTCTAATAAAATAGTATAGTAGAAAAGAAATCACATTCTCAGAAATTATACCATTCCAGGTCGAATTCTCTATCCATTGCACTACAGGGACACAACGATCAATTTTCATGGCTATATATGCTGTTGGACTATTTTTTTTTGTTTTTACTATGTATTCATTTTTTAATTTAATTAATGAATTAATATTTGAAAAAACTGTCTTAAAATTAAGTGTTATTCACTACAAGTTTAGAAAATGTATTTGGACTTGAATGGATGAATTGAAAGTATTTTATAAACGATTGAAAATTTAAACAATATATATATAGAGAGAGAGAGAAAGAACTAATATATAGTAGGAAATGAAAAAAAATTCAGAAGATCCTTGAAATGATATATAGAGAAAATGAGGAACCTAAATAGCCTAAATACACGAAAATTTTTAACTAATGGATAGCTTATATACTATATTACAGTAGGATACATTATTATGCCAGCTAAAGTGTATTTGCCTAATTTTTTGTGTGCAAATGATACTAAATTAAATACATTTACAAAATTAACTTTTGTAAATGTAATTTAAAAAAAGACAACTCTAAATCGTTTTTAATACAATTACTAATTCAAATGCCGACATAAAATCGTTTGAATATATATATTTGCATTTGTTTGCATCTTAATTATGAATATCTTTGAGGTACGCAATAAATATTAATAACCTATAATAATTTTAAGGCAGAAGGGCTAATTTAAAAATAAATGAAAAAACTGCTTAAATGTGTATTAATTCCTTAAATTTACGTTTGGCGCTTCTATCCAGAAAAAAACCAAATAAGATGAAATTATTCACATATTATCAATGATGTAATTATGTTTATCTTCCTGTTAAATTTCACATGAAATATACTCAAAGCTTATTTGCCTAAACTTTGAACGAAATATACCAAATTTCAAGCAAACAGATAACAATTTGGTTTTTGCTTTCGATATTTGTTTAACGAGATAGTTGTATCATTGAGTTTATGTTGTTCCATATTCATTCATTATTCCTTATTCTGCACAGAATCAGATACACGTTTAAGAAAAGATTATTCAGAAAATTCAAACAATCCAGTATTTCTGATATTATTTCTTACATTTTGATAATTTTAGTCGCGTAAATCATGAACATTGCACCACAAAGTATAGTAAATCACAGTAACGTAAAAGTAAATTATAGTAATCATAGTAAAACAAGTATCATAAATCATAGTAAAATAGTATCATCATCATCTTACTTAAATTTGATACTTCAAAAATTCCGGCAAATTAAAATCATAATGCATCAATTTAAAGCTGTGCTCTGGAAATTTTAATAAAACATATCTTCTCAAGTGCTTTTATCAGTTAACCAAGACTTATACATATAAACTGTTAATGCAAGGAAATGAAAAAAAAATTATCATAAATGTAATTAATTGATTTAATATGAATGCAAATGAATTTATTCATTACATGTATACAGTGATGGGGAATAATGATACTGTATTATAAAATTTTCCTCACAAAATAATTAATTATTTTATTTAACTTTATTATTTACTCTTTAGAATAACTCTTTCTAATGAATTTGCATACTCTAATTATATAGCAGTGAAAATAATCATGGGATGCATTAAGTAAAAAAATATCTGAATTATAGGTTCTTCCACATTATCGGTTAAAAATTCCGTGGAATATTGATATTTTTATTAATTTTTGCATTAGTGTTTCTATAAAATGAATGAGTTACGTTCTTTTTATATATCAAAGAATTATCGATAAATTTGTTAATGATAGTTTTTAATGTTGTTGAGAATGCTTATGTTCGGTTTGCTTTTATTTTAAGCTCTCTTTTCCTTTTCTTAGTTATTTTATTTTATTTTAAGGGATTTTCCGGAAAATTCAAGATAATGTTCCGAAATTCATTGTGGATTCTTTTTTTTAGTCAAAGGCAGATATTTTAATTTTAAATTTTTCTACTTTTAAAAACGCTACACCACCATCCAACATTGGATCATATAAAACTTGAAGTATGATTTTAAATTAAGGACTGTTATTTTTTTTTATACATGAATTTATTCAGTTTCTTTTCACATATCTTCATTTTTCGTTGTATCGTTGTGTTCACAAACACGAACTAAAGTATAATTTTATTGATTTTCAAAGTTTCAAACACTTTTGAAATGAGTCGATTGAGCAAGGGAAAAGGTGTTATTTATATTTCTTTTTCCATATTGTTTCAGCCTGCCTTCTAAGGTATCCGACTATGTTCGGGTGTTTTTAAAACGCAAAAACGGAAAATTTTTATGATATTTGTTCACTTAGATTAGAATCATGAAAAAATTGTTTCAGGACATTTTAAAAAAAAAATTATTTAATTACAATTTTTTGAAAAAAATTTAAACTTAGAATAATTTTTTTTCCAAATTTTTCCCCTTTTATAAAAAAATGCTTCACTGTAATTATAATTTGCCAGTATATGCTCAGACCTCTCGAGTCTCAACTAGAATGTTTGAAATATATAACTTAGAAGGGGGTTTATCTATATTTTACGACAACGGGGGGACAATTTTAAGAAAAAATCCGAAATTATTTGTTGGTGGTTTTTGAAAATAATTGTTTTTTTAAAAAAATTCTATTTGACCTCTGTAAAAGGGGTCTGAATATACGGCAAAAATTTTAAATAGAAGCTTTTTTCAAAAAACCTTTAAAAAAAGATTATTCTAAGTTTTTTTTTCCCAAACAGAATTAAATAATCCTTAAAATGTTTTTAAAAAACTTTATACATTATTCTATCTTTTACTAAATATCGTTATCCATTTTCCTTTAAATTTGGTACAAAAAAAAAAATTTTGGGATTTTTTGAACGCAAAAGTAATTATTTAATGCACTGACGATTATATTTAATATCCCCTATAACAAATGAAGTCACTCCTAAGGAAGTTATTTGAATGGGAAAAAAAAAGCCGTCCACATGTCCATGCATTGAAAATGGAAAACCACAAAATCAACTGTTTTTTGTTCGGGAAAACCACTAAAACAGGAAACAAATACATTGAGCCACCTGCGGTTTTAATGCATACTTTCATTGAACTGGCAATTGTTTCGAAGAAAAAAGCCATATTTTCCTTCGGGATTTCTTACCATACATGTTCCCCCGACGAGTTCGTACATACGACCCAGGGACGTTGGAGAAGCTTCTTCGAGAACCAAAAAGATCTATGGCGATTGATCTGGCGATCTCGATGGTTAGGGGGAAGCATTCAAAATTAACTCAGCCCTAATAATAGAATATATATGTTGTTGAACTTTGAGAAGATTTATAGCATAGGGTAAAATAATTCAAATTCAAAACGAAGTAGTGAAAATTTTTAGATTCTTAAAAAATTAATTTTACTTTCCTATTCATTATAAGAATATTTCGTTGTATAAATATTTTGGTATCATTTGGTTAGCTGATATTGGTGATAAATTGCCAAATGTTGCTATGAGACAGCAAATTATCGCCAAATTTTTTTATCATCTTTGGAAGAAATGCAACGAACCCATTTCTCATTGTTATTCGATAGATGAGTAATAATTCAGTAAAATTATAACAAGTAATATTTTTTTATTTGTATTTTTTGGTTCCCCATACTAAGTGTTTCTTAGCGATATTTTCCCACATTTAACACAAATTGCCTTTTTTTTTAAAAAAAAATTAAACGTGAAACAAATATCATAATGGTATACAACAATTCATTTTTTTAACTCTGATGTAATGTTTTTATTGTGATGTAATGGCAACAACCTCATTTTTTTAGTTTTGTAAGTCGTTGAATTTTTTTAAAAACAACTCATGTTAAAATGGCATTCATTGCCCTTATATGTACAAATTTTTATTTAAATGCACATATATCAGAATAGTGGCAAGTCATGAAATATCAGTTGCAAACAAATTTAAAGAGTACTGATTTTAAAGGTAATCAGATACAATGTGAAATAAATATTTAAAGATTTATTCATCAGTACTAATTATAATTAACTTTGTGAATGATACATTTTTTTAGTTACAAGATTAATATAAAATGAATATGTTAACATCACATAATTATTTTAATTAAATTACTTAAAGCAAATATATAATATAATATAAAAAACAATTCAAATTAAATAAAATGCAAATTTATTGGGGGGCCCCAAAAAAAAAAATTTTCATATCGAAGTATTTTGAAACTTTAAATAATAAATTATTTTTTACGCATTTTACAAATGAAAACGAAAATAAATCATTATGGTTTTTAACAAGTATGTAGTTCGTGGATTCTAATAAAACCATGAGATATTGCAAACCAACAGAATATAAAAAAGAATTGAAGAGTTAATAAAACCTCACCCCTCGTGGAAAATTTTAAACTTCCTCCCCAAAAGAATCTTTGTTCAAGTGTTCACATTTTTTAATTTCCTGATTCAGAAAAGGAAAAAGGAAAAAAAAAAGTTTCTATTGAATGGTAAAAATGTGTTTTGGGAAAATAGTTTTTGCTTTCAGATTTTTGTAGTATGAAAAAAAAAAAAAGGGCACCATTTTGAAAGCTATACTCATAAAAATCCCAAGGCATTTGAAAAAACTAATAAATACATTTTCTTGTACCTGTTTTAACTTCATTCGAAAATTTCAACTAGTATCTATCCTTCTTTATAATAAGAAAAAAGCCCTTGGTAAATAAAAGGATGAAACACATAATTTTTTTAAATTTACTTTTTTTTAACAATCTCAGAAAAACAGATGGCATTTGTGAGATTTTAAATACATCTACAATCAATCTTTGGATTTTAACTAAATAAATATTTATTAAACTAGAACGTCCATACTGTCAATCTGACACCCACCGGTTCAGTTTGTTCTTTTCGTTTTTGGAATTTGAACGTTTTTGTGATACAATTATTTTCATGGAATTTCCCAAAAAAAGTTTTTGTGGTTCTTGGTTTATCAGGAGACATTTTACAAAAATATACCTAGAATGTCCGCTGGGTTATTTCGACCCAATGCAGTTTACTATAAAAAGCTGTCGCTCTTTCATTATCATTAGTGAAAAAAAAAATTTTCTAAGTATATTACACATTTGACCTTTAATGCAGAGTTATTGGGGTTTAAAAGCGGGAAAAGAATCCATTTTCTAAAACTGCTGTGTCTAATGTTTCGTTACATAACATTTGGTTATCTGCTCATAAGAAAAAATTATTCGATTTTCGAACCTTGTGCACACAAAAACCTAAAACGACGGTTCGCAGAAAAAGACTAAACCTTGATGAAATTGTAATTTATTGCGAGAGAGTTCTTTTTAAAGAATCGGATGGTGGTGATGTGTGTGTGTCTTCATAATTTAGAATCCGATGATGACATAAAAATTGAGTTAAAGTGACGGCGTAGAAACTAAAGAAAGTCAGGTATAATTGATAATATTCAAGTATATATCCCCATAAATATATATACATATATTATTGCTAGGAATGGTTTTAATGGATCCCGATAATAGTAATTTTCCCGACAGATTTGCGACCCGAAATGTTTTGGGCAAATCATATCCCAAAAACTTCACGAAACATAATATGAAGGTCAGATTTTATGATATAAGGGTCATAAATACTTTAATCACATGGAATAATATTAAATAGTCTTAAAACTAAACCCCACTGAACATTAATCCGATTGTTTAGTTATTACAATTATTTTTTATTTTTAATCCTGTCAAATACCGTCTAACGTTTAAGGGTAATCAAAATCTCGGACATTCTAGTGTTAAATTGCTTGTGTTTTTAAAATTTTAAATTATCGCCATTGAAATTATTTGATGAAATCTACTAAATTTGAGCAAATTCTATATTCTCCTACTTTTAAATATAAAACATATTTCATGCTAAAATCTCATTCTGCTATGATGTTTGGAATCACTTTTAAAACACCAAGAATAGGCTTTTTAAAAAATATATAAGTTTTTATAGAAATATTTTTATTTGATTATATACTACAAAATATAAATTGATTTGAAACTTATTATACTGCATAAATTGGTTTTCATCAAATGATGTTCCTCATGGAAAATTCTTAAAAAATTTTTTTTTTCAATACGAATATAATTATTGGTTTTAAAAATATTTTGGGAAATTGATAACTATAAATTTAATAACAATGAACTGAATCTCTCTCTCTCATCACAAATGATTAATCATCATTTTGGATTATCTCATTCAATATGTTTACACACATTCAATATGTTCCCCTTGGGAAATTGCATCCTTTAATTTCATATGACATTAGTCATATCAGTATAAAATTTTTCACATACATTAGACACCAATAAAAATGCAGCAACAAAAAGGAGTGGCCAAAAATATATACAAATTTCAAGATAAGCACATTTTACGGAGAAATGCAGATTATTTTAACGCGCAGCTCTCAAGCGCAAAATGAATATGTGTTATAATAGAAGGAACCTGCCAATTTTTCAATATCTATGATATTATTTCTGCCATGAAAATTCAGTGATGGCATTTTTTTTTAGAGACTACGTGTAATATCAAAAATTGCCGTCATAAAATGATTTTAGTAGAAATACAGTATCCATATCAACCTGAATCATGAATTGATAGCTAGTGCCAGGCATTAATGAAGTCCGTTAAGAAAACTGTTACTGACCCCATAGACTAGACGCTCTAGCTAGATCGACACGGGTTATGAAATTCCATAGGTCAGTGCTTCTCAAAGTTGAAATTTTTGTAAATATTCAATCAAAATTTTTTCATCGCCCCCCCCTAAACAAAAACGTACCTTTAATTTCAATGATACTATATTTTGACGCCAAATCTACGGTCCCGATTTTTAACCTTTTAAAAACCCCGGGGCCCGGATAAAAATGTCTCGCTAAACCAAAGAGTTTTTTCCCCTTGACGTATTATACGTTTTTTCAAGTACAATCTTTTCTGTGCACTGATATCCATAAAATTACCCCCGTAGGCCTTGGAATAAAAAGGACCTTGACAATGTTGGCGAAGGGATTTACTTTTTTTTCAGATTTTTTTTTGCTTCTTTTTTTTCTTCCCCCCCCCTCTAATACATCACATACGCGTGCCTACCCCGAAAAAAGTTAAACATTGGGAAGCGAATCACGTAACTTTTAATCGGCAGTTAAGGGAATAATTATAAACCGTACAAAAAATTATAAAGATATTTTTTGTTTTTAATTATATGTATGATAAGCCCATGGGTTCACTGGTAATTAATAAACTTCTAAACATAGTATTGTTAAATTAATTATAAAATACATTGAGTAGCACTGATACATTTATAAGTGTATTATATCAGTGTAAATGTTTATTTTATTTTTTATTATTTTAGAATGTATTTTGTTTGTTTACTTTCAGTAAATTAATAATTTTCTTATATAATCTTTTGTTTTCGACTTTTCAATACGCCCGCGGCCCCCCCGTAGGAATTTGGGTCCCCCAAAGGGGGCGCGCCCCCAGTTTTAAAAGCTGCCCGGGGGTTTAAAACGGTCTCTCTTCATTCCAAATCCAATGAAGCCCCTAGCAAATCTTATCCATTCACATAGATGGAACGCCGCACTGCATGACAAATCATAGATCATAGTTTAGGGTGACAAATAGTATGATAGCAGGTCACCCATGGTTCTTACTTAGGGTAAATGGGTGTGTTAATTATACTCTGAGTTTGTGCTACCACCGGCGACACTTCATTTCCTTCGAGGGATGATCTGTGTTCATTACCATAAAAATAATGCCTGATAAACACTGTACACGTTACTATCATATTATGTCTGATATTTGGGTGCTTGAATGGTCATCATTTCCCCTGATCTTTCACCAATAAAGCCACTTTGCAACGTGATTGAATGCGTTGCATGTTCTGTCACCTTGAAACTGATGATGTGCTAAATGGATGGCTGAGAGGTAGAACTATCCCTCAAGTTGTCATATGAACTCTCACAGATTTTGTATGTAGATGTGTTCCTTCTTTTCGGTGGTCCAGCTACTTAGCTGATATTGCTCTCGCTTTGTGTTATGAGTATTATTTCAAAATAAACAATTTTTTATCTCTGTACGTTGTTATCTATCTATGGTTATCGAGTTTCTTTTTCTTCTAGCCATCTTTGATGTTGCATTTTTAATGCTAAGTAGTATATTAATTGTATAAATTTTCTGCTGTAACTCTAATTTAAGGTAGACATAAATTACTAATTGCAACAAACTTGCAACGACTTGGAGATTATTTAAATGTCTATCGCAATGTTATTTTAATCAATCCATTTAAGGATGATTCTTATATGCTACTAAAAACATTGATTATTATTTTATTAAATACAGGGTGTTATCATGTTCAACCAATAAATTCAGAGGGGTGATAGTGAGTAACATGCTGATGATAAATCAACACAGTATATGGGGTCCTAAGCTATATTTAGTCGGTGAACATCTCGATAATAATAGTCGCCAGGAAGAAAGTGAGCCAGATAAGGGAAGTGGCCAAGCGGATAAAGGGGTTTGGAGCACCATGGTAGGGTTGAAGAAACGTACACGTATGCAAATTTCCCACTTCTTCTGGAGTTGCTGCAGAAAGAAGCAGCTATTACACCAAAACGTGTGATTCACGCACGATGGTTCATGAGCATATCTTATGATTCATCTCTATGGTACATATCTCGAGAAGTGGAATGGGCGAGGTGTTATTTGGCTTCCATGCTTCCCGGGCCTTAATCCCTTGGATCCCTTCTTCTAGGGTCACTGACATCTTCCACATAAGTGATTTCAAAAGGTTACAATGAAAGATCTCATGGCGGGGATCGCCGTTGCTTCACCTGGCATCTCCAGGGCACCGGCTGTTTTTGAAGGCGTCATTGCATCGAATAATAAATGAATAACCAGTCGTCTAATAAAAAAAATTCTTACCTATAATTGACCTTTTTCATGCTTTTACATCAGCGATACTCAACCTGCGGCCCACCGAGCACCGAGTCATGACCCACTGCTCTGAGAAATTTTCTTACTTCAGAACATTGCATTAAAAATTTGTTGGGAATTTCTTTGTCAAGAAATCACATATATCAATTTTGCTTTTTGCTGTTGGTGTCGTACGGGTACGAATTGATATTCTTTTTTCTATTCGGAACGGTTATGGTTAGTAATGACATATATCAGTGGAGCAGCGACAATTTTATGGGTGGAACTAATTTTTAACTATCTTTCATATCTTACAAGCGAGAAATATTCAAAAAAATGTTTGTAGTGAGAAACAAACATTGATCAGTAATTATTTGATTTGTCACGAAAGTGCATTATTTAAAAAAAAATACCAATAAACAGGAATCATTCAATGTCACTTTTCCTCGAAAATCTCTTTCAAGAGGTGATAAATAGGCTTTCTTGAATAATATTTGCAACAGCAAAAATAGTTTTGTCAGTGGTAATATCACAGCGGTAACAAAAACATCTTATTAAGTTTGCTATATTATTGGTAATAATATGAAACTGTTTACTGATGCAGAGATTGAGAAAAAGTAATTCTTAAATGCTTCTAATTTAGTGTTAGTGACAAAAAATCAAAAAATAATAATTAAAAAAAAAAAACAGGTGTTATTTATTTCAATCAATTTTCCCCATTTTAAATTTCCAATGTTATCTTGGTCTTAAATCATTTCACCCCCCCCCCTTACCATTTATCCTCCTGTTGCAGCCCGCGTGAAATAACTAACATATGTATGCGGCTCGTGTGAAATAGCTGGCATATGTATGCGGCCCTGCAGGAAAAAATGTTGAATACCCTGCTCTACATCATCACACCCTTCATATTTGTTTTGTGAATTACTCCGACTAAACGTGGCCTACTACCTCATGATCCAGGTTGGTTTGTCATCTCCAAGCTGCCTATTATCACTTGTCCGAATTCGCCAGTTGAATTCGGCAACACCCTGTATAAATAAATTGTAAGATAATGTTTTTGTATGGTACGATATATACTCAGTATGTGTACATAAGTATTAATTTATTTAGTTCATTTGAACAGTTTTTGATTGGTTAAAATAGAATCTTTCTCAAATTTAAATTTAGCTTTTTAAATCTTGATTGACAGAAAGATTGATTTTTTTTTCACTATCACAGAAAGAAAAAATTATAATACACCAGACTTAAGTTAATAAGTTCCTTGATATTTATATAAATTAATATACTTCCTCATTTACATATTGCAGGCCTTTTTAAAATGCAGTTAGAATATGCATTCCAAAAAATTTTCTGCAATAAAAACGTATGAAAAATTAATTTTAAATAATTTAATACTTACACTGGAACTTAAAAAAAACAAGATTTATTTTTTTGTAAAAGACAATATGAATTATATTTATGTTATTCATAGATTCAATATTGTGTAAGCCTTTCTTCGGACATTTTCTACTTTTTCACTTCCATTTTTTTAATAAGTCGAAAATTACAAGTATCAAAACGGAGTACATCTTGAATATAATAACATTTTGCTTTACTCGTTATTTTAATACTATAATCTTCAATCTATATATAACATAATATGCCTTTAATGCTAAATACAGGTTAAGAAAAATGTCAGCAATTCTCAGAAAATAAGAAACTTCAACAAATAAACTTCGCATTTCCATTCAAAGTGATTGAATAACACAGCATCACATTGAAAACCTTTTTTCTCATAGAATTCCGGAAGAAAAAGGAATCCTGTTGAGTAAAAAGTAAAAAGCTAATTATTTACTTGAACCGAACAGAGATGCAATTCAAACACACCTAACCGTCTCCTTATAACTTTCTATTATACTCTAACTTCTAAGCATCCATAAACCCCTTGACAAAGAGTTGCAAAAATACTCTTTTATCCAACAAAGAAACGGGAGTAACAAGAGGAAAGACGCAAAGAGGAAAAAAATAAAAAAAGAAAGTCCATCCGCACTTTCTTGACCACTGGTGTACGCGAGAAGTGCCCCCTTGGTGCGTCAGGAAGCACTCGTGGATGCGGCCCTAAAGGGCCTTAGAGCCCGGGCCCTTCCAGAGGAAATGGTCTATCCGCGGAACAGCAAAACGAATTGAGACTGACTGCACAAAAGGGGACAATTGAAAGGCTGGGACTCAATTGGAAATGCTATTGGAGGGTGAAGGAAAATTAAAGAAGTGCGCTCCAGTAATCCCATTTTGTTCACCCTTTCCACCTCGCTGAGGTGGACAGAAAAAAATTGTCCTCCTTAAGGGAGGCATTCTACTGAGAATGAGAATGGAGATTTCTTGGAATCGTAATTAATACCTCGTTTCATCTAGGATTTCGGCGCTTTTCTCCATGGGAGCTTCGGTAAATAAACGTTACTTTTCCCCCTTTCTTTGTGATCGTAAATGAATGTCTGACTTTTTATCGTGTTTGATGACTCAGAAAATGTGATAAATTAGGCATAGTTTATCTTAGACTTGATCGTAGTAATTGTTAACTGTGATATCTTAAAGGAAATAAAAAGGAACTCTGAATTAATGCAGAGTTTATTTTGATACATCATTAGTAATAAACAGTTTAACCTCTTTCGCTAATTAACTAGTTACTCTATTTAAACATATATTCTCTTGAGTAAATTAAGATTTGGCTATTTACTTAAGCTATTAGTGTTGATTTTTTTCATAACACGTGCAAAAAGGGTAAGGGAAATTTGGGAATAACGCCGGAAAAAATTTTTTTTGCTGGTTTCTTAAAAAACTTCACACTTTGCATAACTTAAGTTTTTAAATTTAATTTTAAGAGAAAAAAGGAATATTGAGTCGCATTATATTTATTTAATAACTAATTTTAATAATTTAAATTTTCAAGGAGATAATTTAATTTGTTAGTTTCAATATTCAACTGTTTCACGCTAGAAAATTGGAATTATGAGTAATATAAATATTTATTTAATTAGCATTAATCAACTAATTTTTAATTACCCCTTAACTGCCGATTAAAATTCGTAGGATTCGCACTCCAATGCCACCTTTTTTCACATAGTCGCGCGTATGCGGTGTATTGTGGAAGGGGAGGGGTAGAGAAGTCAAATCACAAATAAGCAAATATTTTACTCTAAAAGAAGTAAATCCTTCGCAATACTGTTAAGGTCATTTTATTATATTCCAAAGCCTTCTCATTAGTTTTACTAATAGCAGCGCAAAGGAAAGAATCGTATTTCGGAAGGACGGATATATACGTCAGGGGGAACACAACACACCCAGCTGAACGAGACGGATATTTTGATGGGGGCCGGGTGTTAATTAAAGTAAGTCAAAAATTTGACCAAAACTTGCAAAAAAACACCAGCTAAATCAAGCCCTTAAAATAGGGGGTATGTTTTTTATATTTTTGTTTTGATCCAAGTCGCCAAATCTGCTCACCAAAAATGATGCCAACGTGGCGGTTTCTTTAATTTTTTTTAAATAATTAGATTTAATCAGTTTTTATTAATTACAATTAAAATAGTTTATACCCAAAACAATCAATATTCTTTTCAACTAACTAGTTTTTAAAAAGTGAGAAAAAATATTTGTGAAAATATTTGAATCAAGACGCGAAATTTGGTTGCCAAAATTTACCGATATGACTGTATCCGTATTTCTTTATATAATTTGTTTAAATCAATTATTTTTTTTTAGAAAAAATTATAATTAAATTGTCATATTATCATCTAAAAAAATCGTGTATTGAAAATTTCAGCTCAATTGATCTCTTCAAAATGTGAGAAATAAGCTTTTATAAAGTTTTAACCCAGACATTGTTACAGTCTGAATAAAGAAAACCCATTAAGAAAATTGAAGATAGACACACATATCTCTAAGTGCCTGCAATGTCTTAATTACTAATTTAAATAACTCTTGGGATAATTAAGACAGTTTACAATGCTCTCGATCCCTATTTTTATTACAAGAGAGTTGTAAATGCCATGTTAATCCCAGACATCATTAATTAGGAATGTCAATATATTATCTCATACATTCTTTTAAAAAAAATAACGTTTAGATTTTATGATTTTTTGGGACTTTTTCTAGTACTTCTTTAATTATTCGTTTTCCTTTTATTAGATTTTTTTGCACTTTTTAAAGTTTTTTATAGTTATAAGATGGTTAATTTGCTCAGACTATTGGATGAAAATAATTTATATTATGATACAAGGATGTATAAAACTACTTGAAGCATAAATCAAACATATTAAAATATATTTTTAACCAAACATTTTATGTTTTTTAATATTGTTCGTTATTAATATTGCTCGAATTTAGTATTTTTCTTGGTATTCTTGGTATTTTTCTTTCGTATTTCTTGGTATTTCGTATTTTTCAAACTGAACAGAATTAATTTAGCATGTTCATGAAATTCCCCAATTTTCCTTCCTCAAAACTGCTTGACTAACTGGTTCATTAAAAACGCACTTTGAAGCCACATGAGGGATATTGGTGATGTACCTCATATTTTTTTAAAAATGTCGATTGAAAAATGGCATAAAAGTTTTGGGCGGCACCTTACTCCCCCCCATTTACCAACGTATGGACTTTAGCCTTAATATTTATGTGCAGCGCTCACTGACGTGGTTTTTTTAGTAGCTTTAGGACTTGAATCCACAATTCGACAGCCCTGATATTGCCAATGTCTCGATATCGAGACAAAGATTAAGCATCATTCTCATCGAGATGGTGTTAAAAGAAGGTCGTCATAAAACCCCTAGGGATGCCGGGCAAATTAGCATAAATTCGGAATGTAACGTACATTAATGTTAAGCAGCTTGGGGTGTTAAAACCCTTCGAGGGGGGAAATAAAAAAAAACCAAATAGATATAATTTTTGAAATTAAAATTAAAATAATGAATCTTTTTTTATTTATAAAGGAAAAGGGTTTTAAAAGGAAAATGTTTTAAAAAAATTAAAATAATTTTATAAGTCATGCACCAAAAAATTAAAAATTTTTAAAAATATTATACAAGTTTTATGTTGCGGATGCTATTTTCTAAAACAGTAGTCTTTGATGTATAAAACTTTATAGAATAATAAAATTTACCCCACTCTTTAAACATTACCTAATTTTAGTATTATATATCTTTTGTATATCAAAATATTTAAAAAAAAAATTTTAAATTAAAAAAATAAATACAATTTGTTTTATTTTTTTAATTATAATTTATTATTCTTTTTTCACAAAAATAGTTACAGTGTAATAAGGATACATTTAATTTTATAAATCAACTTTGTAGTAATTAATTAAGGGGAAAAAATGATGCGCAATGTAAAAAAATTTATTTACAGGTTTCTTTTTAAGAGGTTTATATATAATTTTAAAATTTTATTGTAATTTTAAAATTTTTCACTTTTTTGAAGTTAATTTCTTTTAAAAAATAATGTTTAAAAATTTTTAAATTTTAATTTTTTCCCAAAAATTTTTCTATTGAAAAGTTTTTACCAAAAAAACCAAAAACAAACGCTTAAGGAAAAAATTTGAAATTTTTTTATGGATAATTTTATTTTTCTTTTCAAATATAATTTCTTTTTAGAAAGTCTTAAAAAAAATTTAAATTTTAATTGTTTTTAAAATTATTTAACATCAAATTACAGCTATAATCTTTCTTAAATGCGATAAAATATATTTGACACTTAAGATAATAGGGAAAACACGCAATATATTTTTACTACAAATCTTTTTTTCCCCCCAATATTTCCTTTAACTGATATCAAATAGAATGTTGCATCTATTACCATGCAGCGAGTTCTCGACTCGTTTTCAAACTATCTTGTGAAATCTATTGTATGGATTGTTTAATTGATTTGAGAACCTCACCTTAAGAAAAAAAAATGATTCTATTATCAGTTATTATTCAGTTCAATTCTCTATTTAAAGATGTCTAATATTGACTCGGTAAAGATACTGAAATTGCAATTGGGGTTTTACATTTGGAGATATAAAGAAAGTCTTTAAATATTTGCTATTATAGAACTGACGAGTTAGATTAAGATACATGGGTTTTCGTATGACTGCTAGTTAGCATTACACTAGATTGTGAATTCCCTTGAGATTGAAGTCGTTGAAATGAAATTTTATAAAGGTTGGAGAGTTTGAGGCTCTTAGTGGTTAGGATTTCACTCCTATTGAATGCAAACCTTTAATTTATTTTTACCGTATTTAGTCGAATCTAAGCCGTACTATTTTTCCAGTGTTGATCGTTCTAAAAATGGGGAACCTTGGATGGAAAAATAAAAAAAAGATGTCATATTTTAAAATAATAGATTCTTTTTTTTTTCTAGGGGTTTTTTTTTAGAGGTCTGAAAATAAAAACATTTTTAAAAAAGGGTTTTTAAATTTAAATTAAATGATTTAAAATTTTTTTACACATTTTTTGGGCTTAAAAATAAAAATGTTTAAAATTTTATTAATAATTTAAAAATCCCATATAAGATATGAAAATTTATAATAAATATTTTTCTTTTTTGCGTTGTGCACGCTATTTTCTAAAAATAGTAACCCTGATGTAAAAAACTTTAGAATTTTAAAATGTATCATACTCTTTTTAAACCCTTACCTAATTTTAGTATTAATATCTTTTTTTTATTTCAAAAAAATTTGTAAATATTGCAATTTAAATATTTTTAAAAAGTGTTTTTTTTTATTAAAACATGTCAGTTATTATTCTATTTATATAAAAAAGTAGTGTAAATTTAAATTTTTTTTATAAATCAACTTATAGCTAGTAAAAAAAATACTATTTTAGAAAAAACCAAGCGCGACGTAAACTTAATAAATATTTTTTTTAAAAAGTTTCTTATTTTCATATGCTTATAATTTTAAAAAAATTATGATTTTTTAAACATTTTATACTTTTCTGAAGCCCCATTTTTTATTAAATAATGCGTAAAAGATTCAAATTACTTAACTTAAATTTAAAAGAATTATATCTGTTTGAAAATTGTTTATGATTTCAGACCTCTAGAGAAATTTAACACCCCTGAGATGCCTTAAACTGATAAAATAATTAAGCATTCTCTTCTTATTGGTTCTCATGTCAAGTTTATGTTAATTTCGGGAATTTTTAAAAATTAAAACAGTTTTATTATTTCATTAATCCCAAAATCTTGTGGAAATTTGGGGTGCGGTTCCAATGGGGCAGATTAGAATAAGTATGGTATGTTAAGAGGTAGAACTGAATAGTAGATTGTGACGGCTCTATCCGCGTCCTTCCGATTAACAAATCTTCTTGGGAAATCTTTGGTCTTTTAAAACTATTTTAATTGCAACAAACTCTCTGAAGAGAACGTGATTATTTAAACTAGGTCTACTATATATATAGTCCAGGGTTTTAAGCTAGAGAGAGGTAGAGAGAGAGAGAGAGAGATACGATAGAATATTAGCATTTTAGAGAGTAGTCAAATTGATAGAGTGTAACGCGTAGATATTTTATAATTGTAAATGTTAAAGTGACGATTGTTCACTATTGATTAGAAAAGTAGTATATGCGAACCTGAAGTAGGTGTTCTGGTATCTAAAGTTTTCATACATACTTCGCGTACTTCGTTATTTACCTACGTATTGCTTCAATTGGGTGCATCTCTTTATTTAGATTGCTTGAACTTGTGTTGTGGATTGTGTGACAAATAAATTGAGTAATGTTGGATATGGCTAATCTCCCTTCCATTCCTCCCACATCTCTAGGCGTGGATCAAAGAATCTCACAAGTTTACCTTGATGCCATCATGCATTTTGATTGCATATTAATCCCGCAATCAGTATCAATGAAAATCTGTCATGTTGCCGTTGAATATAGTTTGCCCTGATGATGAGTGGGCGTCTTCTGATAGGTTGCAGGAAGAGTCATGGATTGAGTCGAAGGGAAAGAGCTAGAGGTAAACGAAAAACTTCCTCGAGGTGAAGAATAGAGTTCAGTTTTTGTTGTGAAAGAAAGTCTTCTCATTGGCTGCTATTAGTGTTTGCTTTGATTCAGGATTGGTTATTCTGGTGAGTAGTAGAATTTTATATCCTGGATGGGTGGAGCGAGTTCTAATTGGTACACTGAAGTGTGATGCAGCACAGAATATTAAAAGTTAGAAGCAATTTAAATGACTTGATTTTTGACGATAAATTTTGATTTAATTACCTTGGAAGTGGAAAATAGCTATTAAGGTTAAGTAACAATCATTATTGTTTTGTTTTACTATGCAACGTAAATTAGATTCTAAAAAGAAGAAAATGATTTAATTAAAGTCATATGCCAAAATGAAATTAGTTTTGAGAAAATGTGTAAATACTTAAATTTCTTAAAAATAAATGCATGGCTATTCCAGCTATCTTTTCATTTTTTGAAACACAAATCCAATTTAAAGAAAACTTTCAAGATAAATAATTCGAGGCACAGAAAAACCATTAAGACTATTAATTTTAGTTTAATATGTAACCAGTATTAAACACAATACTTCACCAACTATTCATCGCATTGTCTTAAAATATAATGTAACGTAAATTTGAGACTATGCACATCAAGCGCAGGGTTTTTCTAAGTTATGGAATATTTTTTTTCATTATTCATCCCCTTACAAAGAAAGTCAACGAATAAACAAGCTTTTGAATATAACAAAACAAGTCTTATTCTTCTGGAGGGAAAAATAAAAACAACACAAACGTAAGCCCAAAAGTGAAGCGGAGTAGCTTTAGCATCAAAACCCACTCTCTGTTCACAAAAATAAACACTACAATCATTAGAAAAGTTGCGGGGGAAAAAAGAGACAAAGAGCATAAATGGAAAATTCTTGTACTGAGCCTGCACAGAAATGGAAACTCAAAGAAAACGAAAATAAAATAAGATGCAAACCAAACAACGTTTCTTCCTCTTTTTACCCCACCCTCACACAAATATGAAAGTTTGGGAACTGTCAACTTCAGAGTTGGGAAGATTGCAGTTGATGTTTGTTTCGAAAGTCTTTGGCGGGGTGGCGGATATTTCAGAACCTTATTTTTCTTTCACTTCAGTTCGAAGTCCGACAATTCCTGTCCTCGGTGCACAAAGGTAAATATTGAACACTGAGAAAAACTGAGCGGTAAATTTCGGGAAATTTCCGAGCTATCAGCACGTGCTGCCAATTCGAATCCTCTGATCCCCCCTTTTTTTTTAGATAAATGAGACATACCTAGCTATATCCGCGCTTACTATCCATTTGGTCTGAATGTAGAAAAAAAGACAAATAAATTCTAGGAAGCTCTCTCAAGGGATGCATTTCCCACAGTATTTACTTTGAAAAATGTTACACATCAAAGTCATTTAAAAATTGTTTTAGAAAATCGCCGAGTCAAATCCTTTCGGGGGCCTAAATCTAGTACTTTTTTCTCGATTCGAACAAATAATTCTATTGATTTTTTTCTCTAACTCACACTCGAATCCATGATTGCCTTAAAACTTGGGGATAAACATACAAATTAATCAGAAATATAAATAACACAGGGTAAAAGCAGTATAAGTAGCCGTTTTAAAAAGTAAAAACAAAGGTATTGAAATAAATTTTTAATTTTAAATGAACGATTATTTACCAATATGCACAACCTACTTAAAAACCAGAGACTCTTTTCCCTTTACTTCATTATTTTAATACAATTTTATTTTTGGTACTGAATATCTTCTAAATTCTGTATTAAAAATTTTATTTAAAAAGAAAAAAACATAGTTCACCACACTTAATTTTAAAAATTTTAAAAGCTTATACAATTGATTAAATTCGATTTTATTTAATCCTTATAAAAATAAGTTCAAAATTAAATAATGAATGTATAGTTTTTATGTGATTAATTGATACATAATTTTTGAATAATGCATATAAAACGATTAATTTTTAATTTAAAAATATATTGATTATTGAATACAAAGATATACACAAAATCAAATTTTAAAAAATGATTTTAACATGTTTCCCATTCAAATCACTTATTTATGAGTACAACTTGCAACACATGTTTAAGTACTAGGTGACCTAAAAGTCCGTTGAACATACAATAACTCGATTTATTTAAAAATGGAAGAACATTACGAAAAACAATTTTTAATATAAATATCATGAATTTTCTTATTCTAACTTATTTATCTCAAATACTAGTCATTCCACGCAACATGTTAAAGTTTTTGGAAACAAATGAAATATACTTAAAAATTATCCGACTTGGTTGAAAAATGTTTTTTAAGTGTTAGATATTAGGATCATTAGAAAAAAAAATGAATATTGAAGAATAAGGAGAAATAACATATTAAACTGGAGAATCTTTTTTATTTTTATTTGTTTTCTAATATTTATACTAATAAACATATTTTTAAGTATATTTGCTTAGAAAAGAAATATTTTGTTTCTAAAAATGGTATACCTCCAAAACATTGAAATAAAATTCAATGAAATTTGTAACACTTATACAAAACATAAGCCCTCTAAAGTATATCAAACCTCAGGTCTTAGGATAGTTAAATTTATGTATATTTTACACCCATTTTTAGCTTAGAACATATATTGTGTTGACAAAATATCATCAAAAGTTAATTTTGAATCTTATAAAAGTTATGTTTTCCTGAAATTATTTTTTTTATATTGTGATTTGAGACTCTTTAGATGAATCAAGAAGCATATAAATAAATTTAATTTTCATTATGTCCCATGTATTTTTATTTATGCTATTTTACTTAAATCTGAAAAATTTTTTGCTAAAATTTTATAAAAATATTTTTTTTAAAAACGAGGAGTGATGCATGCTATTTGTTGAATAATTATGACTTTTTTTTAAAACCTATCATGTTCTCTAAAACCAAAAATTTCTTCAGAAAATCAATTTTTGAAAAATTAATCTCCGAGACCTAATCAGAAGCTTTAAATAAATTTTATCAAATATAGTCAGACCCGATTTAACGAAACCCTATTTAATGAATTTCGCGTTTTAACGAATTTTTCTCAACCCCAATTAAAACGAAGGCAAATCCCCTATTTATCAAATAATAAACCTTGAATTAAAGAATTATTTCAGAAGCTGGAATTTTTTTATTATTATTATTAATTTGTTTTAGAAAAAAGTTGGATTTTTTTCGAATGTTTTCAAAAGACATGTAATTTTTGTAGGGAAGCAGCTGATTTCAACAGGAATGGGTGAAGACGTTTAATATACTTTTCAAGTGCAGATGAATCATTAGTGTAACCTATTCTGTGACTCTTGAGTAGGATAGGAAATTTCTGTCTTATCTCATCCCACTCAACAACGCAGGGGATATTTTAAGATTTTAATAATTATGATACACATTTGATGATGAACTGCCGCCTATCATTGCAACTCAAGTTGAGGAGATTATTGGTTTGTCGGAGCGAATGAACAGCGATTCTAATGAAGTAATAATGAAACTCCTATCAAACGTGTTACATTTTTTGATGTTTTATATTGTTTGCAAACTGCTGAAACATAAATCTCTCTTATGTCACAGGTTGTAAAAGACGCAATATTTTCTTCTCTGCATAAAGTCAAAAAATAACTCTTCCGAATGTAGAATAAAAAAGATTTTCAAACATCTGTTAGTTTGCATTTTAAAATTTAAAATTAACTTCAGCGTAATAATTTACAAATAGTGTTTTAGCTGTTGAATAAAAATTGTATTATTCAATTCCTACTATTAGCTCACACTCTCTATATATTTATTTATTTTTCTTGGTGTAATTTTCAATCGTTAATAAAATACATTTTAAAGCGCTCAATTGAGCTGAAATTTTATATATTTTGTGTGCGTGATTATTTTGGATGCCATTTCAATAATTTAATTATAAATAAAAGTTAATTGATTAAAACTAATTATTTAAAGAATTACAAATACAGCCACGTTGGCATGCATTTTTGGTGACTTAGAGATCATTTTAGTGACGTGTGTCAAAACTTGAAATGGTTTATTTTTCTCACGTTTTATAGCGTTCAGTTGAACTGAAATTTTATATACGTGATTATTTTGGATTACAATACGATACTTTAATGATAATTAATAAAAAATAATTACCACTTAAGTTGTGATTCTGTCATATGTTTATATATATTTATATTAATTGTTTCTAGTTAATAAAAAGTAACTAAAAAATAAAATATTTCTTTGTTGATTTAAGTAGGAATTGCCTTCTTTTATTTTTTTTTTAAATTGTTTTTAATTATGAATATTTTTTGTGTAGTTACTTAAAGAATTTGCAAAAGGTAAGTGCAAGAACTTACATTTTGTTTGGACCCCGATATAGAGAATAGCCCCGAAATAACGAACACATTTTCGGTCCCGATGAATTCTTTAAATCGAGGTGTGACTAAACATCAATAAAATTCAACGAATTTGTCCCGTTAAATTACGTCAAGAGTTTACATATACTAATTTTCACTCAAAATTTATCATGAAATCAATCACCTGAATAGGTACTTCTCTCTCTTTGTCCATTATTAATTCCATAATTTCACGAAATTTCCTCCAGCAAGGCTTCGCACTGACTTCTAAAGGATTATCCTTGATTAATTGAGGGTCTTCAGAACGAAAGTGTCTAAAGTCTTAGAATATCATAAATTACGACAGCGCCTTTTGAGCAAGTTAGCTTTTAATATGCGACCATTTTTCACGGCTTTTCTTTCTTGACACTCAGACTTTAATTTCTTAACAGCTTTCCGGAAATTTGATTGTAATTTGTAACACTAATGCGTTTTGAATGAATCATTAATCTAAGTACGCCAATGTGCATATAAGGAGGCTGCAACAAAATTACCCCCCTTGAAAACGGAGATAAGAAGGTTTTGCGCTGAGGTCATCGCATGTTAGTTTTTCCCCTTGTTGTTCCCTGTAGAAAGAGATGCTAATATTGATGTTCCGTTAATGTGTGCTGGAAGACTTTTTAGCCATTAAGTAGATTGTATAGTTAATTTAGCTGGTTTTTGGTTAGGTGGTTAGGGATTATTTGTGATAGCACTCAGGGATTATTATTAAAAAATCTAATGAAATGGCTTTTAGTGCGAGAGAGGGAAAAAAAATGGTTTGTTTTGACGTTTTTAATAATTTGGGAGTTTGATCTTAAGCAAATGAAAAGCTTTTTAGGAGGTCATTATTATAAAATCTGGCGTACGATCCGCTTAAACCGTTTTTAAATAGCTAGCGGAGATAATATAGTTGAGAAAATGAAAGGTCACGGCTATTTTAAAATCATCTTGACATCAAACAACCTTTTAATTATGGGGCTGGTTATCCAACTTGGATTATAAGTAACGGAAATAATTTGAAGATTTTATTTCATTGTGATGGTATTTTGAAATACCAAAACATTACGTTAATAAAACAGCTAAGTAGTTTCGAAAGGCTTTTATATCGTCAAAAATATTAATTATTAGTTAGAACGAAAGCCTTTAAGTAAATCTTTGTTATATCTTACCGAAAAATAACAAGTCAAAATTATTCTTTGAAGTAGAATGAAAAAGGGACTTAAATGTTATGCAAAAAAGTTTCGGAGTTGAATTTTAATTTTTCCTCCTTTGTTCAATAAAATTTATTTCTGATATTATCTAACAGCACTTTTAAAGTTATAAATTGAACTTTACTTTTAAAGCGGCTTATTAACAAATCGGTATCAAAGTGTTGAAAAATATTATAGTTTCGTAACTGGAAATAATTTCTTAGTTTAATGATAGCTAGAAAAATACTTCTTTCAAACGAGCGATATAATTAAAATTTTCGAGAAATCAGAACTAATCACAAGTTGCATTTTTTGAATAAATACTAACTTATGATATGTTTTAAATATGGAATATTGATTTCAGGCTATGATGGATAATATAATAAAATGTACTAGGTATTTATTTATAGTTATGTTAAGAATTCGAGCTTGAAATATTAGGCCCTATTATATAATGTTCATATTTCATTATTTGTTAGTTTTTGCATTCTTTTTATTTGTAATGAAATCCAAAACCACATTATTTCTGTTTAAAATGCTACTAAATTAGATGATTCTGTTTAAAGTTGTTAGAAATGAAGGGTTAAAAGAAGGTTACTTAAAGTTTCAAAAATATTTAACCCAAGAAAAAAAATACATACATATGAAATTCTTCAATGAATAAGTTTTGTATCTTATTAATTTAGATGTTTGCATCGTAGTCAGCCAAATGGATGAAAAAGGTTGATATGTGGTTGATGCATCTTTCTTTCTCAATTTATGTAGAACAAACTAACAAGGATGGAGCAATACATTCAAACAAAACTACTACATAAAGCAAAACACAAACGTTTTCCATGAGAATTTGAGTGAGTGAGTGAATATTAACGTCACACTGTTCAGCTACACGAGGACTTTTGGCGACGGACAAAGTAATTTTGAACCATGGTCAAGTGACGTGGATGACACCTGAGCTGGCACCCCATCTCCTAACTACCATACCACACCAACGGGAGGACGTTTCAGCTCTCGACAGATTTAACGTGCATCGCTGGCCTACACGGCGGGTCTTTAGTGGTACTGGGATCGAGCTCATGAACATGCCTGACATGATCCGATGCCTTGACCACTGGGCTACCGCAGCCCCTTTCATGAGGATTACCAAGTATAGCGAAAATTTTCCAGAACAATCTAGTTTCTTACGAAGTGATGCCAACTGGAAGCAAATAACTCCTAATTTAATTCTTAGGCGAAGTCCTGGACCATTATAGGTTAAAAAGCGCTTTAGAGAAAATTAACGTGAATTATTACAATTTTAAATTAACACGATTTTTATATTATATATACACACATACATATAAAAACATATATTACATATTACAACATACCACATGCACATCGTAAAATATGGTGTATAACACGCACTTTTAACACAAAAAATAAGGTTGAAAACTATGAATGCGCGTTATACACCCAGTATAGAAATTATAGCTTTAGAAAAATAAAAGAGGGAGAGGCATAAAAAAATGTTAGACTTCTACATAAGTCGAAATAATGTTTATTTAAAAGAAATGACATTCCTTATGAACTTCAAATTTTGCCATTCTAGAAGAAACTATTTTTTAAAAAGATTGAAATATATATTAATCCCTCAAATGAATGACTTCAAAATATAAGGCTTACGTAGGTACATTTCAGGTGTCTTCGAAAACGCTATACGTTCGTTATACAGCGAATATACCTAAAAATTAAGAAATGTGGCTTGAGAATACAGGTGCGTTCTATATGCCGGATTTTACGGTATATATTGTGGATCCAGGAAAATATCAAGTGATACACAACAAATGAATCTGTCCAGGTACCCAAAACAGAGACCCCTAAGGAACAAAACGAATTTAATCATTTTATGTATTTGGGCCAGTGCCCAACCAAGGGGGCCCCCCTGGGGGGGCGATAACCCTTCGGGGGCGCGAGCATATCGAGAAAAAAGGTTAAAAAAATTAATTTACTGAATAAAAAAAATTTTCTGATATAATAAAAATACAGATTTACATTGATAGATTTATATATATCATCTGGTGAAAAGGTCATCAAAAATAAAAGATTCTACTTTGAACGCTCATTAGCTATCTTTTATCCTAAAACCCAAAAAAAAAAAATATTTTGTTTGTTTACTGTAATCCTACGATGAAAATTTTTTTTATTACGTTTCTTTTAAACCTAAAATATTATTTTTGTGGCTTTAAAAAATTTACTTTATGGTTACCTGCGCCTTTTTGGGGGTTGTAAATTATATAATTTGTTTGCATTTTTTCACAGTGTGAAAGAGTTTTATGATATATGGATAAGCATATTGAGACTTTAAAGGGATTAATTGACCAAGATTTATTTTTATGAGATACGAAACATATATTACAAAAATCGTTAATTTGGAAAACTGTTTATTTGTTACCAATGCCCTTTTTGACAGAGAACCTAATATGACAGTCTTATTGGGAGCTAAAATGAATTGATAACATATCTCCTTTTCTGGGAGTGGCAAACGTTTTTTTAGAATCTTAAGGTACTTGTTTAGACCGACCTCCCGGCACGACCACTATTTTTCAAAAATATTTTCTTGAACATGTTGCATTTTTCCCTATGAATAACTTAGTGGTTTTAATTGTGATGTTGTACGACTGATTATGGTTTATAAATGTAAATGAGCAGAATATATAAAAAAAGAATTGGGCATCTGTGATCTCTCTGAAAGGAAATTGAAGCTGATCAAACAAGGGAAATATTTGCTGAAATAATGCATATTAATCATGGTAGCGAAAGTAAATTTGAGAAAAGCAATAAACATGAAACGAAAGGAAAATTTTCAATAGCTACATTAAGAACTTTATCAAGAAAATATGAAGCCATAAGTGCACCGCAAAATGCACTTCACCCTGTCAAAATGACACAAGCAAGAAAAAGTTCAACAGGATATTTGTCGATCATCAAAGGACATTAAAATTACAATAACGTGAACAAAATGAGACAGTTTTGCTTGCAAATAACTTTATTAAGGTCACGCACATTTGGAACAATTTAATTCAGTTTTATTGGATATTTTCTCAAATTATGAAAGACAAATAGAAAATCCTTGAAATAGGTAAGTATATTTTCTCTTAGTTAAATTATTCACTGAAATTGTGATTTTTATCTTGTATATTGAAAATAATTATAAAAAGAATTGGGTGCTTTCACCCCGCGACCATTAACGTTAGTATCGAGTGCACACCTGATCCCGGACTTTCTTGCTTTAAATATTAAAAAAATAACACAATTGTTATTCATTAGAATTTTATATTCTTTTTTTATTATTTAACATTTATTCTAAATGCTAATTCTGCGAGGCTTAAAATTACAGTTCATTCAAAACCGTTTATAATATAAGTATTCATTTCAATAAATCTTTTTACATTTTTGTATACATTGTCATGTACTTGGTTTTAATCTCCTTACAATTCAGCTATTATATCAAGAATAATATATTACCATTTTTTTAAAAAATAAACTCGTGTTATAAGAGTGGGTACTTTAGCCAGTATAAGAACAAGTTTAATAATTATCAGTGACTTCCATGGGCTTGTCTTGCAGAGCAAAGTTTTTCAAAGGAAGGCTAAAATTTAGAAATTAACTCTCAGAGTTATTTTTTGCTATTTAGCTCAGATCTATATTTTGTCTTCAAAGTTGCCATCGCAGAAAATCCGGATTCACAAAGGTATGATGTTAAAAATGGTAATAGTATACGAAATGCTTTTGTTTACAGTGCAGAAAATTCAGCATCCATCTCTATCCAGAATTCAAAGAGTGATTTATTACAAAATTGCCCTTTAATTTCGTCATTGGATGTGAAATCTATGAAGATCTCTTTTTCGGCAGTTGAGAGCCCTTCTGAAGTATTTTGAAATGGATCCCTAACCCATTCGTGACTTACTATCAATTTGCCCTCGTCTATGTACTTGTTGATGCTTTATTATCGTCGAATGCTCGCTGTGATTTAAAAATATATCTATGATTTTGTTATAATCCACTGCCGTAAATACTTAATACCGTGAATTACAATTAACGCGTAAATTAGAAATGTACATTCAAGAGAGATTCGGTAAGCAATCGATTCAGCCAAGACTGACTAGAATTGTACGATACAGCTTTTTTACATGTTTTGTGCAGACGTCTGTTGTTGCCTAGACTCACGTGAACGTTCGCGATAATGCCAGATGAAATGGATATGATAAAGAGCAACATAGATTGGGGCTATTTTTAATGACATTTGTACTTTTAGAAATGGATCTTGAAGGAAATAAATCTTTAATTAAATATTATTTCTCAGTCTGTTTCAATTTAAAAATTAGAGAAAGAAAAATAACATAATTAACCTATTACTTAAAAGTATATAATTTACTTAAAATATATATTACTTAAAAGTAACATATATAAAAAATTTAATACTTATCTTATTAATACTGAATTAAGAACAAGTTTAATAAGTATTAGCGACTTCCATGGGCTTGTCTTGCAGAGCAGTTTTATAAAGTTTTTTAGAAATTGACCCTCTGAGTTCTTTTTCTATATTTAGCTGATATCTATATTTTGTCTTCTATGCAGCCACCGCATTTTGCAATATGCTCCAATTTAAAAATTAGAGAAAGGAAAAATAACAATAATTATCCTATTACTTAATTTTTTTTTGCTTAAAAGTAACATTTTACAAAATTTAATACTTAAGTTATTAATTTGTACGGTTTATAATTAAGATCGGGATTGTAAACTTTAGCGTCAAAGTGCATTATTATTGCATTCAGTAATTTATTAATGTATAAGGGGGCGATAAAAATTGTGATTGAAAAGGGGGGCGCCAGTATTGAAAGCTTGAGAAGCACTGTATTAGACATATTCCTAATCTCAGCTTCTGAGTATTAATAAAAGTAAGACTCTGCTTCAAATGATAATGCATTTTAATTATACGGAAAAATCAAGTTTCGAATTCGTAAAATATAATATATTATTTCGACTATTATGATGATCAGGTTTTCGTCCTTTTTAAATAATAAAATAAATATATGAATAATATACTCTCTATATTATAAAAATCTTATTAGGGAAAATATTTAAAATTAAAGTAATTATTTAATATTTCCATTATTTCTATATTAATGTTTTTATTGAAAGCTACACAGGTTAAAATTAAAATCCCAACAATCTAAAAGAGCAATAAAAGGGGGAAATGCTGTGCAAGCGAATAACATAGTAGGGAGAAACACATCTCAATTGAGTTTGAGTGAATATTAACGTCGCACTGTTCAGCTACACGAGGGCTTTTGGCGACGGACCACGTAATTTTGAACCATGGTCAAGTGACGTGGGCGACACCCGAGCTGGCACCCCCTCTCCTAACTACCACACCACACCAACGGGAGGACGTTTCAGCTCTCGACAGATTTAACATGCATCGCTGCCCTACACGGCGGGTCTTCAGTGGTATTGGGCTCGAACTCATGACATTGCCTGCCATGGTCCGATACCTTAACCACTGGGCTACCGCAGCCCTGAAACACATCTCAAAATCTGTATGAAAGGAAAGTTGCGCTGTGGGTTTCTTATTCAGGATTTGCACTTAAATATTAGTTGTTTGAGAGCCAAGAAGATTGTGTCATGTCTTTTATGGGAAGCATATATGGCTCACAGCTCACGAAATTATCGTGTTTTTGGAGAGTGCGGTTTATCATTCCACATTATTACTAATTATATTGGTTGAAGTCCGACGAGTGTCATGCGAATGTTCAATCGGTTGATTCAGGGGAGGGATGTTATATTGAATGTCATGTTGAATCTCAACAACCTCTTGCCATTAACACCTAAGAAGACGGGCATATTGTCAGGTCCGGCCTTGCAGAATCTTACAATAACATCACAAACCTTGATACGGAAAAGGCGGTTTTTTTTCGATATGAAAAGTAACCACGTGGATTAGGCGATGATATCTGCAGCAGCTCCGAATGTCTACATAGAAATAATTTTCGCCGCTTTCCTTGAAATTGAAGCACAGGAACGGGAGGTGACAACTTATCAATCCAATCGACAACGACTCAACGCATCATTTTAATTTATTAACTTAAATTATGTTTTCCTCATAATACGCTATATACGTACAAGAAGTTTTTTTATTTGCTTTCATTTCTTTTTTAGAAGCCATGCTCTGTGCGGTGAGTGTGGTCCAGTTCACCAGTTGTGGTGGCCAGCCGGTCGGTGAGAGTATGGGTCACCAAATGTGGAGGGCTAGTCCACATGCTCAGTAAATTGGGACTAAGTATGTTAAGCTAAACTTAGCAATTTTATCTGAATCTTGTATACAACATACTATCAACATATATTTGCAATATACATACAATACTGTATTTACTAAAATAGTTGTAGCTATTTACAGTATGTATACAGCGCAGAAATTAAATCCCTAAATAAAGTTAGTATTAAATTAATAGAGGTGCTTCCACTTATTGTAATTTTAATAAAATACGATTTATAATACTAATGTTTCAAATACGTTGACTATACAGCATGGGCAAAATTAGACTTTCTATATAAATATATCCTTAATTAACTAATAAAAGTTACTTAAAACTTATTATCTGGGTTCAATTTAGTTAAAATCAAATGCAAATTGAAATTATTTTTTAATAATTGAATGAAGTGCGCTCTAATAGGTTAAGATAAAACCATATAATCTCTCTTCTAAATCATCCAATAGGAAAATATATGGTCCTAATATTATCCTTTCAATTGTTAATTAATACGTAATTGTTTAACATATAAGCTACATTTTCTCTATTATCTTTAAGAAAATATTCAATTAAATACAATTATCCTGCACAATTCGTGTAACAGTAATAAAACAAATACCTAATTAATCTTAGGGAATACTAAATCTAAATATGATCTCTTGGGATTTTCTCACTAAAGATAAAAGAATTATTCCCTGGACATATTATGAAAACTGTCTGGAAAATTGCTAAGCTCTTGAGAATTGGCGCTACTATTGCGTATAACTGTTCCATTAATGATCTTATGATTTTTCTATATTATAACCAAAATATTTTCCTTTTAAATATGTTATAAATGTGATAATAGTATATGTATTGATGTCATCAACATGCACTTTGGAAATAAACCATATTCTATTAGATACCTACACTTATGCTGAGAAGATATGAAGTAAAGTTATTATATAATAAATATATCGCGGAAATATTGCATAGATATATTGAATAATCATAATTTAAGAGTATTATTTTCAATAATACTTAAATATATTAAAAGTTATTTAGGAGTTTGTAAGAGTTCTTTTCGTCTATTAAATTTTACGTGAAATTTATTTTAAGATCCATATCTCACAATTACCTTCTGTAAACTGGATACTATTTTTAGAAAGAAAATGAAATAAATATTTAGACAATATTTGAGTTAATCGAAACGTTATATTAGGAGGTTTTACTGATGGAAAGATACTAAGAATATATACCTCTTACTTTATTTCAAATTTTATTTAATTATTTCGACCACCATATTCTTTTCCATTAATATTTCAGCAAACTTATTACGGTTTTTATTCCTCAAAGTTTATTGAAATAACGTTTTACCCAATAACCATAATTTTATATATTAAACTTTAATGAATATAGGTCAATTTCGGGTTATCTGGCTTGGTTCAAAACTCAACCAGGATTTCCATCCTCTTTATAATTCTTTCTGAACACCATGCTGACAATCAAACCCTATAAGTGTCAATCATTTGACAAAAATGTCTAGTTTTTGTACTTTAGAGTACAAAATTTCTTTCATCTTCCTTACTTTATCAACTACAAAGATCCAGCTGCCAGAAAAATTGGTGCATGCCAAATAAAAAGCGCGATATCTCGTTTATATTGCCCAGCAACACGAAATAGCGAAACTCATCAAACCGGGATATATTAATCGTCCCAATTATGTTTTATTTATAATTATTTTTATTGTACTCGATAAAAATCGTAAAACTAGTAAATAATTTAATTAAAAGAATATATACTTATGTAGTTTTAAGGAATTTTCATTTTTCTCTGTGATAATTTGAAAAAAAAAATCCAATCAAACTGAACTGCAATGTTTCAAATATGCGCTACTTTAAAAAGAACGCAATCACAGACACATTTCGATTAACATTAAAAGGAATGATATATGCAGGCAAGACTGTCATATTTTAATTATTGTAGTTTTATTGTCCTTTGATGATCCACAAAAAGCATTCTGAGCTTTTTCTTGCTTCTGTCTTTTTGATAGTGTATTGTTGGTCTTGTAGACTCCAGGCTTTTTTTTTCCTTGCTTGACCAATTTCAATTTCTTTCTTTATGTTCTGTTCATTTTCATTTATAAACCATAAATGTGTTTCTCAAACTGAGGGTTGCATCCCCTAGGAGGACGTGACAACCCTACGTGTAGGGGGGGAGGCGAATATATGGAAAAGTCAAAAAAAGATTAGTTAAAAAAATTATCAACCTACTGAAAAAACAAAACAAAGTACATTCTACACATTTATGTTGATATAATATACTTATAAATGTATCAATAGTGCACAATGTATTTGATAATTAATATTTAATAATAATTTGCAAACAACAGGTTTAAAACTTAAAGGCCAAAGCTTCCATGGGCTTGCCATATACAAAATTTAATATTATCTTGTTAATTTTGTGATGGGCTTATCGCGTTTTCTATTAAAATCTCCCCTAGGGTTCAATGGGGCCGAAAAAGGCAAATTCTTTCCAACCAAATCTAGCAGCGAAACGTGAACATGCAAATTAGAAACCTTTTCAATAGCAAAAGTTAAACGTAAGCGGATGACCTATTGGGAAGTGATTATGCTAGTCTGGTTTCAGCGCATGAACTGAAGGAAGAGAAGAAAGCCGTCGTTGATTGTGAAGCTATCCGTGACAGAACGATCATGTCAAGGTGGATCCAATTCCACGCGAGTTAATCCGAAGATATTGAGGATCCGAGAAGATTGCGATTAAACAAGAGATTATAGTAGGATAATTCTAGTATCCATTATAGTAATTGTGATATAAACAGAGATTAGGAATAAAAGGGAAAATTAAATATAGTGGTTAAGATCGCGCTTATTTGGTTATACGTATTGTGTGTTTTCTCACCTCAGATCCACTAAGTTATAATATAAATATTATCATTGTTAGCGTTTAAGTTAAGATCGTAATAAAGACATTTTAAGATCATGGCAACGCCTAGTTCTTCATGCAATCCCACACATCTAGATCATGAAGTAAACTTAGGAGTGAGGTATCACCCACGGAGGAAGACTTCACAATTTGTGCAGATTATACTTAGAGTCATATTGCAGCCTTGCGTCATAGTACAATATTGTTACATTTTATAAATTGTTATTGTACGAAGAGGGAGGCGATCTAAATTATTATTAAAAATTGGGTCGCATACATTGAAAGTTTGAGAAGCACCGCCATAATGAGTCATACAGTACAGCAATCAAAACCACTAAGTTATTCACAGGAGAAAAATTTAGCCTTGTCAAAAAAAAAATGTTTTGAAACAAATGTGTCCACGCAGGGACCTCAGTCCCTCCAGGTAACTTAAGATTGTAAAAAATACACTTTCCACTCCCAAAACAGAAGAAGATATGTGACAAATACAAGTTAGTTTCAAAGAAGGCGGTCATATAGGATGATACAGGCAAGATCAATGATAACAAATAAACAGTTTTCCCAGAATTAAGGATTTCATGAGACTGGGGTGACTCTGTTCCCCACGCGACCTTTGCAGGGTTAACCAAAAAAAATTATATAAGAGACATATTCAAAAGTCAATTTCAGAAGAGTTATTTATCCTTAAAACTAATTGTGTTAATGTGATCTTGAGCAAAACTAAAATAAAAATACATATTTGTAGAAACGGGTTGCATAATCTGTGCGGCATATTATTATATTTGACTGAAACTAAATGAATTTTCAGTGAAAATATCTTATAAAAATGTTATTATAATTTTTAGAGAGAAAGCATTTTTTCATGAAAATTCAGATTTATGTATAATAAACATGTATCCATCAGACTCATCTCACATTCAATTACAATGATTTTTTTTTCTCATAACACATAATAAGGGATATTTTATCGTAAAAAAATAGTAATCGTAAAATAATTAATATGAACTGCTTTTACAATTAGGATGTCAAAATATTTACGAACCTAATATATTTTAAAACCCATATATTTTGAAAATGAAAATAATATTCAGAGCGAATCATCTGTTAATGAATACCGATATAACTTTGGAAAAATAAAAGAAAGTGAATAAATTTTTCTGGTGTCATGTGTAAGAGAAAACCAAACAGTTACTTCAAAACAGAAAAAAGCAAAATAGAAACTGTTTATATGTTTCGGGTTAAATTTGGTTATATTTCATTCTTTAAAAGAAATATAAATAATAACAAGTAATCCAAATTTTTTGTTTGTTTATTTTTTTACATGTATATAAAAAATATTGTATAAGAATATATACAAAGACAAGAAACTTCTCTAACTAGAAATTAAAGTAATACATAAATATATACAGTCAAGCCTTTTATTTAACAAAATAGCAAAATAAAACAATATACATGAAAAATATAAGGAATTTTATGTAAGCCAGATTTAAGGACGTTTCAGACAGTGAAAATTCAAATCTACAAAGCAGAATGAAAAATTTTTTTTTTAAAGTTTTCTTTACTTTTTTTCTTTCAAGAAAAAGAAAACCTGAATTTTTTATCTTTTTATTATTCTTTTCATTCAAGGAAAAAAATTTTTTATGAAAACCCATACCCCATTTATTTTATCCCTTTTATTTACATACCATTTTTTCCATTAAAAAAAATAAAAAAAAAAACCAGTTTAAATTAACCCCTTTCAATTATATCAGTTTTTTATTTAATGGTAATGACATTCTTATTCGATAGTTGTAAATTCTTGACATTTTGTTTTGCCTGAAAAAAATTTATAGCGAAAAAAGAAAACCCCGGGAAAACGAGTATGGTGTGGTACGAATATAGTTTGGAATGTCTATTTTTCTTTCAATCAAAAAATAATAAAAATAAGTGATATAAGTATCAGCACTGTAAAGTTTGAAACGTTTTATATGTATTTAAATTTAAATATACTCACATACATTAATGAAGAAATTGAAAAATATTGTTAAATAATTGAATGCCATGTTAATATACAGAGTGAAAATCATTTCAGGGAGATGGGGGAACTGAAATTTTTTTTCGTCTTAAGGATTTTAAAAAAAATTGGGTTTTTTTTTTATATACATAGGTATTAATATGTAATTTAAAAAATAAATGAAACTAAAACATTCTAGGAAAACGAAATTTAATACAAAATTTTACAGTTTTTTCAAAAACAAAATGTTTATTGAGTTATTGAGTGATTGGAAAAGAATCAGATATATTTCTTTCCATTGTCTTTTTTAGCAGCAAATTGTTCGATGTGTCCATTTGTTATTCATTTCCCCATTGGAATGTGCGTTTAAATAACTGTGTATACTTTTCATGATGTTTCTCATTTCGGATGACGGGGGAACAGGAGCTACATTGGTCAATTCTTTTTCGCCATCAGAATCTGCATCAATGATATTTTGATCTTTGAACAAACTCCAAAATGCCTTTGTCTGCCAGGGGGGCTATACGCATCATTGTAATTATTTACTGCAACGAATTCTTCCAATGACACAGTAGAACAATCTAACAATACAAAAAAATAATGCGAAACCACCTCTTTTTTTATTTCATACCCTTCTTAAATCTCTGTTTTTCGTATTTTGATCTTTACCAGAAAAGAAATCTTTTCATGTTAAGAGAAAAAAAAAGCATGAAAATACATATTTGTTTGTCCGGATAGTTGTATTGTTTGATGTTAACAGATATTTCGTCTTAAAAGTTTTCATGTTAACGTATTTCACTGTATTTAAATTTCAGTGATTTATTAAAATTCATATTCTAAGTAGGAAATAATCAATAATGCTTTTATTCTTTTCAAAAAAAAATGTTTTAGAATCTTAACTGTTTTTAGACTTTTAATAAAACGTAAAACAAACTTTTTTCGTTTAATATTATTATTTTCATTTAAAAAAAACTTTTTTCTTAAAAACCATCTATAAAAAAATATTTTATTAAAAACTCTTATCTTAAGCATAATTATTCACTTCAAAAGGGTTCAGATATAATTTCCTTCCTAGGTTTTCAGTTTCGAGCTGACAATTTATTTGAACAAACCAAAGATGAAATATTTTAAACCTTTTTAGAAACAAATCTTCCGAATGGACCAAATATTTCTTCTATGGGAGGAAAAAAGTATGAGCCTCATAGTTCCCTGTTGACAAGTCCATTGCAAATCTAATAACTGCTAGATCTTAGAAAAGATATTTCAAACTTTGAAAAGGAACATTTTACTGAACTAAAATAGCTTAATATAACCAAAAGAGATGTCTTTTATTTTGTTGCTGCCTGATATTTTTAAATAAAAAGGAAATTAATCTTAATTTTCTTTGGAATGGAATAGTAATAAATATTTTTAGATATATGAATAAATATGTAAAAATCCAATAAATGAAACTAAACTGTAGAAATCATGAATTTATTGTAATTATATCGAAATGATGTCTCCATTTCTCCAAAAAAAATCCAAATATTGTAGAAGTATAAAACATGAAACATACTGGATAAGAGATCAATGTTTGTGAAGTTTTAGAACGTGACATCTGATGTTTCATTATTTCCTTTAGTGTTGAGCCCGTAAGTAAATGAAAAGCAAGAAATTCATGATCTTCCAAGTAGATTTTCGAATAAATTAAAGAAAAAAATCTACGATCCATGCTTTTTTGAAAAAGTTTAGACAAATTAAGTATAGTAATATATATAATATTGTATATAATACTATATTATTATATAAGTTATATAAATTATAAAAAATTATATAAATTTTATGTAATATTAATCAATATTATGTAAAATTTTGAGTATTTGATATTTAAAATATATATTACAAATATTATACATTATATTAATTTTATACAATTAATTCTGTAAACGAATGCTTTAAAAATGAATATGTGCTCAGTGCCTGTGTCTGAATAAGAGGAATCAAAATTATGATAATAATTTTAATTGGAATTTTAAGGATTTTTTTAATGGACTAATGAGTGTTTACTTATTTTCATTAATGCCTAAAAAAATAACAGTAGAGAAATTTCAATTAGTTTATACAATTTGCTAATAGTAAACATTGACTATAAGATTTTTCTATGCAAATATAAAGGTTAACTTGAAGGAAGTTATAAATAAGAAACAAATTTCAAGGAAGGAAAGAGGGGCTGCGGTAGCCCAGTGGTTAGGTATCGGTACTGGCAGGCATATGCAAATTGAGCAATACCACTGAAGCCCGCCGTTAGGGCACGATGCACGTTAAATCTGTCGAGAGCTGAAACGTCCTCCCGTTGGTGTGGTGTGGTAGTTAGGAGAGGGGTGCCAGCTCAGGTGTCGTCCACGTCACTTGACCATGGTTCAAAATTACGTGGTCCGTCCCCATAAGCCTCCCTCGTGTAGCTAAACAGTGCGACGTTAATATTATACTCAAACTCAAAGGAAGGTGAAATATAAGTTGTATACGCCATTGAGACACTAAATAGTTCTTTTTTATGATCGTAATAATTGTAAACAAAATAGAACAATAATTTAGCTCTCTCTCTCTCTCTCTCTCTCTCTCTCTCTCTCTCTCTCTCTCTTCTACATTATATATATATATATATATATATATATATATAAAGCTTTTCATAATGATGTAATAAATTTATTACATACTACCGTAAAAATGCCAGAATTCAAGATGACTCACCATGTTGATGATCTCGATTTCGTATGTATCGTGCGGGAGGAATGCAATGCTCGATACGAACATTATAATGCAATTGCACATTGTTTAAAACTCCCATGAAAATATCACTATGATTACCTGGACTGGAATCGTTGTGTGAGAAGAAAAGAGCTGCCTCATACAAAGTCTGATTAACAATCAACGGAAATAAATACTCAACTTTCGAGGAAGCTGCAAGAGCTACGAGTTTTTTAAAATCTAAGTACTTCATAAATGAAGGGTTGGATGATGCAGCTTCAGTGGTGAATTTAACTGAAGAAGAGTGCCAAGAACAAATTTAGTGAAAAGAGGAACAAATAAGTAGAACTACATAATACATGCAAATTACAGTTTTACAATTTGAGCAATGAATATGAACAATTGTATAATTTGTACAATAGACTTTGGTCCGCTGCTAGGTGGACCGCATATAACTATCTTGTATAATTGATTTCAATATTTATTCTACCAATTATACAACAGTTGACTACAAAATCTCGTGATTAATATCGGAAAGTCCCCAAAATTATTCAAATGTGTAAACAATTATTTTCAAAATACGAAAAAAAAAACATTAATTTTTATTAAATTAAAAATAAAAATTTGTTGTGACAAAATTCAAAGATTGAAAAAAAAAGTTTTCAACATTTAATAAATTGAAATTCAGTTTTTTTCCCTAGCAACAAAGAGCAGTTTCAAAGAACCTGTTAAAAACTCACATTCTTTTCTGAGTACTGAATAACATTCATATTTCAACGATCTGTCAAAAACTCACCAATGTGTTCTTACCTTTTAAAAATTTTGTCGATTGTAAAAACAAACCCGAAAGAAAGAGAAATTCAATTTTAGATGAAATTGAATGTGGGATTACTCGTTCGCGATACATTCCATTTTATTTCTCAGAGAAGAAATTCGAAAACTCAGTTTTTCTTTTCCCGAAACAGTGCAGAGTGGATTTTTTTCCCTCTGTAATAGAAAAATATATCCAGTGATTTTGTTTTTGGCAGTAGAAGGTGTAGATTGTGTTCATGATCCGTGCTTCACTCTAGCTTTCTTAATCATAGATTCAGGATTTTTATAATTGAAAGATTTACTTGATTCCTAGGTTGTTGTTTTAAAAACTCAGTACTGTATTTTTTACTAAAATTCTTATAAATCTGAGCAGTAAAATTCTAAATTATCAGCTGAATTTTTAATCAACAATAGTCCTATCATCATAGTAAATTTCCATAAGATTGCTCAGAATAGTTATAAATTAAACTAAATTATGATGAAAATAATTTGAATGTTTTAAAATAGGTGGAAAATGCTAAACTACAAAGCTACAAATTTATTTGCTTGGCTTATTTAATATAAAATTGACTTTCTGCTTCTGTAAATAATCTTGTTAATAAAAGATAAAGTAATTTTATTTTATTAATGCTTGTGTTATATATATATATACGGAACTACTTTCTATTTATACAAAATATTTAATTTTATATGTTGTACAGTAGAACCTGTTTATGTGCGGTCCTTTTTTATGCGATTTTTTGTTCTTTTTTATGCGGTATATGAATTCCAACGGCTTTAATGCCACTGTAATGTTTTCTATATATGTGTACATATATACACTTCAAGACGATCTGTTAATTTATTAAGAACAGTCTTTCGACCACGCGCATTCAATTACTTTCTCTCAACGCGGTAGCACCACGCGCTTGATTGAATATAAAACTGTCACATAACAGTGACAGTATCAATAATTTGACAGATTATGAAAACTGACAAGAAGTATCGGATTTTTCGAGAGCGATAAAATATATGCAGGAATCCAGCTTTCCAACAATTTGGAGAAGCGTTTGATTGAAATAGATACGAATTCTGAAAAAGTTTGAAATTTCAAAAATAGTTCCGATTATACATTTCTGGTTATTGTGACGTTTACAAGCAATTGACCAACCATACACAAGCATCCTCGTAAAAACTTTTACACTTACTTTATGGTGCCGAAAATAAATCATTTGAAATTATGTCTTAAAATGACGCAAGTGATTTTGAACTAATTCATCTCAGAAAAATGTGTGATTTAGTAGCATTTTTGGCACGTGCATTTCGAAAATTTCGACAGGTGTACAATGAAAAACTAAATGTTCTTAAAATGTTTCCATGCGTAATTTAATTATTTATTTTGTTTGGAAGTACTTTCCCACAAATTTTGTAAATAATTGATGCATTTTCTAAGCGAGACTTTTTTATGCGGTCCCTCTCAACCGCATAAAAAAATTATGTAGTGTGTCGACAAAGTTCCTTGGTTATATGTAAGTATTCAGGATTATTTTTTTCAAATATATATATATATATTTGTTCTGTTGTTTCTTCTTATGTGGTCAATATCTACCGCACAAAAACAGGTTTTACTGAATACTTATTTTTCTCAAACTCCTTAAATTTTTGGATTATAAATTTCAATATCCTTCTCGTTTAATATTTATAATTTTTGAAGTGAATCTTCCTTGGGATCGAGAGTGAATGAGAAAATTTTTTTAAAAAAGTGAACGGAAGTAGTCTCCCCCCTTCCCTCCTAATCGTCTCCATGGTGAGGAGATAGCGATCAGAAGGAAAAGGCAAGAGAGGGGACAAAAAGTGACTTACGTCATATCCGTGAAAAATTTGGATGATTGCCCACTTGTCCGATTGGTAAACTTGCCCACCTTCCGAATGGGGGTCCTTTTTTTCCAGACCCGGGAACATCTATCAAAGGTTGTATGAGTTGCAGTGTGTGCATTACGGTGTAGGCAAAATAATTCTTGAAGCAAAAGCGTGCCTTTATGAAATATCCCATTAGATTATTGGCTACATGGTGATATGTTAGGCGGCTGTTTTTCTTTTTTTTTTAATTTTCATTTGCGTTGAATTATTATTAATTCTAGTCAGAATGCCTAAGTCAAATATACAAAGAGGAAAAGAGTTTCATCGAAGAGAAAAAAGAAAAAGTAGCAGCAAGTCCATGTGAAAAAGTGATAAAAAAATCAAGCAGAAAAACAGAAAAGTGTTGCAAATTCATCAAGTGCTACTGCCAAATCTCTATCAGAGTACATGAGAAAACATTGAGCACGGAAAAAATCAATGCAAAATACTCCCTTAATGCCGAGTTTAAGGGATTGGAATGCTATTGAGACTTCAAATGACAGCACAGATTAAAACGGTCTTTGTGAATCACCCTGTGCCATTAACTACAGAATCCTCAACAAGTCTAGTGTGTGTTGGAACAAATGTAAATCAATAGCAAATTCTACCTTATTTTCAAAAACATAAATCCCCCAAAAAAGCTCAAAAGATTTTCAAAAATGATTCGTTGGGAAAAATTTCGATCACCCAGGTTAATTTGGAAATTTATTATGGTTTTTGAGACATTTGAGCGCCTATTACCGAGCACAAAAATATTTTACAAACTATTTTACCGAGAATTAATTTAGAATGCATTAAAGCATGCTACAATTACCGACAAAGTTTAATAAGAAATGTATAGAAAATTTATCAAAATATAATGGTTTTGTATACATAGATATTCCAGCACATCTTACTACTTTTTATTTGGTATCAGAAAGATTTTCAATACCTTTCATACAAATTAGGCGATTGAGACATGTACACGGTCAGTTTAAAACACTTTTGCAAATAATCAATGTTACAATGCCGCCAAAGAAGTTTTTCTTCTATAGTGTGGCGTTCCACGCACCATTTTAATTATTACATTAAAACTGTGCATTATTACATTTCAAGTACATATATATGAAATAGATTGAATTTAGTGTTGGCCGGAGTGGAAGATTATCAATTTTGATTTAGTAATGACGTCTTCAGAATAGCTTTACCTCCTTTATTATGAGCAACACGCGTTTAAAAGCAAATTAGTTCTATTTTCAATTGAGTAGCAGCGGCTTTTTGGAGGACCAAAAAAAGACAAAAGCAGCTTTTTCAAACTTACGTGAGGGCGGCAAGCAGAAAAGAAGCGCGATTACGTTGAATAGGTTTTTCCTTTTGGCATCTGATTGGCAAAAATGCGCGGCATAGGGAAAATGGAGCCGATTACGATTAAGATTACAACGTTTATTTTAAACCTAAGAAAAAAAGATTATTTATAAACCATTAAAGATTTAATTAAAAGTATGTTAGAGGGAATTATTACATATATAATTGGTTAAATCTTCTAAAATTATATTTACCAGTAACATAAATGTTTCTGTGACATGAGGGATGAAAAAGATCTATGACTTTAGTCTAAATAAGGCATTAATACTAAGCATGGTATACTAAGTACAACACTCACTAATATTTAAGTAACGATGTAGTGCCCACACTGTCAACAGTTGAGTGAACTACACAGTATCTGGAAACGATTGGTGCATACATAGGAGAACCTGGCAATGTTAGAATTGGCAGGATAAAATCAAGCAAGACATAAGGAAAGGAGGCTGAGAAGACGTAGGAGCAGAGAAAGGCAGAACGAGAACGTTGTTACGTTTGAATCTTTTTTAATCTGGGTCCATATTTGTTTCTGTGTTGTGTCCGCGTTATCCAATTGATAATAAAGAAATTAAACTAAATGATGCCAGGATTATTTTATGACCATAAAACACCACTCCGTTATACCAATCTTCTGAACAGAAAAGTACCATCACTACATAGTAATTTAGAAATACCATCAAACCTCGATTTTACGAATTCATTGGAACCGAACATTTTGTTTCTTAAATCGGGGGTATTTGTTATATCGGGGTCCAAACAAATAAAAAAAAATTTGCATTCACCTTTTGGAAATTTTACAATATAAGCAACGATACAAAAAATATCCACAGTTAGAAATTCTTTTTATTCAACAGCTAAAAATACAATTAGTGAATTATTACACGCCAGTTATAATTGGAAGTTTTAAAATATTGACTGAGATATATAGATGTTTGAAAAAAATTTTTGATTACCAACGAAACATTCTTTTTTCAACTTTTACTATTAGCTCACTCTCTCTCTCTATATATATATATGTATTTATATATGACATGTTTCAAGTCGAACCAACTTTTTAAAAAGGTCTTTATTCAGCGAGCTATCTACATACTGCACTGGGAAAAATGAGCCAAAAATGAAATCTAAGTGCTTTACCACTTCAAGATGTGTGAAGATTTTTTAGGTCATTGAAAGTTAATGCTGACATACAGGCTCTAAAATAATGATATGGGATTGGGGGTTAGTGGGTTTGGCCATTTTTTTTCCGAGAAATAATTGTCAATAATCGGATGTAGTGCAAAATAAAAGTAAAGTGCTATATAGGGAATTTATTTTTAAATCTAATTTAATGATCCTTACTTATATTTGTTTATATATTTATCTTGTTCAGATTTTCAATCGTTAATAAAATAATTTATATTCATCCAATCAGGTATAATTGATTTATTTTTAAAATTGTAGTGAATGACGCTTGATGTTAATACAGTTTTTCAAATATTAATTTAATTTAATTTAATTATAGGGTTTTTTTGACCCCCAAATATTTTCTATTGTTGAACAATTTAACTGTTAAAACAAAACAAAAATGCCGTCAAAAATCTTTTTTTCACCCAAAACCCAAAAAACCGGTGATTTTACAAATGCAGACAAAACATTTTTTTTTTATTCCTATTAAATTACTCTTTTATATATTTTAAATTTTCAATCGTAATAAAATACTTTCTATTCATCCATTAATACATTTTTTTTAAACTTGTAGTGGATGACACTTGATGTTAATACAGTTTTTTTTTTCAAATATTAATTCATTAATTAAATTTAATTTTTAATTTTTAATTTATTTATTTTTTTGTATATATATTATTTGTTTCGCTTTATGCACAGTGTTTCTCAAACTGTGGGGAGCGTGATAACCCTTCCCGAGGGGCGCGAGCTTATTGAAAAGTCTAAAACAAGAGATTATTTTAAAGAATTATAAATTTACAGAAAGTAAACGAACTAAATACACTCTGACGTAATAAAAAATAAAATACACATTTGCACTACTATAGTAAAATGTATCAGTACTGCAAAATATATTTGATTTTTAAATTTTAAAAAACAAACAAGACAGTTAATAATTACCAGTGACTCCTGGGCTTGTCATAAAAAAAATAAAAACAAAATTTTGTGTATCTTCATGATTTGGGGTTTATAATAAATCTTAACGCGAAAAGTTAGTGATTCGCTCCCCAAATCACCATTTTCCATGTAGCAGCTATGTGTTACATATTTGGGGGGAAAAAGGGGAAAAAACTTTTCTGAAATAAATAAATTTTTCCAAAAAACAATGTCACGGTCTTTATTAAATTTCAAAGCTTTCGAAATAGTTTTAGGGATAGCAGCGCACAGAAAATATTGTATTCGGGGTGACGTATTTATCGTCCGGGGAAAATTAATGCACTAGCTGAGCGAGAGCTTATATACCCCCGGGGTTTTTTAAGGTTAAAGACTTGAGCTTTGTATCAAAGTATATTATTATTGAATTCAATACATTGTTAGTATATGGAGGGGGGCGATGAAAATTATAATTGAATATTGGGTCGCAAATATTGAAAGTTTGAAAAGCACTAGATTACATCATTTACATCCGGCTGAATAAGTTATGTTTCAACAGTTTTCAAATAATGTAAGGCATTAGGAAATATAATAGTTTGGATAAGAGTTTTTTATCAATGTTTTTATCAGTAGCTCTGTTTATTGGCTGTAGCAAATGAAAAATTTCCTGAACTTCGGCTGCACAGATAGTCAGTCGGTCATCAAATGTAACACAATAGTGAACATCTTAAACAAATTACCCTATGTTGTGCAGTGGGAGGAGATAAAGAAAAGAGTTTCCTGTCTTGTTCAAAACTTGCGCAATAGGTTACACTCATGACACATCTGCACCTGTTAAGTCTAATAACTCTCTGCACCCTTGATCAACGAAATTGGTTATTTACAAGAACGATCTTCTTTTATTTATTTTTTTTTCTGTTCTGGACAAAAATGATGTCATTTGAAAAAAAAATATAATAATTTTTCCTAAAGGAAACACAAAAACAATTTTTCAGCAGTTGAAAATATTCGTTAATTCGGGTTTTATTATTCGTTAAATAGGTGTTTTTGCCTTCATTTGAATCAGGGAAAGAAAGAAAAAATTCGTTAAATCGTGAAATTTATTGAAAAGGGATCTTTAAATCGGGGTCTGACTGTATCTTTCTATCCAAAAACGAATAAACTATTCCTCGACTTATTTGCCAAATTAAATTACATGATTTTTTAAGGCATATCGTTTTATTAATTAATTTTAATTATGTATTACATAACAAAACATTTTACTATTATATAAGTATTTTTATTACCTTAATCAAATTCTATGTATTTCTCAGGGTATCAAGAAATATAAAAAATAATGAATACAATAAATTACAGGTTTGTAGATTAAATGTTACCTAAATGCTTTTAAAATGTATTTTATTAATGTTTTCATTTCCCTCAAGCTAAATTTGTTGTCGAATTAATACTAAATGTGTCAATATTTTGAAGAAAATATTTACACAAATAATTTAATAACTATTTGCAGAAAGGGATAATTTTGATATTATGTACACGCAAACAAATACACGAGAAATAGCCAGAATTTTGGTAAAGATGGCTTTTATTTATTCCGAGCTTAATGATTTCAAGAAAGCGGTATTATAGAAAATAAGAATTGTTGCTAATACCATATATACAATAAAATAACAAAACAAGAAATAGGTTTTAAAAATATTATGTCTGTATATATTAGAACTCTTCACGTTTCTTAATATATGAATTCTTATAGAAATAGCGAAGTAAAAAAAGAGAAACAACAAAAGACACAGTAATTAAAATATCATTAACACAATGTAACAATCTAATATAAGTTCTAATTTGCATTCCCTTCATTTCTGAGTTATAGCACAATTTCATTACATGCGATTCTAATTACTGCAACTTACATACATTTTTAATCAAACTAATCTATTTTCCGCTACTAATTATTCCATACCTATCGATTCTCTATAATTATGAAAATTTATGAGTCTTGATAAAACGTCTCATTTGTTACACTAAGTGATAGAAAGGTATATAGTATATTGGTTTTTCAATGCTCAGAATTAAAAATAAAATCCTAGCACTAACAAAACTAGTAAAATTATGTACTTTAAGAAAAAATTATACCTAAAAGGGGGGTACCCCCCCTCCTCCAACGACGGACCAAAAATCTTTGCAAAAATTATAAACCCAAAGGGGGGGGTACCCCGACCTCTAAGACGGGCCAACTCTTTGCACAAATTATACAACCTAAAAGGTGGGGGTATTCCCCTTTCCCCAACGAGGACCACCTCCTTGACAAATTATAAACCTATGGGGGGATACCCCCGTCCCCCTAAACGGACCAACCCCCCTTTACCAAAATTTTAATTCTAAGGGGGGGGGAACGTCCCCCCTAACGAGGACCAACTCCTTTGCCAAATTATAAACCTAAGGGGGGGACCCCCGCCCTTCTAAGACGGACCAACCCCTTTTTACAAATTAAAAAAGGGGCAACCCCCCTTTCTTCCTAAGAGGACCAACCCCTTTTGAAAAATTATAAACCCAAAGGGGGGGGTCCTGCCCCCCAACGACGGAAAACCCCTTCAAAATTTAAACCCTAGGGGGGATACCCTTTTTCTCCTAAGACGACCAACATCCTTTGCACAAATTATACAACCAAAGGGGGCGGATACCTCCTGACCTCCTAACGACGGACCAACCTCCTTTGCACAAATTATACAACCTATGGGATCCCTTTTTTCCCCCAACGACGAAACCCCTTTTTGCAAAATTTTAAAAAACTAAAGGGGGGATCCCCCCTGTCCCCCTAAAAGGACCAAATTTTTTGCAAAATTATACAACAGTTTACACTTATTGTTTTAAATGTGAAATTGTAACATACATATATAATGTAATTATAAAGTATTAAAAGCATATAATAAATTTATTTTAAGAATATCCTGGCGTTATGCCAGATAATCTTAACTACGTCACATATTTATAACAACATCACGAAAAATCATTTAAAAAGAAAGGTAGAAAAAAAAAAAAAAGCCGCTATACATTTATTTTAATTAAACAGCCACATTTGTAAAAGAGGAGGAAAATATGCAAAAATAAATTTTCTAAGTGTGCACGTTGTGTGCATGATTGTTGAAATTCAATGATTGTTGGTAAATTATTTGACGTCCTGAAGATTTTTCCAGTATTTAAGAAAAGTCGTTTACTTAATTTGTTGAGGTGGTAGGCAGTTGGAGAATTGAAAATGCGGTTATCTCAAGTTGATACTGAAGACACTTCTCAGTCTGATCCAGATTGTGAGATCAATTTAAATCTCTGAAGATTCTGTGTCTATAGACGTGTTCCAAGTCAACAATGGGCTACAATACTTGCTGGACCATACTCTAGATCTTTGAAAGAAAGAGTAGAGGAACTACTGTGCCTCAGCACATTTCAGATCATTTCGATTTACCAAGAACTAGGATCGTCGTATAACAGTACGTATATGCCTTTGCAATGCAGGTTTTTTTTACAAGACAGTCAGTTGTGTGCCTTTATACAACATTGCTGACAGACACATTTACAGTGGAGGGGAATCATGATTTGATGAAGGATGTTTCTTGGTGGTCTCCCATATTCTCCTGCTTTTGTAACGAAATTATTTGTATTATTGTATTGTGCGACCTAACGGAGCTGTGGTCATGCAAGACTATCTTGAGAATTTTGAGTAAATAGTGACCATTTCAATTTCTTGATCTAATCCGTGGGGCAAATTTGAGATAACTTTGGTAGATACATTGACGCCTTAAGTCCTTCTCCAAGGTCATTGCCTTATTTGAAACAAGGGTTGTTCCATATTTGTTATTTTCGTTCCGTTTCAGTATGTAATAAAAATTGAGGATTAGAAAATCTACGCCATGACAGCTAGGGATGGACAAATTTTTATTAGAGCCCACTTTTGATAGATTCAATGATATTTTCTCACACATAACATACTGTACTGCGTTCTCTACGAATTCACTTTTCTGCCAAGAATGCTGTTTATGTACATCAAGTATGAAAATTTCTGTGTCGAATTCCGTAGAAACTGCCAAGTTCCCTTTTTTTTTTAACGTTCATTCATTTTCAAATTAATAAAATAAATAAACAGTCGTACCTTAAGTTTTGGAATCCAGTGCATATTATATAGGAAATGAAATATACATATACATAACTTTTTCCTTGGTTTAAAAGAAAGTATGAAAGAAAATGAACAGAAATCCTTCTGTATTTTAAAAAATGGGGGGGGATTATATTTGTAATTTTTTTTCGTTAATAATCATTAAATTAATAAATATAATTAATGAAAATAAAAAAAAAATTAAATTAAAACAATCTTAAGCACCGCTGAATAATCTTTAATATAGTTTACCTTGTCTTCAAAAGGAATAATTATATCACCACTGTTATTTTAAAAACACTTTATAAGCATTTTTCCCTTCAGTTATTTTAGTTTAAAATGATATTTTTCGGAAAAGTATTCATAAGTTGCCAAAATATCATATTCAATACTATTTTATCGCTTTTATAATCATAAAATTTATAATACTTATTTGCTTGATTTCAATTAAATATGTGTACAATTTCCTTACGTATTGTTTAAATTAGATAAATGTTTTTACAAAGTAACAAATAAAATTTTTGCAGTAAATATTTAAAGTTAATTATTAGTTCTTATTAATTTGTGCAATTTATTTCAATGACAAGCAATCATTAACGAAATCAAAAATTTAAAAATATTGCCATAATTTATATTTTTTCTGAATTTTTAAGTGTTAAGTTTCACCTTACTTAGGAAAGCATAAAGCGGCACAATTATAAACTATTACTGTACTTAATAAGGACAGTGTTTTAGTCTTCATGCAAACAAAAGCTTTTTTTCAAAGAAAAAAAATGGGTTAAAATATCATTACTAATTTTAACTAGTTAACTCATGTAAGAATATATGAAGTCAGAGACAGATAGATCCATTTTTTAAGCATATTAAGTTAAAGAAAAAATTTATTAAATTGAATATTTATTAAAATATCATTTTCTCATGTATATTTCTACAAAAATAATAAATCCTCTTTTCTCAGTAGCCCCCAGATTTATTCAAAAACTCTGAAACTGTCTCTAATCCCAAGAGAAAATTACGTTCTATGCTTTCAAATTCCCAAACTTTTATTTCATTTCAACTGTTTCTTTTGCACAAGCTGCAAACTCATTTCAGCTTCAAAATCACAGAACTTTTTTCTAAGCACTTCAACAACGTTTCTAATAGAACAATTGAATTGAAGAAAATCATGAGAATGAAAATAAGAAATACAATAATATGAGGAACTTTCAGCTAAGCCTAACGTGGCGGCACACGCTCAAAGAATTTATTCTTTCAATCCCGGCTAAGCAGTGACATTTGATCTCTTCAAGATTTTCAAAAGAATTTCTAGTGTTTTTCCCTTCCATTTTATTCCTTCATCTTTACCTTTTAAAGAAAAGGCTGAAATTCATGATATTCTGGATCATAAAAGTTTAGATGTTGAAAAAAGTTCGGAAAAACTTCATATGCCGTCTTAAATGAAAGTAAAAAGGTATAGAAGCGTTCGAAGTTTTTCTATTGATATTAGTATACTTTAAGCTTAGAACTTAAAACAAATAACGTTTGTAGTTTGATATAACTATATTCTTTTATTGTTATTTTTATCCAAGTTTGTCTCTAATTTCCGTGCAGTTTCCAAAAAAGTTATTATTTTAAAAATGTTCGAAAAACACCATTTTTTTCTACAGTTATTTTCAATTATACACATCTTTCCCATTGTAATTTTGAACCGTATTTTTTTTTAAATTTTCAGTTATTTTGAAAGGAAATCAAGATTTGGATCTTTGTGAAGAACTAGTTAATAAAGATGATGTATTATGATTAAAATCGGAGAGACGTACGATTTAAAGTCCTTAATTTGAATAGAAAAAAATAATTGAATTAAAATAAGATCATATATAACTGTGAAATTTGGTATTTTTGTTAGAAGTTAAATTCAGACTATTCAGTTGTTTTAATGCTTTATGAGTACTAATATTACGAAACAAAATTATGAATGCATGGTGTTTCTGCATTTTATAATTCATATATCTCAAACGCTTAGAGAACTCTTACTATTTAAGACTCAAATTAACATGGTAAATACAATTAAACTTCACCCATTTAAAAAGCACCATGCGGCTAAAATGTGCGAGTGGAGGGTGACCCAAATTTGTTTATGTTCTTTATAGAACATGCCCTACGGAAATTGCTAAAAATAAGTAAAAACACCCACTAAGTAATGCTTTGCATGAGAATATTTTGTTTAACGCAAGAAATGACTTAAACGGAATGCTTAAAGATTTTGAACAATTCAGGACAAGCTTTATAAACAGCAGAACATTAGACTGAAAAGAAAAAAAAAGTTTAAAAGCGAAGTCTGTAAAAAAACCGGGGTTTGAGCCCCCCTGTGTTTTTTGAGATAAAAAACATTTCAGAACTTGGTTTATTGTTAAGGGGCTGTGACACTGACCGACAATAAACTAAATAAGTGAAATACGAAGTACAACTTGTTACGATTGGCTTTTTATTTATTTGTCACAGTTTGCAAGTGTAAGACATTTGCCAGATTGATCAATTTTCATTCCACCGACCTTTGAAGAAGATATAAATATTACGCTTTGAATGTTTGATCATAATCTATATCTGTTTCTACAGAGTTTTTTTTTTAAATTACGCCCACCAACGTCCTCTTGAACATAAGGCGTCTTGCAGTCCAATATAAAGCAGATATCGCTCTATAGCAGGAAGGAGACCTCCACAGTTGTCTTGCGAGAGAACATGAAGTAGAGCGGGGCAATTGGATAGATGCTCCCCAGTCATTGGCACGGATTTACAGAGAGGGCAGAGCGGTGAATCAGCCAAGTCAATTTTATACAGATGGGCTTGCAGGTAATCATGTCCGGTGATGATTCTGAAACATGCCACACCGTCCACCCTAGGTAGGGCAGAAAGCTGAGCACGTCTTTGGCCATCAAGCAGACAAGACCAAGATTGCCAACAGCCAGGTCTGTAAGAGTGGAAATTCTCTTCTGTCGCAATTTGTCCCTGAGAAGTCGCTTGGCGATTCGAAGATGCATCGGAAAGGCAGGTGGATGTAGCATCGAAGCCTCTTTGGCCAACTTGTCGACTTGTTCATTTCCATGAATGCTGCAATAAGATGGGATCCATTGGAGAATGACCTCTCTTCCGGTGCAAAGAAAGGAGTTGATAAGTTGTTTGCACTCGAACTGAAGTTTTGACGGGAATAGATTTCAGCCAGTTTCTACAGGTAAAGCCAATGCTACTCTAATTTTCAATATTTGCTACCTAATAATAATCATAATTTTCATTGCCCTCCCATACAATAACAATCAAATTTAATGATACTATACTTTGAAGCTAAAGCTACAAAACGACTTTACCGTCTTAAGTACCACCGGCTTATAGATACGTCTCGCTCAGCCAAAATGCTAATTGCCCAGGACTTCTGCGTACGTCTTTCTGAAGACAATCTTTTCTGTGCACTGCTATCCATAAAACTATTCAGGAGGCTTTCAAATGCAATAAAATGTTCTTGACAGTGTTTGCGAAGGATTTACTTACTTTAGATGATTTGTTTATTTATCTCTTTTCTTCCCCCTCCTAATGAATCGCATACACGAGCCTGTATTGAACACAGTGGCCCCGGGTAGTAAATTGCTTAACTTTTAATCATCAGTTAAGGGATTATTTATGAACAGTGTATAACAGTATATAACTTTATACATGACAAGCCCATGAGGCCACTGGTAATTATTAAACTCTTTCTTAACTTAGTATTGTTAAATTAGTTATAAAATACATCGTGCAGTAATCATGCATTTATAAATGTATTATATCATTTCAAATGTGAATTATATTCTTTATATGTCAAAATGTTTTTTTTCTTTTTTCAATAGGTGAATAATTTTAAATAATCTTTTTTTACGACTTTTCAATAAACTTGCACTCCCTCGTAGAGTTATCACGGACCCTAGGGGGCATGCCCCAGTGTGATAAACGCTCAAGTAAACTGTTTCACAACTCAGGTGTATTGTTATTAGTTTTGCTAATTTTTTAAATGTTTCCACGAAATACATAGTGATAAAAGGATAGTAAATAAATGTTCAAATCGCTTAAAAATTTCTTGATATCTTTTCCTTCTTTCCTTTGTTAAAGTTGTCATTTTTCCCATAAGAAGCACATATTTAGAGATAGTCCTCTTACTCTTTTTGGGTATATGCTTTTCATAAGAAATGTTTAATTACATCCTCCCCCATCGTAGATTCAATATTTCCTATATAAATATTACATTCTAAAAAAAACTGTCTACAACAATCATAAATTATATTTTCCCTCACATTTCCATTTTTATCAAGAATAAATCCCTTTCTGAATCTCAATATCAGTATAAAAATAAATGAAACTGTCCAGAAACAAAATAATTGCAATCGATTTCTAAGGCATTTTGTAAATAAATCACAAAAGAAGTGGGATTAGTTTTCAGAAAGCTTGTGTCATTTCCCTTGATGATTAAACAACACATGTCTTGTCCTTGAATAACCTTAAGTATAAAGATAATGCGATTCCAATTCTCTTAAGCAAATCAGAATGTTACTTTTATGGTTACATTCTCTTAAACTTCTCAGAAATAAGCACATGTTTGCAATTTTATTTTTAACAACAAAAAAAAAAAAAATTACTACGTATAATGTTTGTCTTAAAAGGAAAATAAATGAATTGCATATTTATTTTTTCTTCAGCTAAACTGAACAAAGTATAACATTCCATGTTATCAAATAATTCCATATGAAGTAAATAAGGCTTGGAAAAGTAAAGCAGATAAAAGATATTTATTTTGAACTGTATTTTATAAGCATAAATTGCTCAATATCTTAAATATTGTTTGACAAATGAAACTACCAAAATATAATTCTTAGTTTCATTTCCTTAAAAAACAGGCGTTACATTTGTGTATCCTTATGTTATTAATAAAATAGCCTAATGTAGTTAAATAGGTTATGTTGTGTCACGATATTTTTTATTCGAAATATTTTGACTGCGTAAATATTATAAGACAGCTAAGTATTCTAAAAGCAGAATAAATTAGAATTAATACAACATGAGCTATTGCCGTTATCCACACGTTTTGCTAGTTATTATACTATATGTCGTTTTACTATGTATCCTTTTTTATTATTATTATTTCTATTGATATATACATCTAAGTCTAAACATTGAACTTTCAATTGTATTGAAAATAATTCTTATAACTCTCACATCTTGATTAAAAAAGGACAGGATTTAAGCAGAAGCATATATTTTGCATCTGTGTGTGAGTAATTCCCTCCTTTGTAGCGGACTTCCTCAAAACCTGTTCTTTTATCTGGTATTTACTTGACAAAAAACAAACACACGTCAGTAGATGGGCGTCGATTTACTCAAAACCCGTTCTTACAGGATCTATACTCTGTTTAAGAAACATGCTTGCTAAATCTCATGTCTATAGGTCTAATAGCTCCAAATCCATTTTTTTCCTTAAAACTAACCATAGAACTTGTAACCCTCCCCCCATAATTGGTAGATGAATTCATCGAAACATGTTCTTAGAGGATCTCTAATTAAAATAACTGTGGTTCCAAACTTCATGCTATACTGGTTTTATACTTGAAAAGTGGATTTTTTTTTCTGTCCCTTTGGAGTTGATTTCCCTCAAACCTGCTCTTAGTGGATCTCTACTCAACGAAAGGATTGTGCCTGCGATATTTCAAGTTTACGAGTGTTATAGTTCCATAGATCCCGTGATGGGTTAGTGAGTCGCTTTTTTCAAGTAAATTATACAATAAAAAGCCGTTACTAAATATTTAAAAGTATCTAATTATTATTTTATATCAAATTATTATAATTAGAAATAAAATGTCTAGGCTTTTTTTTTTAAGCAAATTTTTTTTCAGTAACATACTTGAAACAGTAACGTGCGGTTTACTGAAACAAAAACGTACACTACGGATAAATATTAAAATTATTAAACAAAAACCTGTTTTGATATTTTAGAGAGAAATATTGAGCCATTCCAATGAACAATTGATGGGCATATAATTTTAATTCTTCATACCTTTGTGTAAGAGGTACATGTGTAAGAGGCTCTCGCCTCTTACACACCCTTATAACCGGCGATCACTCGCGCGGGGTGTTCTGTACACCCCAGCAACAAGAAAAGCCTCCTACAATTCTAAAAATAATGCGCAGAGCCAATCGATTTTTCTGTAGCTGCCCATTTAAGGTCATTGAACCTTCAGACCTGATGTAATCAATCTCGCTAGGACGATTGGAATGTATCGACCTTCAAAAGTTTATTTGGGGTGCTGAGAACACCCGCAGTAGATTGAGGTATATTTTCGTACTCGAAGCATCTACGGAAAAGTTTTCTTTTTCCCTTACATTTTTTTTCAAAATATTAATATGATGAATATTTTTTTTTAAAATTTTAATAAATGTGGTATAAAAATAATATAATTCTATAAAATAATTGTAAAATGCAATATTTTTAAAAAAATTTCAAAACATTTTCTAGAAATTATGACAAAATCTCCATGGGAAAGGGAGAAATAACGACTTTGTCGTCTATAAGATATTGTATCAACAGATTGAAAAAATGAACTAAGTGAATTCGATGACTGCGTGATTTCGTAACCAAAGTTGAAGAAATGAACCTTGAAATCGTAAATTTTTATAATACAGGTGGTGTTGATACCACTGATGAAATGTGCAGTATATATTATGTATCACGAATATGTAACCTTTGGCCATTGCGAATATTTTATCATCTACTTAATACCGCAGGAATTAATGCTTCCTTTGTCTATTAATCGGTTCTTCCTGAAAATAAATGAGACATTCAATATTATTAGAGGAGATTAGAATGGATCTTGTGCAGCCACAGTGGGATATGAGATCGGATTTCACAAACCTTAACAAAACACTCAAAAGAAGCTTTACTGACACAGAATATATTAAAACGAGCATTAATCCTCCTAAAAAAGGGGTGTTGCACTGCTTGTCCACGGGTAAAAGATGTAAAAATTATTTGTTTTGTCTTCAATGTAAGAAAAATATGTGCTTAAAGCATATGAATACAGACTGCTCTGAATGTTTGAAAAATGATTTAAATATTATTTTTCTACATTTTACTATCCTTATCATTAATTATAAAGTATATTTATTACTGGTAATACGTTTCACTTGTGGTTTATGAAAAAATATAAAATTGTGTTCTTCAAAATGAAAATTTTGTAGGTTTAGTTTAAATTAATGCTAGTCTCATTTGAATGCAATAAATTTAACAAATTTGTTCGTGTAATACAAAAAATCTCTTATACCTCATAAATATATATCATAATTGACTTAAAATTTTTTTCTTATTTAAATACACGTGTTATAAGAGTTTGGGGTGTTCTCTACACCCCGCGAGTAACGACGGTAGAAAAACAGGCGCGAGTGACGGCGGGTTAATATAGTTTAAAGCAGTGCTTTTCAACCGTTCAATATTTTCTGCCCAATATTCAATTATAATTTTCATCACGCCCTCTGCACCAGTTCCCCCTGCATACAATAACAATGTAGTGAATTCAAGAATAATATAGCTTGTGACGCTAAAGCTGCAATATGATTACAACCTCTTAAGTGCCTCCAGTGAAAAAAAAAAAAATTTCTCCCCCAGCCAGAACGTAAATTGCCACAGACGCACACATACTTCTCTCCGTAAGTATGACCGTTTTTGTGCACTGATATTCATAAAACTATTCCGAAGGCTTTGAAATGCAATAAAATGACCTTATGGGAATTGAGAAGGATTTACTTATTTCAGATAACTTATTTATTCCTTTATTCATCCCCTCTACAAACAGCCCATGCACGCGCCTACGTGTATAACGGTGGCACTGGGCAACAAATCCGGTAACTTTTAACCCGCGATCACTCGCGCAGGGTGTTCTGTACACCCCAGCAACAAGAAATTCCGCCCAGGATTCTAAAAAGAATGCGCAGAACCACGATTTTTTCTGTAGCTGCACATTTTAGGCCATTGGACCTTCAGGCCTGATGCAATCTTTCTTTCTCGTACGATTGGAATGTAATGACCTTCAAAAGTTTATCTGGGGGCTGGGAACTCCCGCGAGAAGTTGAGCATTTGTATACAGTCTGCTCTGAATGTTTGGAAAATGATTAAAATATTATTTTTCTAACTTTCTACTATCATTATCTAATTAATTATAAAGTATATTTATTACTGGTATATATGTTTTATATACTGGTTTATGAAAAAATATAAAATTATGTGTTTTAAAACGAAAATTTTGTATGTTTAGTTTAAATTAATGTTAGCCTCATTTGTATGCAATAATTTTAATAATTTTATTTGTACAATACAAAAAACATCTTGTACTTTATAAATATGTATCATAATGACTTAATTTTATTTTCATAATTAAATACACGTGTTAAAAGTTTGCAGTGTTCTCTACACCCCGTGAGTAACGACGGTAGCAAAAACAGGTGCGAGTGACCGAGGGTTAATCAGCAGTTAAAAGGATTAATTATAAAACGCTCAAATTATCAAAATAAGTGTTGAATTATGTATATAGTTTTATACATGGCAGGCTCATGGAGTCACTGGTAGTTATTAAATTTGTTAATTTAGTATTGTTAAATTAATTATCAAATACATTGTGCAGTACTGATACATTTATAAGTGTATTATATAAGCGTAAAGGTGCAAATTATGTTTGATTATTTCAGAATGTATTTTTCTTTTTCTTTTTTTTTTTTACTTTCAGTAAATTAATTACCAAAATAACCTTTTGATTTCAACTTTTCAATATTCTCGCATCCCTCGCAGGGTTATCACACTCTCTTAGGGGGACGCGCTTCACAGTTTGAGAAACGCTAGTTCACAGTATTATTCACAAATTCCTAATTTATATTTTTTCAGCTTTTGCAGCATTATTACCAAATTTATACAAAAAATAACGAATATCAGTTGAATTTATACCCTTACGACATTCAAAACAGAAAATCTTCTTTGTTGAAATCGGCTCTGATAATTGACAAAACAACTATATACGAAGTTACGCCGAATATAAAAGCATAATGAAAACATAGAGACAAACGTTCTCATGCGAAATAAATCCCATATTTCATATTCATCAACCGTCGTCTTCGGTTGCTTAGAGGTATAGTGTGCCCACTTCATATGCCTTAAGTTGTGGGTACGATCCCACTGGAGTCGGCACGAAATTGTAGGCTCGAATGCCATATGATTACGTGGCACGTAAAAGATCCCTTTGTAATGGGTTCTAATCGGGCGTCTACTAAACATCAAGGGTGCTCTTTATAATTGTGGTTTTCGTTGAAATCCGTCTTCCGTAGAGATGGCTTGATTTTGTATAAATGCATATTCTATTTAAGTTATAGCCGTGGAGTAGACGGAGTGACGGATGAAAATTGATTCTAAAAGGAAAGCATAGTGTGAGCGACCAGTGTGGTCGCACTTAGTATTGTGAATTCCAGAAAGAAGAATTAAGAGAAATTGGAGGCGTCCACCTTACGGCTGGCGATTAAGCAAGATTTGCAACAAGAGTGTTCAGGAGAATAGATAGGTGATTATATTTATATAGTACAGAGCTTCTCAAACTGTGGGACGCACCCCCTCGGAGGGGAGGTGGCTTGATAAATTTACGAGGAGGCCTCGAGTATATTGAAAAGTCGAAAACAAAAGATTATTTAAAAAAATTTAATTTACTGAAAGTAAACAAACAATATGCTTTCTGATATAATAAAATATAAAATAAACATTTACATGGATGTGATACACTTCTAAATGTATCAGTACTGTACAATGTATTTTATTATTAATTTAACAATAGTTAAGAACAAGTTTGATAATTGCCAGTGACCCTATGGGCTTGCATAACACTTACTTTGATATAATTTTTGTACACAGTTTATATAATTCCTTAACTGCCGATTAAAAGTGACGCGCTTCTCTCCCCAATGCTACAGTTTACCACGTAGGCGCGGGTAATTTGATGGGGTTTTTTTGGGGGGGGGGAGGGAAAAACGATTAAATAAGCAAATCCTCTGAAATAAGTAAATCCTTCGCAAACACTGTCAAAGTCATTTTATTGCTTTTTAAAACATTCGAAATAATCGTATGGAAGGGCAGTGAACAGAAAAGATCATACTTCGGAAAGACGTATATAAACTTCCAGAAAATTAATGCTTTGACTGAGCGTGACGTTTATATTCGTTGGGGGCACGTATAAGATAAAGGTTGCATTGTAGCTTTAGTGTCAAAGTATAGCATTATTGAATTCAATACATTGTTATTGTATGGAGGGTGGTGCGATGAAAATGATGATTGAATATTGGGTTGCGAAAATTGAAGTTTGAGAAGCACTGATATAGTCAGACTAATAAGTAGAATTTCTCCTAGGGTTTATTTAGCAGTGTGCATTCTAATATATTCTCATAACTTCTCTTAAGTGTTAAACGCTAAGTAAAAGTGGTGAACTTGAGATACTGTTTGTTTCTTACTTGAACTCTCTCACACTGGCGATCGAAGGATCGTGATACCTCGAGGATGAATTTGGCTCTGGTACTCTCGGCAAAATTAAATCATGGCAATACTTAGCCTCTGAAGAAAGCCTAAATTAAAAATTAATTCAAGCGTCCAAATTTGGTAGAGAGACCACCATGGAATGGCTCCCACATTTGAAAACTTGTCGTGTATGTAAAGGATAAGTTATTAAAATACAGCCTCACATTGGAAAAAAAATATATACATCAACCTACAGAAAATAAAAAGTAAATAATATTCAATAACCTATTTATACATTTGTGACTTCTTTCAATTCAAAAAGTGTTGAAGGAGTGATTAACAATATATAATGTCCCAATTTTATAACCTGAGCTGTTTCAGTTATCTACTTGCGATACAGCCTTTCAAGTGCGCTTCGAACACTAGAATTGGATAATGATTAAATTTTAATTGAAGAGGAAATTCTAGATAATTGACTAGCAGAGTATTTGAGTTTCACATTATGCCTGGACTTTAAGGTAATCATGGTTATAGGAATTAATTAATCCATCAATGGGTAGTACTTATCTTCTTCGGCCAAAAGATGATAATGCTGGATTAAAACGAATGTATATGTTCCTTCAGAGACTCCAACAAAGTTCCATTACTCCATTAGTTATTTCAAAATGATTTTCAATATTAACTGTGAATTAATTTCAAGATTTATCTTGTGAAATTATGTAATATTATTAAAAAATATTGTTTGTACGTTTGAAATGTTTATAAAAGTAACAATACATAATTGTGGGTTTTATATTTCAACGTCATGTGCTAAAACAAAAAATTAGATTTTATGAAAGAATATGTTTCAAATTTTGTTTGGCAATATCTGTAATCGCTCATAATAAGATATAATGTTATTTCTAAACTATTTGAATGTAATTTAGTAGTTTTATTGTATGGTATCTTTCTATTTACTAAAAAGGAATTCATGATTGTTTCCAGTAATTGTATGCATCGTATTTATGACAAAATGAAGTTATTCAATTCCTACTATCAGCTCACAATCTCTATATACTTATTTGTTTGTTTATTTATTTGTGTATTTTTTTTATCTTGGTGGAATTTTCAATCGTTAATAAAATACATTTTAATGCGCTCCATTGAGCTGAAATTTTAAACACATGATTATTTTGGATGACAATACAATAATTTATAATTAATTAAAATGAATTGATTAAAACTAATTATTTAAATAATTACAAATACACAGCCACCTTGGCATCCTTTTTGGGGATTTAGCGACCCTTTTTGGCGACTTGTGTCAAAACTTGAAAAGGCTTTTTTCTCACGCTTTAAAAAGCATTCATTCGAACTGAAATTTTGTATACACGATTGTTTTGGATGACAATACTTTTACTTTAATGATAATTAATAAAAATAATTATCAATTAATGCTGTGATTCTGTCATATGTATATACATATTTATATTAATTGTAACTATTTAATAAAAAGTAGCTAACACATAAAATTTTTCTTTGTTGATCTAAGTAAGAATTGTCTTAAATTTTTTTTTATATTACTTGTTTTTTGTTTTGTTTTTGTTTTTAATGAAGCCAAAGAGTGATTTTATAGACATTCGAAAATATAGATTAAGCTATAGACCAGCGTATATTGCTTCACATCCTCTTTCAATGAAAATATCCTTAATTATTCTGGCATCTGACACAAACTACACTTTGAGTACGTCAAAAATAATTATAAATCGTTTTCTTTTATTTATTTTTTGGCTGCTTATCTTGCATACTTAAACATGTGTGCAAGAAAACTGCAACATTTACTGTAAAATATTTTTCATCCTTACGTCAATGTTTCTCAAACTTTCAATATTTGTGGCCCAAATTTCAGTCCTAATTTTACATTGCATCCCCTCTCCTATATAGTAACAATGTACTGAATGCAAGCAATTAGTAATTTGACGCTAAAGCGACAATACAGCCTTAATTATAAACCGTAAAAAACATCAAGATAAATATTAATTTTTGTATTTGTTACTTTTAAATAATATATATTCAAGGTAATTTGATACATATTATGTTAGTTTTACTTTCTAATTTTAACTCGGAACATATTACAATAAACTTGCAACGTATTTTTTATTATGTCAGAATGTACTTGATTAATGTGGTTTTTCCTTAAATCCTAATTATTATGGGTCGGTTAGGCGATCATATCCAATGATTTTATGTTTCCAGAAATTAGTACAAGTCCATCTTTAGTTAATTTTGTTTATTGGACGAAACACATAGAAGACATCACACAAAGAACATTACGTAAAACAAAAAACTACTTCTACAAGCCAAACAAAGTATACATACTCTTCGCTGATTTGTAGCGCCTCCTATATTAAAGAATTTAATTTACAACATTGGTTTTGCTTCCTTTCAAAAAATTAATTTTCGATTTCAGACTTTTTTACATGCTCACTCTTAGGGGCGCCCCACAGTTTGAGAATCACCACTTTACATGTAACAATGAAGCCCTTTATTGCATTTTTGTCTCTACAACTGTTTTCTTTTTGGTTGCCATTATCAATAAATTGGCATATTACAGATTGATATGCTTCTTGTTTCAACATAAATCGTCACTGCTTTGGATGTTTTTATGATTTGTTTTTTAAATTTCATATTACTTTTTTGAAGAAATTCATATTTGTTTTCTTTCCTGGAATACTAAAAGAGAAAAGGGATGGCTGGCACTTATAAACGTGTTTAACTCTGATGTTTAGTCTTAAGTCTGGGCAAGATAATAAAATGCTAGAATAAAAAATGGATTTGCTTCTTCCCTTCTGAATATACCACTCATAGAGGAGCGATACATTTTATTAATTAATTGCTCCATAATTTTAAATTTCTACACTAGTTAACCTATGATATGCACTTATAAATTCATGTCTGGTCTGCCTGTCTATCTGTAAAAGTTGCCGGTGGTTATGTTTTTTTTTTCTTTTTTGTTTCGTAAAACATCTTCTGAATTTATTTTCATCCTCTTTCTTCATGGTCACACATACAAATGAACGTTAATAGATAGCAACATTTGGACTCGTAATTAATTAGGACGAACACACACATATAACACAGAAAACAAAAAAAAGCAGGCAGTGACTATACATGTTGCAGACAAACAGAGACAGACAAAAGAGCTAGGACAAATAACTCTACTCTTTATACTGGGCGATGAAGGTCACGTGACTCCTTCTAACACAGAAGCCACGATTGGTTAGAAACCAGCACTCGCCAGTTTCTGACACAATCTTACTATTGGTTTAGGGTTAAAATCCCGAGCATGCGGGCAGGACAATTAAAATAATCAAACGTAAACATTGTTTCTGTCGACTTTTTTATTCTTATATTTCTAAAGAATTTAAGAACCCAAAGTTATATGTGTTTTTTTCAATATGTATAGATACAAAAAATAAAACTAGAATGACTTTTTAAAAAGTTCTTTGGCCATTTCAGGTATAAATTTATTACACTTAAATTTTTACATAATAATCTGAGTTTTAAATAAAATATTAATTTCTTTGATATATAAATTCGGTTTTTGATGTTTTGAGACCGACTTTAAACATTCTGAACAGTATTTTGAAAAAGCGTACAAATGAATATTTTTTTCATATTTAGTGTAAGTAGAATTAGAATATACATATAAAACTGTTTTAAGAAGTGAACTAGTTTTAAATGCTATTTTTTCGGTCAAAATGAAGAACAAATGGCATATTTTCATATAAGATTCCCCCCTTTTATTAAATATAATTCGCGATAATAATAATATTTAGCTTACTATATATAGCAGAGATTTCTCTTAGATCCTGAACCAGCATTTTGAAATATTCCTATTATTGCCAGAGTCGCGATCAATTAAAATAAAGGGTGTATTTATGTTAAAATTTCTCTTCTCGGTAGTATTAAAAAAGAATAAATCCACTCAAAAATCCAAGCCCAAGATTTGTACAGAAGTCTTAGTTATACATAGGGAAAATATTATTAGTGTAGAAACTTTTTCATAAAGAAGAAAAACGTTTCGAATCTGTCAAACGTTCTTAATTTTTTTCCCAAAAAAAAGTGTTTATAAATTTTATATTCTAATAATATTAATAAAACAGCTTTATGTGCATATTCTAATTCAATTTATACTATATAACAAAATAATTAGTCATTTTACCGCACTTTTTAAAAATCACTGTTCGGAACGTAGTTAGTCACCTTATTTATTCAAAAGTTATTTATTATATCGAATTAAACGCTGTCATTAAAAGCTATTAATTCTTATCACGAAATAAGTAGTACAACAATTAACAACATTCGATCTGTCCTTTTAATACCTGATAATTACTATTTCGTACACAAAGCCCAATTCAATATACCTGAAGCGCTTTACTGAAAGATTCTTTTACCAACCACAGTATCCTCCAAGTTAAATGCCTCAATTAGACACGTACCATAAATTTAGAATAAATTAGGCCTAATCGAAGAGTGGCTTACCTGAAAAGGCTAGCCTCGTCCTTTGATACACTAAAGGAGACCAGGGAGAATTTTCCGAGCTCTGAACATTTATAACCGCACTTCATTTACACCAGGATCTAAAGCTCCTGAGATTAAGGGTAGAAGAGGACTAGAGTTAAGATATACTGCCCTGGATTCAAGTTTGAATTGAGAATAATGACTGCTTCGAAAGTAAAGCATGTTTTGTTTCAAATCGTTTGCTCTGCTGTAACACATTTTTATGGACATGAGAATTGTGATGTCTCAATTGATAGTTATATTCTTTATTCTAGTTAGTAATATAAGTATTATATAACTACTAAAGTACTACTAATATATAGTATTTTATAGCTACTAAATATTACGATAATTTTATAGTAATAATTAAGGTTACACAGTACCTTTTTTTTCAAATAACAAATTGGAGGGGAGGACAGTAACAGTAATAATATTCTATGTTTTGTATTCAAATTATATTATAAAGATGATTCTGAAAGTTAAAAGTCAGTTTGATCAGCCATTGTCTTAAAATTTTATAAAACTAAGAATTTTTGAAGTTTTTTCACAACTTTTATAAAATACTTGCATTTTCAATTTTTTTAGTCCTTTTGAGTTATTTATGTTTCTTAGATTATTGCAAACAAAATTTAATATGGATTTAAAAATATATTTACTTGTTTATTTTTAATAATTATTTTTCTAGAAAAACCTGAAAAAACACAACTTTTAAAATAGTAGTTTTAGCATTTATTTAAAAAAATAGCTAGAGATCTCAGCCCTAACTCCATACTAACTTTTAGAGAATATATAGATTTAAGAGACATTTACATTACATATACATTTATATACAAACAATTTCAAGGCTCTATGATGAACAGAAAATAAGACTTAGGGATTAAAAAACACTTATACCTTCAAATCTAAAAGTCTGACAAAAGCACACTTAAAGTTTGTAAAGACATGCATAAAAAACTTGTAATGCCCTTAAAGCTCTAATTTTAAATATGTTATTTTCCAATGTATTTTCCACAGTAAAGCACTATTTTAATAAAATATGACTGATAATTTTTTAATTCAAAATAAATTTTACATAAAATTGAGAGTATTTGTTACAACGGCAGTTTATTTAATTTTATCTTAACCTAATAACCTAATCACGTTTTTTTTTAAATACAAAGCATTTATGTACAAAATAATAATGATAATAAATTATGCTAAAAATAGCCTGGTTTGTTCATAAAATTTAATTTTTTTCACTTTTAAATAGAGCAGTTTAAGAAGTTTTATCTCTTGCTTGATGACTTTTGAATACTAAAATATAGTGCTACAATATGTTTAATACAAAGCAATTTGCTACATCGAGGATATATTCAGTTTTATCTGCAATAATTTAATTCAGAATACTCGTATTCGGAATTCTAATTGCCGTATCAGCTGAGGACTGATTTTTAGATGCATCAGTTTTAGTAGTATTCAATATCTTCGCAAAATTGCATCTCTTAGCAACTTGAGAATGTTTTGGCCGTGGCATTTTTTCTCAACAAGAACAAATTATAGGTAAAACTTCTAAATTATATAAATTATTTTTTAAAGCAAAAATTAGCCTTGAAAGTAATTTTAGTTAATTGATTATGTGAATTCAAAAAACTCAAAACATAATCAAATATAAATGAATTAAGTAATGAAAATTGGAATTAATCTTTTCACACTAAAAGAGTTGATTGTGATCAAAAATATTTTCAATTAATTCAATGAGTGAAAAAAGGCTTTAAAATGAACCGAAACCAAAGCTTAGAAAATTTTATATATATAAAAATATCTTAAAAACTAATTTGTTACGTGCTCTGAAATTTGGTGGAAAGCTTCTCAATGATATATGTCACAAGAAAATGCAAAAAAAATGGCAATGTTGAAATTTGTAGGGTACAGTGTAGCCTCGATAGTTATAATGTTTCACTATCAGATAAAAGTTAACAACGGACATTCAAATAAAATTCAATGTTTTTTCCATTTGAATGAGTTTGAGACCTTTAGAACTCCAAAATATGTATTTCTAATTGATTTTTACACTACATATATATACACACATGCATACGAAAACACATGTCGTATTTATCTGAATTTAAGCTGCCTTTTTTCCCGAATACCAATGATACAGTCAATTGCGGTTTACAATCGAATTCGAATTGGCAGAAAAATTCGTTAGATGATGGAAATTGAACAGGATATTGAAGGTTGGAGCAATTACAGGTTCACGTATATATATTAAAAATTACTAATTTTGAAAAAAAATAAATTATTTATTCATCTCTCAATAGATTTAATTTCAATTTCATAAATATAGAATATCGAAAATCCCAGTACCCATTCTTGATGAAATTATAACTTCATTCATTAAAAAAAAGTTTGAGCCAAGTTCGAAAAATAAAAATAGAAATCAAAAATATGGTGTGCATTTATATAATATAACTTAAAAAAATCATCAAATAAAATTTGTTTCTAAAAATACCACAAAATCATTTCCTGTCGACAAAAAAATGTCTCCACATAGCAACCCTATTCTCTCTCTTTCACACATAAATTCTATCCAATCAAAATAACACCTATCATCTCGCATGTGTGACTGTGCCCTACCATATAACCACGGGCACCCCCGGAAGAAAACAAGTCTGTGGGAAGGAGAAGAAACACTATTCTCTGTGGTCTCTACTGACGCGATGAAGTGGAAAGCATCTCTGCCCGGGTATTTCGGGCAAATCTAGGTCAGCTGAGTAATCCATCAACTGTGCACTTGTCACCTTAAGCAAACAGTAAGAAAAACCTCCAAAGCAATTGGATGGGAGTTGGATCCATGTGGTCTGAGAGAGTTTCATTCGCTTTGATTCTCTGTCTTATTCCCATTTTCAGTGGTGAAGTTGAAGATCAGTATCATTTAACTATGGACTTCTTTGGGGCCCTTTTTTATTAGATGGGGTACATTAAGAAAGGCAGAAGAATTTCGAAAATATCTATACAAGAAAAGTTATTTGTATGCATAGATTAAATAAAACAATAAAAGAAGATTTCATTTCTTTTTAAGATTATTTTTTCTTGACAATTTAAAGAATAAAACAGGAGGATTGTAATAAAATATTATTGAAGTTTGGAACAAAATAAATACTCAATTCTAACTTTTATAATCACTGATAAAAACAGTTTCAATTTATATATTTAATTTAAAGAATGATAATAGGAAAATTTTTGTTGCTGAGAAAGACAAATACCATTGAATATAGAATGTTCCTGAATTATAAGGAATACTAAGTATTTATTGTATTGGACTAACGTGTACAAGTATGTATAGTAGGCCAGAATTATTTCCTGAGATTCCAATTTTCATTGAAAAAAGCTATTTACTTTCTTATTTATTATTTTTGATAAATTAACATTATTAAATGTATTAAGAACACCAGAACATCATACGCATTCAAAAATTGATCGTTCAATTTTAATATTAAAAATAGTGCATATTTTTCTGAATCTAAAAATATGTAACACTTATAAGTTCATTGACAAAACTTTAAAATATCAATAATAATAATAATAATAATAATAATTGACAGAAATGTAAACGAACGTTTATGAATGTTCAGTTTTTCTTTTGTTTTTTTCACTTTTTCTCCAAAGTATAACTTTTTGCTTTCAGACACATACTTTTAAAAAATCTAATATATTATATAGTTCCAAATTTTTATAACACTTCTATACAGAACACATCAACTCACTCAAACGACTATTACATAACAACTGCGCGTCCAAAATGGCTGAAACTTTCGTGAGTAACTTTAAACAGATGAACAACGAAATTCACTAGATTTTAATAACAAGTGCTGCCATCTTCACGTTGAGGTCAGAAACTTTTCAGACCACCCTCGAATGTCCCATAAACAAAGAGTCTTAATTTTGACATTTTAATCTTTCGAGCATGCCCTGGTATCTTTAAGTGTAGTGATGCGATGACGCGCGCGCGTTTATTATTATTACATACTTGAAAAGAGAAAGAAAAAGACTGCAATTAAAGCTTGATAAACCTAATTTAATCATAATTATTAAAAAATTATAAGAATTGTTGGGAGGAGTGAAGGTTTATGAACGTTGCACTATAAAATACGTGAAGGCTAGGGCGTGGAATCTCATAATTTTGAACAGATCAAGTGCTTGGAAGGCACTTGAGATGGCACCCCCTCTCCAAAATTACACATCACACTATCAAAAGGTCTTAAAGCTTGAACAAATTTACCTTCATCAACCCTTGTACGCGGGTGATCTTAAGGTATCCGACTACGTTCAGAACCATGATTTTACAAAAGAGCATAAATTGATAACATGTATAATATTTAGTGTCATTTAGATTAGACAATCTATATAAACTTGTTTTAAGAATATTATTGCAATATAAAAATTTCAGTACAATATTTTGACAAAAAAGGAAAATAGAATGACCCAGTTTCAAAATATTCTCCTTTTGTGAAAAATGCTTCTATTATAATAATATTTTGCCTGTATACAGTTCAGACCTCGGTACAGAGGTTCAACTAGAATTTTTGAAATATATAACTTAGAAGTGGATTTATCCATATTTTACTACAACAGAGGGGGCAATTTTAAGAAGAAAAGCCGATAATTATTTCAATTGGTGGTAACTCTGAAAATAATGTGAATTTTACAAAATCCTAGCTTAGACTCTCTGGAGAAGTCTTTTCTTTATCTAACCAGAATATTATTATTATAGCAGCATTTTTCATAAGAGAAGAACATTTATTAAAAAAGGTCATCCTAAGTTAATTTTTTGCCGAAATATTGTATTTAAATACATCTTTTTTTCAAAATGTTCTTAAAATAACTTTATACATGTATTCTAATCTAAGTGACACTAAATATCATGAAAGTTATCCATTTATGCGTCTTTTTTTAAAATCACAGTTCCGAACGTAGTCGGATACCTTAAGTGGCACTAGGGTTCGAATACAAAACACATCAGCCACGAGTCAGTGACCATAACCACTAGGCTATGTGGTCACTATAATTTTTGGGATCAATTCATTGTGTGGGTTTCAAATACCATTTAGCATGAAACAAGTGAGATTTTCCCTTTTAAGGATCAACTACTTCGGAACCGTGATTTTACAAGCGTGATAAATGGATTTTAAATATTTATGTCCTGGAGAAGCTCTATATTAGAATGTTTTAAAGGACATACAAAAAATTTTTTAAAAATACAATATTTTGCAAAAATAACTTAAATAACTATTTTTTCAAATGTTCTCCTTTTTGTCAAAATGCTTCTATTGGAAAAAAGGTTATTCAAGTTAAGTCTTTTCAAAATATTGTATTTAAATACTTTTTTGTCATAATGTCCTTAAAACAATTTTATACATGTATTCTAATATAAGTGACACTAAATATCATGAAAATTATACATTTATGCGCTTTTTTAAAATCATGTTTCCGAACGTAGTCGGATACCTTAAAGGGAATTAGGATATGTTTTTATCTGTTTTCGGAAAATCAATGCTATTTTCAGATAAAAGAAAAGCATATCACAGTATTATATAGGATTAAAAAAAACTTACGCCATTAATCAGCAATAAATATAATATACGAAAATGTTATGAATATAAATTGTTTTCTATTCACTTAATCTTCTGATAAAGTAAAAACTTATTTCAATAATTTTATGATTTCAGTTTTATATGATTAAAAACAAATAACTCAAAATATAAACACATATGTTGTTACATTAGTACTCTTTTAATGCTTTTATATGTATATCTCTTAATATCTTACTCTGATATACATTTATTTCTCTTTTTTTATCCCAATGCTTTATTTCTTTCCTAATTGTTTCAGGAGGTAGATGGAAAAAAGACAAAGAAAGTTTGAAGAAATTTCAGATTGAGAAATAACTGAGTCAGCAGAACAACTTAACGAGAAAGCATGTCAATTACGAAATACAATAACTAAGAACAATAACTTCAAACATATACACTGATCTTTATCATCTACTAGTTTAAATTCAGAAGTCTGTATCGAGGAAACATATTCTTTATAATCAAAATCTGATATCAGTAATGGGAAAAGACTACAAAAATAATTTACAATTGATTATAATTTTGAATTTGCATTTGTTTTACCAATATGTTTATTTTACTTCGAAAATCTGAAGAATCCTTCTAAAGATTTATTTTAATGTTTTACTAGCAATCAATAACATTTAAACCTACGGTTCTCAAACTGGGTGGCGCGTCTCCTTAAGGGGACGCGATAATCGTACGGGGGAGGCGTAAGCATATCTAAAGTTCTAAAATAAAAGATAGTTTTAAAAATTATTATTTTATTGTAAAGAAGTAAAACAAAATGCGTTCTGACATTTAAAAAATAAAATTCACATTTACACTGATATGATATGCTTATAAATGTGCGACGGGCTTTCATCGCGATTTCCATTAATGTCCTCTTGGTGTTCTTTGGGGCCAGAATGGCAATTCTTTCCAACCAACTCCAGAAGAAGAACGTGTGTATGTAAATTAGGAATCTTATAAATAGCAGAAGTTTAGCGTTCGCGAGGTAGCTATGTGGAGTTGCTATATGAGGTCTACGTTTATGATATGAAAAGCTTAAGTTAGGGTTAGAAGAAATTACAAGTTCAAGAATTAACCTAACCGTACCTGTGCCTTCAAGATAAAGGTGGATACCATTCCACAGGGATTAAAGCCACGTCAGTGCGACGAAGAGCGTAGCTGTTACCAAGGATTTAGCGGTAATCGTCTTCAATTAAGATATAAGGAAACTACGTGTATTCAGGAGAGTATCAGTAATCTGTAAAGTTAGATATAGTGGTCAATTACGCGATTATTTGGTAATACGAATTGTGTCTTCTCACTCCAGATTCGCTTAATTGGATTATTATTATTATTATATATAGTGATTAAGTTGAGATCTTAATAAAGAGATATTAAGATGACTGAAGCGTCTAGTTCATCGCTCTTTCCTACAGATACAGGTTGCGTAGATAATGTAGAAATGGGACACATGCCTCACAAATGTATTAGAACTGCGCAATGTGTATTTGATATATAATTTATCAATACTAAATTAAGAATAAGTTTAATAAGTGATAGAGTCAGAAATTCAATAGTGTACGATATACTTTTGTTTTCGATGCAGAAAATTCATCATCCACCCCTACCCAAAATTCAAAGAGTAATTTGTTACTAAATTGCCTCTTGATTTCGACAATTTACGTGAAATCGATAAAAATTTCTTCTTCAGCAGTTGAGAGCCTTTCTGTTTCAAGGTGCGTATGTACTTATTAACCTTGTTATCGTCTTTAATTAAAAATTAGTTTGCAAACTGTTCCAATTTAAAAATTAGATAAGGAAAGTAACATTTATAGCGTTACTTAAAAATAACTTACTTAAAAGTAACATATACAAAATTTAATATTTGTGTTGATAATTTTTACGATAAATAATTAAGGTCGTTTCGTAGGTTTAGCGTCAAAGTACATTATTATTGCATGGAATGCATTGTTGTTGTACAAGATAGGGGAGGGGCCATGAAAATTGTGACTGAAAATTGGGTTACACTGATTTAAACTCTTTGTTTGAGAAGCACTGGTAAAATCTGTAGAAAACGTTATTGCACCTACATGAAACCTCAGGCAATTAAAAATAATGAAATATTTTTCAGGATGGAAACACGACGTGCTGTGGTGTATTGACGTAGACCATTCTAATAAATTGGAAAGGAGTTTCTTTTATTTATGTCAATCAAATCTAGGTCAATAGAACCACCCATGAGCACTACTCCTGTCACTTCAGACAAACAATAAGGAAAAACGCCAATAAGAGGAGATATAACATGTATCCATGAGTTATGGAAGAGTTTCATTTGGATTGATTCTACATTCTTCATTACATTTTGTTGGGACAAATATAAAAATGTATCTTTTAAAAAAGTAATTTTAATAATTATAAATTTTTGTAAAGTAGCTTAAATTATAGTTTATGGTTGTGGTGCCAAAATTATCGTGAAAAAATTAACTTATTCTTTCCCAGCATAGTTTAATTTTTTAAAGACATGAAAGTAGTTTCCTTTTAAATGAAAATGTGAAAAATATGCTGAAACTGATTTAAGAAATAGTCTAAATAGTGGATGACACCCTTTTTTGGGTAGAGGGCCAACATCTGCTTTTAAAAAAAATATGCGTGTCACTTTCAACATTTTCAACAAAAATAAGAACAGGTGAAAAAATGATACTTCCCATGTTTTAGGCGAATATAAATAAAGTAAGAAAAATACAATATTTTACCTCTAATCTTAAATGGGAATAATTTAACTAATTAATAATATCGATAAGAAAAGCTAAATCCCGTAGCCAATCTTCAGTCTTAAGTAGCAAGCATTATCGAGACATTTCATTATTTTTTCTTCTAGGTATTTCCTAAAAAAACGTTCCTTCAAATTCCAAAACCGCCAAAGTGCGCTTCCTTTGATGAACCAGCGATTACAACAATGAAGATTGTTCTCTACATAATAATTTATATTGTAATTCACTTAATGTAAACTTTTACGTATAACACGCACCAAACCTCTGAAGCTACCTTTTTTTAAAATTTTTAGGTATTTTCGCCGTAACCAGGAAATCTGAAGTGTACGTGTGCAAATTTCCTGTGTTTTGACTCTCATTTAAGCAAGGTATAATCCCAGAATTATGAAAAAAATGTATATTTCTAGAAGTTCATAAGATATATGTCATTTTTTTAAAAAAAAATACTGTTTTTTTATTTATGTAGAAGATTTTTTTAAGATCACTCCTTTTTTTTATTTTTAAAGCTATCACTTTTATACCTGTCGTATAACGGACACCCGAAATGTCGATCTTATCTTTTGTGTTATAAATGCGTTATACACTGGATTTTAAGGTAAGTAAGTTTATTTAAAATAAACTATGATGATTTTTTTTTGCCTCTGACAACTACATTTGAATAAAATTGAAAAACAAAATTTTTTTATTATTATCATTTTTAATTTGCAAAAAATTCAATAAGTCTTCGTGTGTCACTACTACAACTTCACCATTCCCCACTGTGGCACGTGTTCTAAGGGTTGGCCACTCTTGGTCTAAATTCATGGGATGTCTTAGTCACGTGATAAATACAGTCAAGAGTTTCCAGACAATCAGTTCACAGCTTCACTGTTGCCAACTTCTGCTTTCCGCACAAATTTTCTTTTATAATATACGTATTTGTCAACAACGTAACCCACATAGGCAAGCAAATTGCATCCGATTTAAAAATACACGTATAATGTATTTTTTTTTAAGTTTTGAAGAAAAAAAATGTTTGAAAAATCTTAATACTTGAAAATCTTTGACCAATCATCGAAACTGAAATTTTACCTAAGTTTTACAAGTAGAGGAGAGCACTCATGCTAGTCACGCGTCATCTTCAAATTCAATGAAGAACACGTGATCGCATTTATCCAATCGCTATCGGGAAGAAACATTTACAGTAATTTTTAGAGGGGTGGGGCAAGGTCGTATCATACCCCAATACGTTATCAAACAACCTATTGATTTTGTCGATTGCACTGTAAAAAACAAACTGTCGAATGAATAATTAGCATTAATTAATGAAATTAATTATATTTTTCTTACTATATACATAGGAATATAAGCAATAAAAAAATCAAGGACAATGGAGGGGCCCTTCCCTTTGTGTACTCTACTGCCGTCATGAATTTAGTCTACTGGATGCGAAACTGTAACATATTTTACCTTTTGAAAAATGGTATGAATCATAATATATTACAAGTAAATGATATCTGGTGTGACTGGATGCGTATTGCTTTTATAAGGAATAATTCAGTATTTACTGTCTACTAGAACCCGGTTGATTTCCCAGACAAAACATAGAAATTAATTGAATAAACGCATTGGACTCGTAACTATCAGAATTAATAAGCCTCAAAAGACAACATAATATTTTTTCTTGTAAATTATTTCCTGCATTAAAGGAAACAAATTTGTTTATATTGAAATTAAGAAAAGTATAATTCTTTAATTTATTAAATAATTAATTTTTTTTTATTTTGACAATTTAATGAAGCTAAAAATGAAAAAAAATATCTTCAATAAAATTAAAACAATGTTTTGAAAAATATCGTATTACGTTTAAGGTATCCAAACGTGTTCAGAGTATTCAGAGTATGGTTTTAAAAAATGCCATACTAAAATATCATAAATGGTTTTTTTGTATCAATGCCAATAAATAATAATATTTAACTTTTTAGATATTTTTAAAAAATATCTAAATTGTAGAAAAATCACAATTATTAGTGAAATTTAGCAATATTTATGTAAAATATCAAAGCAATTATAGAAAAAAGTAACAAACTTGTATTAGTAAAAGTATTGCTAGAACAAATTATATATGTGTGTATATTTATCTAGATAATATACTAACGTTTTAATGTTTTATTAGAGTTTAAAAAATTTAATTCTCTGGTCGAGTAAATATTATAAGGAATAGGACATTCTATATTAGACCGTTATTTGAATAACAGATCGTAACTTAAAAAATATTCCTACAACAAGAAATATATTAGTACATTCTCTAGAAAACAAAATAAATACCAGGTTCAAAAAGTTTTATAGAAACATATTTATATCATTTCGAGTTATTAGATTCTAGATGATAGATTTTGAACAGTTTAAATGCCCGCTTCAGGTAGCTTAAACATCCAGTCCCGGTTTTTCCAACTTCATAAAATTGCCCGGAACATGGCCTCAAGGTAGCGTAGAAACAAAACAAATAATGTTTTTTTCAAGCCAAAATAGATAGCTCAATTCAATAAAATAAAAATTAAAAAAATTTTTTTGACCGTATTGGCTCATTTCAACGTGTTCGGATGCCTTAAAATTCACCATTAAAACAAAGCTTTTAGTTAAGAAGGTGTAGGTCAAATGCAGCTTTATGGATATAACACATAAAATTCAGACGGTAGTAAAATCAATTGAGTAACATTTAACCCAAAATCAAAACGTAATTTGATACATGGATTGTGTAATAAATATCCTTTGCTTGAAACATAATGAAGAAAAAATCTAAAAAATCTCTCTTTACCCTGACATAAACGGATAATTAGCCAATTTCAGTGAAAATGATTGAAGGCATCTCCACAAGCGATCCTAATTCATTTTCCTGAACTCTACTGTTGATACTTAGGGAACTTATACATTTCCAGTAACTAAGCAACAACTACTGGAGTAATAAATAAGGGTAGAATAAGTTAGAAAATAAAAAAAAGTCATACTTTTTCCGTAAATCCTTACCAATTATTGACGAAGATATTTATAAATTCTCAGTATTTACACCGAAGGTTTTTCCAAAAATTACCTTTAATTTAGCAATACATACATTAATACTCATATATACATTGTTCATAACTAGGTAATAGCAAAATCAATGTATAATATTTTCAGAAATCAAATTATCCTTTCATTGTTTTTTAAAAAAAAATAAATCAAAAAAGGCATATATTATATGTTTCCAATGTAATCTAAAATATTTTATTTAATATTTAAATACATATAAATAGGATTTCACATGGTTAATGTATAATTAAAACTAACAGAATCAGAGGAATGTTCATTCAATAATATTCTATTTTTTATGTTTTTAAATGCATTTTAAGGAAACATCAACTTTAAATTGGAGACAAATTCCATTTAACCAATTACTTTTAAAGCAAAATTTTAACTTTATATTTCAACGAAGAAAAAAGAAATTATACATTTCAATGTTATTAATAATTATTTCATATGAAATATTAAACTGCATTTCTGTTCCAAGTCTTTCACTTTCCAAACAGTGTTTTGTCAGAAGAGATTTACAAATATAGTCCGCAGCAGAGAGATATATTAAATCTTTTGGGCAACAACAATTCAGTGAAATACACCAAAGGTCTCTCTACTGTCTGAGAAAACTGTTCACAAAGTTCTCTACTGTATGGGCCACATCATATCTTGTTGACACGTCCGCTGCAAATCTAATAACTGCCAGTTCTGAGAAGACAAATAGCGAATTTTAAACTGGTACCTTTTGAATAATATACCTCAAATAAAAGGGGCGCGTTTAAATTAATTTCTGCATGCTGTTTTAATTGAAATGAATTTAAAGTCCGTTATATTGAAATAGAAAAGTAGATATTGCTCCAGAATTTTAAGTAAGCAGAATAATAAGTATTTTTAAAAATATAATGCCATCTTTTATAATAATCTTAAAGATTTTGCTCTAATCATAGGGTATTTCGTTATTTCTATTTTTATACTATTTTTAATTATTGATTCCTAAATTCTAGCATTAAGCTATAGATTTTATAGATAAAAAATCGCTCCTTGATATAAAAAAAGAGGCAGGATTTGAATTATTAAAAAAGAGGTATATTTATATTGTTTACATCCCCTTTCCCAAGACTCAATTTCCAACAAACCCATTTTCAACGGATCTCTACTCAACAAAAGAAACATGCTAATCAAGTTTTGCAAATCTGTTGGTTCAATAATTCCAAACGTGGAATTTTTTATCTGTATATTCTCTTAACCCTCTTGTGAGAGTCAATTTCGGTAAATCCCGTTTTTAATCTTTCGTCACTCAATATATATATATATATATATGTATATGTTTACCAATGCTTATGTCTGTAGGTCTGAAAGTTAAAACACAGGATTTTTTTTTCACCTCTAAGCCTTCATAACCTCTTTTGGGAATTTATTTTTACAAAATCTGTCCTTAACAGTTCTCTACTTAACACAGTGCTTCTCAAACTGTCAATACTGGCGCCCCCCTTTTTAATCACAATTTTCATCGCGCCCCCCTTATACATTAATAAATTACTGAATGCAATAATAATGCATTTTTTGACGCTAAAGCTACAATACACGATCTTAATTATAAACCGTACAAATTAATAACAAGTAGTAAATTTTTGTTTGTTACTTTTAAGCAAAAAAAATTAACTAATAGGATAATTATGATGTTATTTTCCTTTCTCTAATTTTTAAATTGGAACATATTGCAAATGCGGTGGCTGCTTAGAAGATTAAAATATAGGTATCGCTAAATATAGAAAAAGAACTCCAGTCAATTTCGACTTTGAAAAACTTTGCTCTGCAAGACAAGCCCATGAGTCACTGTCTTATTAAACTTGTTCTTAATTCAGTATTAATAAAATAAGTATTAAAAATTTTTTTTATATATGTTACTCTTAAGTAATATATATTTTAAATATACTTTTTAAGTAATAAGGTTAATTATGTTATTTTCAACATACAATTTTTAAATTGGAAACAGATTGAGAAATAATATTTAATTAAAAGGAATTTATTTCCTTCAAGATCCATTTCTAAAAGTACAAATGTCATTAAAAAATAGCCTAATCTATGTTGCTCTTTATCATATCCATTACATTTAGCATTCTCGCGAACGTTCGTGAGTCACGAGCAACTAACGGATATCTGCACAAAACATGTAAAATGCTGTACCTCGTACAATTCTAGTCAGTCTTAAATCGATTGCTACTGAATCTCTCTTGAATGCACATTTCGCCAATTCACCCGTTAATTGTAATTCACGGTATTAAGTATTTACGGCATTTGATTAAAAACAAAATCATGGATATATTTTAAATCGCAGCAGGCATTCGACGATAATAAAGAAACATCAACAAGTACACAGACGACGGCAAATTGATAGCAAGTTACGGTGGGTTTGGATAAATTTCAAAATACTTCAGAAGGGCTCTCAACTGCCGAAAAAGAGATATTTCGCGTTTCCATCCAGTGATGAAATTAAAGGGGCAATTTTTGTAATAAATCACTCTTTTGAATTTTGGATAGAGGTGCATGCGAATTTTCTGCACTGAAAACAAAAAAGAATTTCGTATACTATTACCACTTTTAACATCGCATACATTGAATCGGATTTTCTGCGATATGGCTGAATTTGAAGACAAAATATAGATCTAAATAAATATCAAAAAAATAACTCTGAGTGTCAATTTCTAATTTTTAGCCTTCCTTTGCTCTGCAAGACAAGCCCATGGAAGTCACTGATAATTATTAAACTTGTTATTATACTGGCTGAAGTACCCACTCTTAACACGAGTTTATTTTTTTTAAAAATGATAATACATTATTCTTGATATAATAGCTTAATTTTGTAAGGAGAGTAAAACCAAGTGCATGACAATGTATACAAAACTGTAAAATGATTTATTGAAATGAATACTCGTATTATAAACGGTTTTGAATGAACTGTAATTTTAAGCCTCGCAGAATTAGCATTTAGAATAAATGTTAAATGAAAAAGAATATAAAATTCTAATGAATAACAATTGTGTTACTTTTTTAATATTTAAAGCGAAAAGCTTTAAAAGTATTTTAGCCAGGATCCAGGTGTGCACTCGATACTAAGGTTAATGGTCGCGGGGTGATGCACCCCAATTCTTTTTATAATTATTTTTCAATACACAAGATAAAAATCACAATTTCAGGTGAATAATTTAACTAAGAAAATATGCTTACCTATTTCTAGGATTTTTTCTTTTTTGTGCTTTTCAGGTAGAGAAAATATCCATTAAGCTGAACTAAATTGTTCCAAATGTGCAGGACCTTAACAAGGACACAAATCAGACACTTTTTGCTAACATTACAGGAAAGTTATTAGCAAAGCAAAACTGTGTCACATTTTGTTCACGTTATTGTAATTTTAATGTCCTTTGATGATCGACCATAAATATCCTGTTGAATTTTTTCTTGCTTGTGTCTTTTTTAGAGAGGGGCGGTACATTTGCGGTACACTTATGTCTTCTTATTTTTCTTGATAAAGTTCTTAATGCAGCTGTGAAAATTTTCCTTTCGTTTATGCTTATTGCTTTTCTGAAATTTACTTTCGCTAACATGATTAATATGCATTATTTCAGCAAGTGTTTCCCTTGTTTGATCAGCTTCAATTTACCTTTCAGAGATCACAGATGACCAATTCTTTTTATATTCTGCTCATTTACATTTATAAACCACATAATCAGTCATTTTAACATAACAATTAAAACCACTAAGTTATTCATGGGAATATGCAGCATGTTCAAGAAAATATTTTTTGAAAAATAGTGAGATGGAGTACCGGGAACTCGGTCTAAATAGGTATATAAGATTCTAAAAAACGTTTGCCACTCCCAAAAGGGGAGATATATTTATCGAACTGTTTTGGCTCCCATTAAGACTGTCATTTTAGAGGATTCTCTGTCAAGGTCATTGGTAACAAATAAGCAGTTTTTCCCAAATTAACGATTTTTTGCATTATATGTATCCAGTATACTCAAAAAAAAAATAAATCTTGGCCAATTAATCAGCTAAAGTGCTCAATATGCTTACATCCATGTATCGCATAAAACTCTTTCACACGCAGCGAAAAAAGCGCAACAGAATTATATAATTTACAACTTCCTAAAAAAGGGATGCGAATAACCATACAAAGTGAAGTTCAGCCAGCAAAAGTAATATTTTAGGTTAAAAGAAACGTAATAAAAAATCTCTCATCGTAGGATTACAGCACAAAGCAAACAAAATTTTTTTTTATTTAGTTATAGGATCAAAGTTAGCTAACGAGCATTCAAAGTAGAATCTTTTATTTTTGATGACCTTTTTTCACCCAATGATATATATAAATCATATCAATGTAAATCTGCATTATTTTATTATATCAGAAAGTATTTTGTCTTTTTTCATTCCAGTAAATTAATTTTTTTAACCTTTTATTTTCGATATGTTCGCGCCCCCCATTTTGAGAAACACTGACTTAACACAATAAACGTGCTTACAAAGTTCCAAGTCTGTGAGTTACATAGTTTTGGAGATTTATCGATAAGTGAACGAATCACTCTTCTCTATATATACACTGCTCAAAACAAGTAAAGGATATTGCAAATCTTACATTAAAAAAACACGTGTATTTTTTTTTTTGCAGAACATGGGAGAAGAGGTCATGAATGCTAATTTTTCTCATTTTCCAACTTCGGAGAATGCAAATTTTGAGTTTGGAGTTAAAAAGGAGGCCTTAGTGGCACTGAACGAAACTTGTCTTTGAACTTAATTAAAAACAGAGCAGAAAAGAATGATCGACATTCAGTAAATGCATTGTTTCAATAAGTGCAATGTCTTAACGAAGTAATTTAACCGACTCGGAGAGTTGATAGTGGGTTAGAGGGGATTCAAACCCAGATCAAAGTAGCAGAAGCCGCTGGAGTTTTATGAAGTGTAATTCCCAATGTCTAGAAACATTTTTTGTGTAAATGGGAAATATAGACCAAAGTAAAGGTCGTTCAATAAAGATCGATATTTAGTTCTAAAGTCTCGGAGACACCAAAATATGAATGCCAATCTTTTTGAGCAACCCCATCACTCGCCTACTGGCACCCCAGTTCCAACAAAAAACTGTCCGAAACTGCCTCTATGCCGTAGGCACCTGTGTTCGCCGACCAAAATTATGGGTTATGTTAACAAAAAGGTACCATCGAAGCCACAGGGAGTCGGCAACAATACATATGAACGGGCAGAAATTAATGGCGCAATATTCTTTTCTCTGACGAGTCGTACTTTTCTGTCCATCCTGATAATAGGGGTTTATTCATATGAATGGAACGTATCACAGAGAACAATCCAGCGTTCATGCTTGAAAGTGTCAGATTTCTCACTGGAAAGTGATGGTCTATGCTGGAATCTACATTGATGGACGCATCGATCTTCACATCATTCGAACTGGAACTCTGACCTGTCACCAATGTAGGTATCAGCTCTTCAGACCTATTGTGGTCCCTTATGCTTCAGCAATTGGAGATGACTCTATGTTAACGGACGATAATTGTAAGCCACATCGTGATAATTTGGTGTTTGATTAATTTATTTTCGAGAAAGGAATCACACAAATGGAATGGGCTGCGTGTGTTCCGGACATAAACACAATAGAGCATGTTCAGAACATTCTAGGCAGATGAGTTGCTGGCCGAATTCTATCCCTAGGAACATTTTTAGAACTGGAACGGGTTTTCCTGGAGGATTGGAACAGCCAGCTCCATACATATACTCACTGACTCCATGGCTCAAACGTATACAACTTTGCTGGCCATTTGGTAAACCCTATTCCCTACTATAAACGATTTTCTTTTCAAATACCTTTTTTGCTCGTTTTTTATCATAGGCATAAATTATGTTTTTTACACAACTGCTCAATAGAATGTACATTTTTTTCTGCCAAATATGTGCTTTTTTTTCTTAGATAGTCTACCACCACTTTTGATCATATATTGATCTTGTAAATAATTTCCTAGCCACAGGAATTAACCCGGCACTTCTCGCGCAGGGTATCTCATACCCACAACCTAACTTTTTTCAAGAATCCATCTAAATCTTTTTTCGGAGAATGAACAGTTTCTCATGTAGTTGACTTTAAGGTCATATCCTTTGAAAGCCTTAGCTTGTAGACGAATTCTAAATGTATATTTTTAGATTCCGCCTCTTTCGATATGCCATACCATGCACGTGAATCGCCGTTACAGTTCTAAATGCATGAGCATGCTTTAAAATCTTTCTTATGCAACGGCGCAATATTGTAGTTAAGATGGAAAAACGGGATATTTAAGTTGTTTAATAGATACAGTATTTATTAGATATAGTACAACAGTATTTTTGGATGAAAAAATTCTCCTTTCGGGGATGATGAGGAAGAATAGAACGATGAAGAGTATAATAGCAAGTATGATTTTTCTATTGAAATATATTCATATAATTTAATTGAGGGTGTATATGTCGTCCTTCTGATAAAATGACCATATCACTATGACAATATTTTGTTGTTGAACGTTGCGACTGTAAATGCTCAAATTATTTTGCTAAGCAGTCAGAAACCACCTACTAAACATCGAACCAGACTCTGATTTCTGAAGTATTTTGGATTTCGATTAACAGAAGAATGTAAAAATCAGCAAGCAACGCTTCTAGGAAATTAAAAAAAAATCCAGAAAGTGAAAACATTGCATTCACACTCTTGACGAAGACTAAAGGAGTGTATAAGCAATATTCTTAATGACCTAATTAAAAGAACAGAAAAAAACTAAATTTAGTTATGGAAAATGTAATAAAAATATTCTATTTCCTATTTTTCTTCCTTTTTCAACTTTGTATGCAAATTTTAAGGTAAAAATCAGAATGTAAACACCCTTGGGTATGAGATACCCAGCGCGTGAAGTTAAGGTCTTTTTTTCTCTATTGTAAAGTGCCGGGTTGTTTAACTACAGCCGCAATATCATTCTTCATCAGTGTATATAGATAGATGTATTGCTATACACTATTGATGTAACCTTTCTATTTGAATTAAAAAAAATACAGGATTATGTAAAAATTGTAAGTCTGAACTTTAAAAATATAATTTTTGTATCAAAATCAATTAGTTAACTAAATAATAATGAAGATTTTTTGAGAAGTCAAGCATGAGGGTATCTAGAGATTTCAATTCAAGTATAAATACATAAAGATAGGATATTTGCGATTTTTTGTCAAAGGCTTTATACTGTATAAACATTCTTATGCTAATAAGAAAAAGCGATATAGCCGAGGGAGATAAGCGTTCAAACATTGGACTTATTCCAACCACGCAACTTGCCGGAAATGGAAAATTTTCTTCCTTTTTTAGCTTGGAAGAAGACATCAAATTAGTGGCCAATGCCACCATCATTACCATTTGGGTCAACGTTTTACTACACTATAGCTTTATTCTCTTCTAAAGAATACACTATATTGGAACATGAAAAAGATTAAAATTTTTACAGAATATGGCACATGGTAATTTGCTTAGCATGTTTATAAGTAAATAAATTATACAATATTGTAAAAACTTAATATTTTCTTAAAATTCTATTTTTGCATAATTTTTTCTAATTCCGAGTACCCCATTTCGAACGCGTCTTATTTCATCTTCTATTAAATTATTAAAACCAACATTTTTGACAGATATACTCATGTTTCTGAGTTAAAAGGTTTATACTTTGAATTTTTGAATGATTTATTGGCGATTTCTAGCAAAGTAATATTTTAATAGTTAACACGGGCTTTACTGAGAGGTTGAAATTATTCCCCAAAAAACTTGCATATTTTCTAAAAATAACAAATTTTTCCCTTCATTTGAACATATTAATTCTCATTATAATTTCTCCATTTAAATGTAATTAAAATTTAGTATACAACTTTCCTCTATATTTCCATTAAGAAAAAGATTAATTTCATCATTGGTTTCTTAAGTTAAAATTAAGAATCATGGTGTTTTGATAAAGTTACTTATTTTTACTCGAGACATAAAAAACCCTATGATAAAACTGGATTATTTAAATGTAATAAATTAAGAAAAAAAAAAAGATTTTTCTTGCAAATAACTATAAAATTACTTTTTAGCAAACAGAAATGTACAAATTATTTCTTTACCGACTAGTGTTCCAGTTTCAACAAATTAAAAAGAAGTCAACCATTGCTATTATTCGTAAATTTTTTTCAGTTGTAAATTGAAAGTAGGTGGAAAGAAAATTCAACTTTTGATGAAATTGAATGTGGGATTATTCGTTTGCTCTACGATCAGTTTTATCTCTACGAGGTAAAATTCGAAATATCTCTTTTTATATCTAAAAATACAGCAGTTTTCTTTTTTCATCCGTTTATGTAGAGGAAAAACAGTGATTTTGACTGTGCCATTTGAATGTGTAGATGGCATTCACTATCTAGGATTCTTACTTTATTTTTTAAACAATCGTTCCCTGACGCCTTGACTGAAAGATTTGAAGTACTTAGAAGTTGAAGTAAAAAAATAAAATAATACCTTTATTTTTAGTAATTACTCACAAATATGTGCCCTCGAATACTAAAGTAATACGTAAACGATTTTTCCTTATTAATCCACCATTTTTAAAAGCAATTGGGTAACGCATAACTAATAAGTGAATACATGTGCACATGTACACATACATATTGTTACGAATTTTTTGAAAATAATACTTAAAATAGTGTAAATAATTTCTATTAAGATGTGCAATACATTTATTTTTACTCTCATTTGCATTTATTTTTGTTAAGTGTAATATTTAGCAAGCATACGATTTCTTTACAACAAAACGGTGATTCAATAGAAACGTGTGGAAATCTTGGAAAACAGAGCCAAGTTGAAAACATTTTAGCAGCTTTGGTGACCATTTTAGTGACTAGGCGAGTTCCGGACCATATGGATCCTTCCAGTAATTGATGAAGTCATCTAATAATATCGCGATCTATGACGCAAACGGGTTTCTCGATAAGAATCTGTGAGGCCTATAAAAATAGGGAGTCATTCGTCGAAACTGATTTAGTCTTGCTTTGACCTTTGAAAAATAGTATTGATTTGACCGTGAAGAGTTACCCAGCGATTACTTATTACTACGGTTGTAGGACGAGCGAGTGCTTGTGAACAATGTTTTGCACACTTAAATTTTAGATATTGATGGTTGTGCCTGAGCACCGTAGAAAGAGTGAAGGCCTTTAGAAAGTTCCTCAGCAAATTCGAGTACAGTATCCTGTATTTCAAGGATTGTCGACAGTAAATTTCCACTGCTGTCTTGCTCTTTGGAACTGATTTGCATATAAAATCCTCGAACTCCGATCTTAGTAACAATATATTTGTATAGGAAAGAAAGAAATGAACAGAAAACAAAACAAAACAATATAATATAATCCTTAAATTTTGATTTAGACGAGCTTGAATATTAAGCATACTTTTTATAATCAATGACATTCTGCAATTTGTAATCAATAAATTTTTAGTGATAAATAATATAAGTAATGCACAAGGATTTAATAAAAACAGTAGGATTAATGTCAGGAAGATCTACATATTTTATTAATTTTTTAATGAATTACAAGACGCGCAGATGTACTTTTTAAAAATATGTTTGCATAAAATAGTCTCTCAAGTAATGATCTGCACTTTGATGAAAGGAGAATAAACTAATGAATAACAATTAATTTAGGAATAAACGTGGGATTGATTGAAAACATTTCTAAAATATTTAAAATAAATTCGATTTATTTATTTTAGATTTGTTGCCGAAAAATACGATTCCTTTTTACTTGGTGGTGATTAAAAATAATTTTCAAATATTATAATTAAGATTTATATGCATTTCCATATAAATAGGAAATATCATTGCGATTATCCCAGTTTATTTAATATTATCCCAAGAGTTATTGCATTTCTGAAATCAGTCATGAAATTAGTCCATATTAAATCGGATATAACTTTAAAGTTTAAGTAAGGAAAATGCTAGGATGGAAGATATCAGAACACTTTTAATTTTTATGACACAATTAAAAATGTAAAATATTAAAATGATTGCAGCAAAGAGTTATCAATCAAAACAACATTAACTGTGTAAAAGTTGCAATCCTTTTGCAATTATACATTGCGTTAATATTGTATCATATACTCGATAATTTTATTTATTTTTAATGCTATTACTATGTTTTATAGTTGAAATATTTTTACAGAATCTAACGTTTATTCTACTTATAATTACTTTATTTTCATTGAGTCATCACAATTATAATAATATGTACATCGTAATAAGACTATTCATTTTAATTTGGCACTTATTACTGTATTAAGATATAATTATCTTTTATTGCAAATTATAAATGCGATTTTGTATCACAAATAATTTTAAGTTAATCTGAATTGAAATGGAAAATGAAAGAATAAAAAACTATGCATGCAATAAAAATATCAGAGGAAATTATTTTATTATTTCTTTTTATTAAAAGAGCGGCAATCTTTGAGTGCAAGTTATCTAATAAACAATGAAAAAGTAATTTATGTATATTATCTAGTCTCAAAAACATGATATGAATCTATCTGTAATTTGCTTACTTTTTTTTTTTAAGTATATTGCTTTGCATTTATGTTTTTAATATAATTAATACAATTTAAGAAATCATTCCAATGTATTCATATCGTCACGTATGCTATTTAATTGTATCATTTTTGTTATAACGATATACATATATGTTTCGTTCAACTACAACCGCAGTGGTAGTATTAGAGTTCAACTTTGCGCGCATTTATCTGATTCATTGGTGGCACAGTGACGCATTTTCTTTCAGATTGTGTTGTTTTTCCTCCAAATTACTGCGTTCAAAAGGTTTCATACGATTGTCGATCCCGTGGACAATGAAGAACATTTTGTAATCCGTTTTTTGAGCACAAGGAATGTTAAGCCAGTTGAAATTCATCATCAACGTGAATTTATGGTGAAAATGTTATGAGCGAAGGAAGGGTAAGAAAGTGAATTTTTGACAATTCTATGATCAGGGCATGAATGTTCAAGTGGAAACACTGAGTGAAAGGTCTTCTGTTGTCAATGATTGTTTGGTGGCAAAAGTAAATGTTGAAATTCATGAAAATCGACGGCTCAGAAATTTTTTTTTCCCTTGTGATGAGTTTACACAAAGAGCTGTTCAGCAATGCCTGTTTTCATTGCTGGCATTTTTTTCTGAAGAGGATACAACAAAAAGTTGATTTCCAGATATGACAAACTTCTGGGAAATAGTATTCATGTAGAAAAGTAATTTCGACATGCTCTTTCATGTACAAAATAAGTAAGTTTCATTTTGAAAAAAAGGTTTTTATTTTTTATATGCCAGGCTTTCTAATATTGTACTTAGCTAGCGGATAACTCTCGTTGTAACTCTTATATCGCTCTCAGTTAAATATTTTAAATATAAGAAGTTGTTGCGATAACCCATCATTATACTGCATCAATATATATATAATTTTTTTTATTTCTGCAATTTTATGTGATACTCATCCTATCGTTAATTATAAAAAATGAAAAAAAAATCTATTTATCTATATTTAAGGCAATAGCTTAAATTAAATTTACGTTATATATTTGAGTTTTGTATCTTCAGAATAACAAACTATTAAATAAATTCTAAATTTGAATGAACTGAGAAAGCTCAAGAATGAAGTAAGTCCAAAAAAAGATATGAATACATACTAAAGTTTTTCTATTTTTTTTGAAGTTTTTTCTTTTTTATTTTGTTTTGATAAAAATTCTATCAATAATTTTTACCCTGAAGCTTTATTCAGAATTATGCAAAACTTTGGAAACCGTCTCTAATCTGAACAAAAAAGCTATGCTTTTAAGTTACTCATTTTTTATTTTTTAGTTTTATTTTATTTATGCTTCTTGCTGAATAAAATAATTAGAGTAGTTCAACAAAGTTTTCTAATGTGCATTTAAGTGAAGAAAATCATAAAAATGAAATTTGAAAAACACAATAACATGACCAATCTTAATTTAAGCCTAATATGGCGGTAATCGCTTAATTATTTATTTCTTCAATCCGCGAAGAACAATGACATTTAGTCTCTCCAAGATTTTTATTTTTTTTCTCTAATTTATTTCTTTTAACTTAAGAAAAATAATCAAATTCTTGATTATAAATGTTTAAATTAAAAACTGAATTATATGAATTGAATTATAAAAGTGATTATATTATTGAAGAATAAAATATATTATTCTGCAATAATATAATCGCTTGATAATAAAAGTTTAAATCTTGAAAGTTGGGAAAACCGTCGTTCATTGAGAGTTAAGTAAAAAGTAAATGGTAAATTATGTTCGATGTTTTCCTATTGTAATTGGTGTATTTTCAGAAAAAAAAAAACACATGTCAGATGTATTTTGTTTACATGTAGTCTTTGTTCTTTCTATTAATATTTTTCACCCTGTTTAACTCTGAATACAGTAATATTTGTCAAATATGTATTTTGAACTAATACATAAAAATATATTAAGTAAAATTTTTAAAAAATTATGGGAAATGATAAAATTGTATTGAGAAAACAATATTGCTAAAATCCTTATATGGCTGGGAGGGAATGTTTCGGCAATGGGGTATCAGCTCAAATTTCCTCTCCAACACTAGACTGTGATTCAGAGATGAAGTTTGTTGCACATAATGCTGCTTCTAAATGCGATGATAATAAGCAATCAGCCAATCAGAAGAAATCAATTTAATTGGTAGTTTCAAAGCACATTTACTAAATTTATTTTACTATGAGTATTAATATTTTGATATAACTCAACAGAGGTTGCGCAGGGCATACAGTCCCCTCAGGATCACGAAATCATTAATTCTGGGAAAACTGTTTGTTTGTTACCAATGGCACCCAATGTCAATATCCAGCTATATGACAGCCTTTATGAGAAAAACTTATTTGTCTGATATCTCGCACTTTTTTCTTTTGAGTGGTAAACGTTCTTTTTTTTACAATATTATGGTACTTTGGGTGATTGAGTTCCCGTGTGAAACCTTTTGTTTCAAAATATTTTCTATGATTAAGCTACATTTTCTCCCTATGAATAATTGATTACTCTGTTGTACGACTCATTATGGTCCATACAGTCGTACGACTCATTGCGTCTCATTATGGTCCAAAAATGTAAATGGACAGAATATAAAAACAGTATGACTCATTATGTTCCATACTGTATTACTCATTATGGTCCATACAGTATGACTCATTATGGTCCATACAGTATGACTCATTATGGTCCATACAATATGACTCATTATGGTCCATACAATATGACTCATTATGGTCCATACAATATGACTCATTATGGTCCATACAATATGACTCATTATGGTCCATAAACGTAACTCATTATGGTCCATAAATGTAACTCATTATGGTCCATAAATGTTACTTATTATGGTCCATAAATGTACTCATTATGGTCCATACAGTACGACTCATTATGGTCCATACATGTAAATAAACAGAACATAAAAAAGAAAGAAATGGCATCTGAGATCTCTATTGGATGAAATTGAAACTTCGGAAAAAGAAATTTATCGAACAAGAAAAAAACCCGATGAAATAATGGTTACTAATCGTGACAGAGAAAGCAAATTTGAGAAAAGATAATAATCATGAAACGTTTGACTCAAAATCCAGTATTTCAAATGGAATCCAATGAACTCCATTAAAAGGTATGGAAAGAAAGAAAGTGTACCATAAGACACACTGCACCGTGTCAGAAACACACAAAAAAGATATGTGTTAATAGCCTATAGGGCCAAAAAGCTACAATAACTTAAACAAAATATAACAGTTTTGCCTAAAATATCATTCATGTAATGTTAGCGATAAGTGTCTGAGATTTATGTGTTTTGTTGAAGCCGTGCACATTTCAAACATTTTAGTTAAGTTTGGTTGGAATTTTACTCAAATTATCAAAGAAAAATTGAAAAAGCCTTAAGGTATCTGACTACGTTCGGAAACATGATTTTTCAAAAGCGTGTAAATGGATAACATTTATGATATTTAGAGTCACTTTGATTAAAAAATGTATATAAAATTGTTAAAAATAAAAATAAGAATAAAAAAATATTTAAGTACAATATTTTTACAAAAAATGAACATAGAATGATCTATTTTCAAAATATTCTCCTTTTGTGAAAAAGGCTTTTATTAGAATAATTGTTTGCCTGTATATAGCTCAGACCTCTGTACAGTGGCTCAACTAGAACTTTTGAAATATATAACTTAGAAGTGGGTTTATCCTTGTTTTACAACAACAGAGGTGATAAATTTGAAGGAAAAAAACCCGATAAATATTTCAATTGGTTGTAACTCTGAAAATAATGTGAATTTTCAAAAATCATAGTTGAGCCTCTATACAGAGATCTGAGCTATATACAGGTAAAATATTATTGTAATAGAAGCATTGTTCACCAAAGGAGATTTTGAAAAAAGGTTATTCTAAGTTAATTTTTTGCCGAAATATTATATTTAAATATTTTTTTTGTCAAAATGTCCTTAAAATAATTTTATACATGTATTCTAGTCAAATTTACACTAAATATAATTAAAATTATCCATTTATACACCTTTTTAAAATCACGGTTCCGAACGTAGTCGGATACCTTAAGACTACGTAATACATATCTTCTATTGATTAAATTATTCACTGGGATTACCATTTTTATTGTGTGCAGTAAAATAATTATAAAAAAAGGATTGGGATAACTCCTTGCGCGCGACCACTAACGTCAGTGTTCAGCACCTGATTTCTTCTGGGTGAAATACAATCATATATATATATATATATATATATAATCGTATTTCAATATTTGTAACATTTTTATGAAAAAATCCACATTTTAAATAATAATAGAAAATTATACAGATATATTCGTCATTTACTCTCCATTTAAATATAAATCATGTAAGGATTTATAAGCGCATATATTTAGCTAAAAAGTATAAATTAAGAATATTCATACTTGTAATACTGCAAGGGCTGAAAAAAAAGTATAAATTAAGAATATTCATAGTTGTAATACTACAATGGATAAAAATTTGAATTTGAATCTTAATATTAGAATAAAGGAATAAATGAAACATTCTTGAAACGAATTAAATTGCATCGATCCGCTTGGAATCTTTTAAAAATAAATAACTAGAGGAATATGATTAGATTTCAGAAAGTTTGTTTCATTTTTCATGCCACATAAACAATGTGTTTCGTTTTCTTGATTCGTATTATATTTACCCTAAGATGAATACCTCAATATAAAGATAAAAGGACTTCAACGACGTTTGTTGATGCAAATTTTTCTTTTATTATTGCATTTATTTAAGTTTTTGATCGAATAAATGTGTTTTGACATAAATTTCGAATCTTATACGATACAGGAAAATATTATTGTGTTATGTTTATCTTAGACGAAAAGTGAATGAATGAATATGTAACTTGTTCTTCCACTAAAAGTATACAATATATATCATCTTGTTTTTATACATTAAAATAAATATTTGAAGTGTGTATTAAAATATATATTTCATGAAACAAATATGAAAAGGTAAATAAAACATATGTACGTAAAGTAAGTGAGTACTTATGTATGTGTTTTTTTCATGTAAGATTGAAGAGTTTTCATATGATCTCACAAAATTAATTTGAAAACTAAAATCTCTTGCTGCAAAATTCCGATATTTTGAAAACCATTTAAATTAAAAATGTAACATTATTTTTTACCCACTAAAATATAAGGATTCATAAGTTTATGGAATGTCTTGAAGTTTATTTCTTCCGAATGTTACCTGCACATCAAACAAATAGTTAAGTACAGAGAAAATGAAAAAAAATATTTCACAGTATTTTTAAGGGAAAATTATTCACAGAAATAAAATAAACGTGCAAATTGGTATAAAACGGGAATAGTAATTAGGTCGTTTTCTAATAGGAATATATTTATATCTAAAAAGAAACAAATTCCTTTTTACATTTCTAAAAATCAGTCATTTATTTACATTAATTTCTTAAACATATTCGAGACTAAAAAATACTGAAAAGATATTTATTATAGGAGACAATGGGCTAAAATCACGTGACGTCACTGTCACATGATAAATGCAATAACTTAATTTTAGTCAATCAGTTCACAGCCTTCACAATTGTCAACTTTTGCTTCTGGCGAAAATATTTTCTTAAAAAAGAACACAAGAGTGAATAATAACAACGAGTGGTGGTTTTCAAGAAGAACCCATTTCCTGTTAGAGGGCTAATGAAGTCTCAACGGTCATGTACTTTCCCATCAGAAAGTATCCAAGACTAGACAAACTGCGGCTTACTTTCTAAGGCAAGTCAACCTTCGATCTCCCTTTATCCAGCCGACAGAAAAGTGACCGGCGCAGTTCTCAGGCCAATCTCTGGCTTCAAAGTCGGCCACACGATGGTTGACAAGGACCAATGGCCGAATAGTAATTCGGCTTTCTCAAACAGAAAAGATTCTGAGCCATGTGATGCTTGGAAGGGCGTGACATATTCGTTCTTTGAAGAGACATGGACAAGGGAATCCCAGAAACCAGGAATGCAATTCAGATACGCTTCAATATATTTCAATGGACTTTCTCTCCGATTGATTTCAGATTCACTTGGACTATCTCACATCTATCGAGGTTCCAGATAACGACCATCCCATTGTCGTCCTAACGCAGTTTTTTACAGGAGCAATATTTTCTTGACAGTGACCTTAACAGCACTGTGTATTATCACAGATACACTGGTAAACAAAATTCTCCTGATGTCGTACATGCCATATATGATACAAGACTTTTTTTTAATTTTGTAAAAGTTTTTGAAGAATCTTATGCTTGAATATCTTTACCCAATTTTCAAATATGAAGTCTTATCTAAATTTTTTTAAGTAGAGCAACAAGTATAATTTTAGTTTTGAGTTCAAAAGAGAACACGTGATTGCATTTATCATGTGACCGTTACGAATTATGTCCTTTCAAATTCCCTATAATGTTAAAAAGTAAATTAACATGTGGAGTAAAAATTTAATATACACACTGAGTCTTAAATCGGTTTATAAAAGAGATTTTTCACTTTGGATGAGTATGTACTAAAGCACGGTAAAGATGCACATATACGTAGATTGATACAATAAAAAATAACTTCCAATAGTTATGGTAGAACAGTGACAGTCATCCTTCGCGATACTCTTTAGTGAAAAATAACTTAGAATCGAAACGACTTATCTAAAATTAGTTAAGCCTTTGCAAAAGATATTCCATCATAAAAATTGGAACAAAGTTGCTTTGATTGATTAACTGTTGACTAACGTTGCATTCCAAGGCTACACTGTTGCTAAAAACCAAAAGGTAACTTAGAAAGCATACTTGAAGACAATGGTTTACATTATATTGAGCTATGATTAGTAAATCCTTATCATCAGCTGACGGTACAAAGGTATTTAAGGTTTTAATATATATTGTGTCCGGAAACTCTATGGCTATACTTTCAAAAATAAATTAAAAATAAACAAAACTTTTTACTTAGGTTACTTTATGTTGCATAAAGAAAGTATTAAAGATTCTGTTTAATGACATGAAATTTACATCTGCAACACTTGTACAGATGTAAATGGCACGCCACCAAACTTTCATTTGAAAGTGGATAAAAGTTCCCTAAGCAAGGAACAAAAGGAGGAATTCTATACTGTGTCCACATTTCCAGGCATAAAATTTTTGAACTTTTTGAATGCATATGCGAAAAGCATAGCTTAACAATCTTCAGTTAGTGAATCTGATGAAATGGAAAGTCGAATTACAATGATCATTCAGATTGCTTATCTGGCAATGCTTCAAGAACAGTGGTTAGAAATCTTGCATAGACTAGATATGTTGGTGCGTGGATTGAAATAATTTAATAAAGTGCTTTTTTAAATATTTGTTTTATGGAACAAAAAAAAACCTAACTTAATATAACCATTTATTTTCTATTTATTTCTTTTTTGTAATAAAATTTTTAAATTGTTGCCATCTTTTCCGGAACCTGGTATTATCTTCCTGATCAATTATCATAGAATTTTAAATGGATTAAAATTAATGCCGAAGTACATGTTTTACAAAAGTGGGAAACATTATCTGTATAATTTTCTGTCAAGTTTAGTGGCAATGTCAAGGTTTTTTTAGAACAGAAAGATCAGCTACTATTCTTGAAAACAGTTAATTTTGTATCAATGGAAACAGACAGAGATTGTTAATTTTCAGAAAATGTGTCCAATTTCCAGAGTTATTGAGATTTAAATAACGACTCAGCATTTTCTAAACATTCAGTGTCTAGAGGTGATTTAATTTTCTATTTCGCTGATTCCAGTAATCTTCCTTGTTAGCAGTAAATTAATTTCTAATTTTGGAAAAGGGGATAGTCTTATTCAGCATTTGTGTAAACCGATGCTATGTATAAGCTGGGCTGCTACATAGTCTTTAAGTATTACTTTATATTAATTAATTCAATTTGGATATTAACATCAATGGTTCTAAATGGCATTCAGTAATACATTCAAATTAATTTAAATGCTTAAAAGCTTTATATAAACTCCAAAAGTTTAAGCAAACGAGGTAGAGTCATCGCTTATTAACGTAACCTTTCAAGGAAACACGATAGCTTTGGGCGACGAACCATGATTTTTTCCCTTGAGAAGGTAAAAAGAAGACTAGTTGGCACCTTAATGTTTTGAGCCTCACTAAATTTAAAAGGTGTCAGGCCCTCTACAAATTTTGTTTTTAGCAGCACTATGACTCGAGCACATGACTCAATACAAGCAATATCGCGATGTCCTGGTCCTATGGCCATTCAATTACTGCGTCCACAATGATTAATTTGCTTTGTGTTGAGTTAAGTAGATAAATATCACTCCAATTATTATTATTTTTATTTGGTTTTAATTTACATTACTCTAGGAATAACACGAAAAGTATTGGCTACTGATCTCTCAAATTTAAATCATGGTTAAGTGATAAGGATTCGGCGACAAGGATGTTTATTTGATCCACCAAATTATCAGTCCGTAGCTACGCCAAGCATGCCTTAGACGATTGAAACGAAAGGAATCCATATTCAGGACAATCCTTAAAGGCTTTTATTCCTATTATTCTGTTTTTTGCCACTTGCAGAAGGAGGCTTCCCAACTTCAAATCTCCACAGAATGCCAACGGGAGAAGTTTCAGCCTTAATAGATTTAGCGGGCATAAACATCTATACACGATATGTCTTCTTATCTCTGGTTTCGAGTTTCCGGCTTGACAACCATGTTCAAGACCACTCGTCTGGACAACCACGACCACGGGTGGCCAGCCGAGTGATCTTGTCAACTGAAACATGTCCCACTTGGCTACCACCGCCTAAATATTATTGAAGATGACTAAACTTCATAACTAAATATTATTAACACATTCTGCTAGAAAGTATTTAATGTATTATAAAAGTAAACAGTATATTTAGGGCTTTCGAAGTTTCCAAAATATATTTCTATCTACATTAAGTACAACTTTCAAAGATAAAGAAAAGCTAATGACTTGCAAAAAAAATCATTTACTACTCAAGCGTTATAATAAAATTGACAAGGCATTCTTGTTAGTAAATGAAGATAACTACAATCTTAAGTCACTGTTTTAATTTGCATGATTTTAGTTATTCTCCGAGAAGATATTTTATATCCGGTATTAAAATTACTTACTTTATATATATAGTGATCATATACATACCGATAAAGCTTACAACTCTTTTAAAATGCAACTTTCTATCAAAATATACAGAGCTCTATTTTATAAATTATAAACGTATGACTTGACAATATTGGTTTGACTAATTACCAATATTGCAATGCGTTTTCATAACATTTCTTATAAATCCATTCAGTAAAACATTTATTCCTGGCAAAATGAAATTCTAAAAATATCTTACAAAACTTAATCACAATTTATGGATAAATTTTATGCATCACTTTTTACTTTATATATCGTCTAACTTAAATTTCATCAAAATATCATCTATCATTCTCCACCTGTGACAGAGTAACGAAGTATGTAACCAAAGGCACCATCAGAAGAAAACAAGGTTGCAGGAGAGAAGAAACACAATTCTCTATGGTCTCAACTGATACACACTGGGACGATGAAGTGTAAAGCATCTCTCTCTTCCAGGGCATTTCAAGCTAATCTAGACTTGAGTAATCCATCAACGGTGCACTTGTCAACCTTATTTAAGAAAACGAAAAACTACCAAGGGGATGGGATAGGTATTGGAACTTTGTGGTTTTAAGGAGTTTTATTTTGGTACTTAATTTCTATTTTCTTCGTAAAATTAAAAAAAAACAACTTTTATTTACTGACAGACTGTTTTCCAAATAAAAGCGCGTTAACCCGCGGTCACTCCCCCTGTTTTTGCACCGTCGTTCCCCCGGGGGTAGAGAACACCCCCAAAATTTTAACACGGTATTTAATTATGAAAATAAAATTAAGTCATTATGAACAAATTTATAAAGTACAAGATGCTTTTTGTATTATACAAATAAAATTATTAAATTTATTGCATACAAATGAGACTAACATGAATTTAAACTAAACATACAAAATTTTCATTTTAAAACACATAATTTTATAATTTTTCATAAACCAGTATAAAACGTATATACCAGTAATAAATATGCTGTATAATTAATGAGATAATGAAAGTAGAAAATAGAAAAATAATATTTTAAGCATTTTCCAAACATTCAGAGTAGACTGTATACAAATGCTCAACTTCTGGCGGGATTTCTCAGCCCCCCAGATAAACTTTTGAAGGTCATTAAATTCCAATCGTTCGAGAAAGAGGGATTGCATCAGGCCTGAAGGTTCAATGACCTAAAATGTGCAGCTACAGAAAAAATCGTGATCCTGCGCATTCTTCTTAGAATCCTGGGAGGATTTTCTTGTTGCTGGGGTGTACAGAACACCTCGCGCGAGTGATCGCGGGTTAAATTGAAGAAATGCAAGAAAAATGATGACGATTCAATTACAGAAAACTTAATGCCTGCAAGATTTTTCTTAAATCGTAAGAATAGTTTCACACTTTATTGCTTAAAAATGTTTTTTAGACTTATTTTTCGAATTACGAAGTCTAACAGCTTTAGGGTTGATTCATTTTGCGATATAAAATAAATAATTCTAATTAAATTCAAATCCATTTTCAGAATATTTTTTAAGACAAAAAGGAAGGCTGGGGTTAAAAGGGTTTTTGTGAAACCAAAGGGGTTTGCAGGTTTAAGAGGATCCGGGTAAGAAACAGACATGATTTTAGAAATAGTTACTTTTAATTTAGATCCAACACTTTTTGAGTGATTTAAAACTTCTTTAACCTTGGGAACAATCTTAAAAATCAAAATTTTTAATTTAACTCATAAGATTATTCAAAAAGACTTGTCTTTGACGTATAAAACTCTTTCTTGAACAACGACAGCTTAGTACAAATCTAATTCTATTTTTTCCACTACAACGGGTGGACACATAGCAGGATATTAACTTTAGAACATACGATTACTTTGCCCCAATCCATTTTCTACTGTTCCAATATTTTACGTTTAACCTCATACATCTCAATGCCAAGGTTTAAATAGCACCTACATTAGCATAAAATCAAGTCTTTTCTACGGAAAGTGGTTTTTAAACTAAAATCAAAGTTAAAGAATAGTTTCTCCAAGAGGACTAGCTGAAGTTCCGCGGATAGAGCCCGTCACAAAATTCTACTTTAAAGCAACACCCAAAATCAATTTGGTTGAAACTCTGTGGTTTTGGGAAACCAAAGAAAAAAATGATGAAAAGGGGAAAACCTTTGGGAAAATTTCCCCCTCCCCTTTCGAAACCATATTAATTTGAGGACTTAAATGAGCTTAACAGATTTAACTGGCATCAGTTCCTCTGTACTGTGGGTGTTCAGGCTAATCAGTACTCCAGCCTTTCAACTACCACGGATTAAATTTGTGTTATATGTAAATATGTGGTAAATGGGTGGTTGCAGGCGGAATGACTATTGCTCAATATTACACCAGTCTCGCCATTCTTAGCTAAGAAATGGCATGAAGGCAAAAATAAATATAAATAAATAAATAATAATAAAATAAATAAATAAATAAAAAAAATATGGGTTGAAAAATATGGAAAACTTTTTTTTAAAAATTTTTTAGGTTTTTTTTCCTTTGGAAAAATTAATTTTTTAAATATTTTTTTTATGATCCAATATTCTTTTAAATTGGGACTTTCATACAACCTTTTAAGAATCCCCTTGTTTTTAATAAATAATTTTCTTTCAATACTCCTTAAAAATTTTTAAAAATTGTCCTTAATGAACCTTTTCCCGAATGGTTATTCGGTTATAATTTGGGGTTCCATGAAATTTTTTCAAATTGAATTTTTGTTAATTTGGACCCTAGGGTTAATTTTTAAATTTTTTTTTAAAGGGATTGTTTAATAAAATTCTAAAACCAAAAGGGAAATTTAAACCCCCCAAAAATTTTTTTCCCAAAGTTATGCCAGTTTTATTTATTTAAAATTAAAAAAAGTAAAAAAAAAAAATTTTTTTTTTTAAAAATTTTTAGGTTCATTAAAATTTTTACGGAAAAAAAATAATATATATTTGTTCTTTTAAATTTTTTTATTTAAATTAAAAATTAAAATGTTTTTTTCAAAAGGAAATTTTAACTTTTTAAAAATAAATTTTTTTAATTCAAATTTTTAAATTTTTTATTTAATAAAATATATTAATTAATAATAATCCCTTTTAAAGTTAATACAAAATATTGATTTAAATTTAAAAAACCGAAAGGGTTTATTAAACTTAAAAAATTACATTTTGAATTGAAATATTAAATTTAAATAAAAATAAAAAAGGGATCTATGACAAATCCAAAGAGAACAATTTAAAATATTTGATTAAATTTATGCTTGGTATGATAAATAATAACATTTTTAGATAATTATTATCACACAACAATAAACTCGTATCTAATTTAAAAAAAATAGCAGCAATTATGTTTTTAAATATCCTTTTATAGAAATTATGCACTTTTCTTTACATAATTAGGAGCTGAAATATTTTCCAATGAATATTTGATGCGAATGATAGTTTTTATGTTTTAAAATAAACATTTTGAGACATTTGTACCACGGTTAAATTTTCATGAAAAAATTTAAATATTTAGATACTAGAGAAAACGAAACAATGTAGCAATTTACAAATTTACCTTTCGTAACTATATAAATATTAAAATATAGCAGTTAACTCCATCATATTTGCTACATAAATGTGTTTGATTTAATAATATTACAAAAACAAACTTCACAATAAATCTTTTATAACGAAATAATTTTAAAATTATTTAACAATTTAAGCTTTAGATAACGGTATTAGAAACAAAACATGTAAGTTAATGTGTGATTTATGTTTTAGTTATGTGATCTTATAACTTAATAACAGTAGGTATAGTTTTTATACGTTTACATATAAGTGATTAAACAAATAATTCAAAAAACTAACTAAGATTATAGTTTTTTTTTAATGGATTAAAAATACAAAAATATATATTAATAAAAATTGAATGAAATATTACAAGCATTTTTAATCAAATAGAACCTCTTTTCACGTATAATACTTAGTTGATAATCTATTTGTCCATGTATAAATTGGTTAATCTCCTGTAAGTATCTTTTTCACTTAAACACTAATTTTAGAAATTTATAATAAGGCAATTTTTGCTGCAACGTTAAATTTACTCTTATACAATTAAGTACACACAATAACGTTTATTAAGCCAGAGAACATTCATTTTGGGAAAACATGTTTATTAAATAATAAATTTACTTGAGATATGTATTGTAAAGAAAATGACTGTTTAATTTTTTTTAAATTTTAAAGAAAATTTTTGTTTTTTTTTTTTCAATTTAAAAAAAATTTTATTTTTATTTTTTTTTTTAATTTTTTTTTTTTTTTAATCCTTTTTTATTTTTTTTTAAAACGTATAAAAACTTTCATACTTTTAAAAATTAAATTTAAAATCTTTTTAAATTTTAAAAAATTTTTAAATTAAAAATTTTGGGGAAAAGTTTAAAAAAGGAAATTTTTTACTTTTTTGCCCAAAAAAAGATTTTTTTATTTAATTGTTATTGTAACACAATTCTAATTTAAGAGAAAATATCTTGATTTCTATTTTTTATACCTTTCTTAATTTTTTTTTTATCTTTCTTAGAAATTTTTTATATTTTTAATTATTAGAACGCTATATTTGTATTAATCTTTTATGGCATTTAAATATGACATGTTAAAATCCGTTTATGAGAATTTAATAGAAATTTATATATTATAAAAAGTTTTAGTTTATATAAGATATGAAAGAAAGGCAAATTTCACCAATTGCAGACAAAATAGTAAGATTTTAGAAGATAATACTTAAAATAATTGTAACAGAAAATGTTTTATTAAAAGTCAAGAAATTTGACAAAGACTAATATTTTTATAACTTATTTTAAAATACTTAAATACTGATTAATTTCTATTACTTTACTATGTTCGTAATTCAGATTTAATTTACACTGGATTAATTTGATATTTAAGTCAGAAAGTATTTAAATATGTTTTCATGATATTAAGATAATTCACGATAGTTCATTTTTCATTAATTTCAGATTTAATGTCATATATTAATTAATTTTATGCTGGAAAGCAGTATTAAAACTGTAATTGTATGGATAATCTTAAGATAATTATAAACTCTATAATGTGTGGCATCATTAAAAAAAATGAAAGGACTGTGTTAGAACAAGTTATTATTTTTATGTGTGTACAGTCGCGTTAATATACCTCAGTAATAGAAATCCATTTAATTTTTTAAACAAGTTTTATAATTTTGTTTAAAACAATTCCTCCTTAGGTAAATATTGAACATTTTTATTTTAGTTATTTTTTATCAAATAATTTCAATTAATACGAAGGTTGGGACATAAGTCATGGCAACTAATTTTTTTCTTACAGATATGTGAACGGATCACAGACTTATATGTGGAAGTTCTGCAGGCATAGTGTGTATGCAGAACAACAGATGGCTCTGTGATAGATGGTAGTAGCGCAGCGAGAGCTGTGAAACCAGTCAGTTGGTGAGTGTCGTATGAGATGGAAGTAACCCGGTTTTAGCGCCGCGCTTACATCAATATAGCCGTTCTCCGACGGAGAAATACGATGGAATGTCAAAGCGATTTAGTGGAAACCCTTGGGAATAATGCCCTACCATACCGTACAGTAGCACGGTGGGTAGGAAAGTTTCAGCAAGGACGTGTGTCAGCCAGTGATAAGCAACGTTCGGGACGACTGGTCAGTATGCGGACAGACTTGGCACGTGCCATCGTTTGAGCAGCTCATGGAGGAAGACAGACGATGGATGCTACTGGAATTAAAGTGGGCAAGTGGCATCGAGAATGCACCGTCCACTGGATATTGCGTAATGAGCTACACCTACGAAAATCGTAGTATGTGCATGCACTTACGGATGCTGAAAGGTGGATGCGCTATGAAATATGTTTCGACCACTTTGCACGCTGGCAATAGAATGGCAATCAATTTTTGTCAAGAATAATCACCATCGATGAATTTTGGGCCAGGGCATACGAAAAAGAACTTAAATGTCAGTCCGAGGAGTGGCGACATGTTGGATTACCAAGGAGGCAGAAAGTCCATCAGAGTCCTTCCCCTGTCAAATTGATAGTCATCGTCGCGTAAGACGACAGGGGTGTCATTGTTTTCCACTTTGTTCCTCATGGTAGAACAGTGAACGCACAGTACTACAGGAATTCCTGGTGCGACAGGAATAGACGGGCGTCGGGGATAAGCTTCCGGGTCTTGTGGATAGTGCAATAATCCTGTACGATAATGCAAGGCCACATGAAGCAGAGTATGTACGGTAGCTACTCCGACGTTGCGGCTGGGATGAATTGGAGCACCCACCGTACGCTCCCGACATTTCGCCTTGTGACTTTCATCTCATTCTAAAGGTTAAGGAACTAATACGTGTTAGGCGGTTTGCAACATGAGAGGACATTTCTAATGGTGTGCGCCAACAGATGACTCGATTCATATATGGTGCACCAAATGTTGACGCTGAAGGTATTCAGTGCCTCCCACATCGTCGGCAGCTTGTGGTGACAGTAGCAGGGGACTACATCGAGGATCTTTAGGACCAGGATTGTCATGTCAACTTTATGTGTACTGTATTGTCATTCTTTTGCACCGTTAAGGCCATATTGCCCCATATACTACAATAATAAATTAGTGTGCTACGATATTTAAGTGCTATTCATCTGTATATGTCACATTTTCCAACCGGATTGGTGTCTTCAAGAAAAAAAAAATAGTTGCCATGACTTTTCCCCAACCCTCGTATAAATATCTATATACATATGACAAAATCACAATATTAAGTGACAATTAATTTTCATTAATTATTATTTAAGTATCGTATTTGCCATCAAATCAATCATGTATATAAAATTTCAGTTCAACTTAATGCTTTAAAACGTGCGAAACAGAACTTTTAAAGTTTTGACATAAGTAGACAAAATGGATGCTAAGTCGCCACAAATGTTGTCAACATGGCTGTATCTATAATTGTTTGAATAATTAATTTTAATGTAATATAAATGTGTATTATTTATAATTAGATTACCGTATTGCCATCCAAAATAATCGTATATATATAATTTCAAATCAATTGAGTGCTATAAAATGTATTTTATTAACGATTGATTTGAATAAGACATATATAGAGAGAGTTTGTGAACTATATATAATAGCTGAAATGGAAAAAAAGATATTTGTATGAAACTTAATATTCCTCTGTTCTACCTTATCTTTGTTCTTCAAAAAATTAGGATACCATGAAAAGTAATAAGATATATCCAATTGAACATATATGTTGTGTATGAATCACATTTAAAAATTTAGTTACTTATATTTAAAGTAAGTTTTGTTAAATCAATACAACTAACACATATTGTTCCATCTTTCAAAATGCACACATTATTTGGTTTTGTTTTTCATTGGTTGTCTGTTTTTTTGTTCCTTCTTCTCTAAAACATTTCTTCGTATGTTTTATTATTGCTATTTCTTTCGTTTTGAATTTCATGTTCCATGATTATGAATGTAATGTATTTTTATTTTTTTTATGGTTCTTTTAATGCAATTAGTTAAATTTGCTATTACTGACAGTATTTTAGTACTAGTTTCTTTCTTTAGTAAATAAAACAAGTTTTTATCAATAAACCTTGTTTTATTTTCATATATTAAATTATGGACCTATATAAATCAAAATTGAATTTAAAAATTCAGAAAAATGCAGCTCATTATTTGTACTTATTATTAATTAAATTAGCATTATTTTTAAGGTCTAATTCGTGTACTATGAATAATTAAGATACTTTAATACTATTTCGTACAACACTGGTAAAAGGAATTTTTACTTATTACGCCATGTCACTCAATTCTGTTTTTCATACTTGGATACTGGTAAAAGTTGAGATACTACGATAATTTTATTCAAATGAGTTTTCCTTATTGCTCAAATTAGCATAAAAGGGTAATTAAGAAACATATTTTACTACAAACAATGTGGCATATAGAAACTGCTGTTATGGTTTAAAAATAAACAGTATTTAAAAATATCTAATTTAAGCAACAGTACAAGGCCAAGAACGTATTAGTGCATAAGGGGACAGACATGTTCTTTCTCTTCCATATTTATGAGGTACCATGTGTTGCACTAAAATGTCTTCTCGTATTCAAATAATATACTTAAACAGTGGTATATTTTGTAATAAAGCATTGTATCATCGGTTCATGTTTTGAGTTAGCCTCTAAGTCTAGAAGTTGATATTACTTAAAAGAGAAAATAATATGTTTTGTAATATTTTAATTCAAAATCCGTAACTACACTGATTAAGTGTTTACATAAAATCAAATCAGTTATTACCTCAAATTGAAAAGTAAATTTTTACACAAGAAACACAATTTAACAGTAGCAAATAATTTTAAGTTGCATTCCATATCAAATTTTCATATGAGATTATTAAAAAAAGAGTGTGTGTGGTTCTTTTATTGATTCAAATATTTTCTTGAAGAATGAATTAGTTTTAGAATATGATTTTTAAAAAATATTTGTGAAAAAATGCAAAAGAAAAAAAATGCAAAATATACCACTTTTACTTTAGTGCCTATCCTATGTACTCATTAATTGCCGCATATAGCTTGCATTCCATTTTCGTACAAATTATTCCCTCACGTAAATGTTATAATTACGTAATTTTGCACCTTTACCTATATTATAGATGCTATTTTCAATAGTCAGAATTAATATAAAATTAATGACTTAATTAATCGTTGGTAAATAATTTGACATGCCATGTTAAACCACGTAATAAGTACAGCTTAGCGTCAAAGTGTCAAGAAAAGAAAAAATCTTTATTAAACAATCAGTTATGGTTTTTTTAACTAAATAATTAAATATCCCTCTGTGATGGAGAGTATTAATTAGAAAACCCAACTTGCCATTATTTCATTTTAAATAAAGTTAAACATTTTTCATTTCCGTTCAGTCGTGATAACAGACTGTGCATTTTACATATTATTTTATATGAAAAGATAAATTTATGTTGAAAAATAACATAAATGACAAGTAAAATATAATTACTTTCCTATATTACAGTATGATATAGTATATATAAATGAACTAAAGTATCTGCAAAATAAATATATATAACTCAATTCCTAAACTATGACAGTTTATATGAAACATTTGATGTTATCTATTGAATACATATAAATAACAATATTTATTATTGACAAATGCATTCAGAATGAATTACTACCCGCTGTTGCCCTTAATTTATTCAGTCCGTATATATTACGACAGTGATATATAGGATAGAATGGTGCTGGTTGATAGATAAAATATACTGTGATCTATCACTATCAATTGCTCAACATGCAAGAGTGCATTGAGAACACTGAATCATACTTTGAAATATTTTCATAGATATGTGGTAAGGGTATAATGACAAAACGATTAGGGTAATTATTTAATGAGTTTTTTTTTACATAGTTACAACTCGATTTATAAATTATTAATCAGAAACATTTAGTTACGAAACTTGGATAAATATTAGAATGTGTGATTTGTGAGCTCTTTATAGACAGTGAATGCCTTTGTATATGAAGGATAGCCTATAACAGCAGTCACTACTTCTCATTTTAAGTATTTTATCAAACTATTTTTCGCGGTAGCGAAGAGGTTATGGTCCCAAACTTGTACCCGGCGTTTTGCGGGTTCTATTCCTGAAGCCGCTGAAAACCCACTGTGTTGTGGGGGTTGATGCTCGTTCAATCTATTGAGCTCAAATACCTTCCCGTGGCATGGTATGGTAGTTTGAATAAGTGGTGATAGCTCGGGCGTCATCTTTGTTGCTTGAGCAAGGTTCAAAATTACGAGATCCATCGCCAATAACTTCCGTGTTGTTTTATATTGCGTGTTGATATATCTCTTACATTCACTTTGTCGCAACCCGGAGGTTGCGAGTGAAGTTTGGATCACTGAAGAAAAATACATGGTTTTAAACGTTACTACTTTTATGTATGACTTATCACTGTATGATTAATTTATGGAAATAGTTTGATATCACAGGACACGCACCAAGTTGTTAATGTTCGCCAAGATGGGCGATAACTTTACATTATGATTATCTTGTTATTTTTGCCGTTTTTGAATATTGCAAGTTTTCAGTACTTTTTAATTGATATTCATTATAAATTTTAATATGTATTATGTAATTATTTTATTAATAATATAATATAAAAATACATATATTATTATATGTAATCATATTTGTTATTTATAATTGCTTTTTTACTATATTTATTTATAAATATAATACAAATATTACATGTTATTTACAATATTACAATGCGATGATTATTCTTTTTTTAATTACTATTAAAAACTATATTATATGATTATTATTATAATTATTAAATCCTACTATATGAATATATATAATTACTATTAAATTATAAGAGATTATTATATACTGCATAATATTATTAGTACATGCTACTTTTCATTATATTATACTGTTATTGATTGATTGATTGATTGATACTGTTTATTCTGAATCTCTTTCTCTATTCTACTTTTGAAATATATTTCACTGTATATCTAAGGAATTCCTTAAAATTATCTGCCTTGCAATTTGGTACCGCTTGTTCGCCATTTTGGATTCCATTCCAGCGACAACAAGCGCTGCTTGGCGTAATTCCTTTTTCGCGCCAAGCAGCGCTTGTCGCCTTGCTCCGTCATATCAAACTAGCACCAATTTATAATTAATTTAATAACCTTGGGAGCAATCTTAGTCTCTTAATCTAACTTATAATAAAATTCAAAATAACTTATCTCTTAATCCATTTTTATATCCCCTGTCTCAACTCCTACTTAAACTGCTACAGTTCTTCTTCACAAGTCAGCTTATATACCAATTGCGTTTCTCCGAAAGGATGAAATAGCTTAAATATTAACTACAGGAGGACAACTAACAATTAACGATCCACAATTGATTCTAGCTCTCCCATTGCCATGGTTTAAGTAGCATTTTCTTTAGCATTAAATCAAGTCATCTCTATGGATAGCGGTTTTAAACTCGATCCACAGTTAAGTAGTAATGTCAGCAAGATAATTAATTGAAGAAACGCGGATAGAAACCGTCACAAATTCAGCGGATTGTTTAATCTTTAAGAAACGCTGAAGATTCCTTAAAATAATATTTCACCATTGCAGTTTCCTGCAGTAAAAATGTTCTAAAGCCGTTCAGTCTATATTTTGCGAAGTTTAATACAGAAAATAAAGTATTAAGAGTAATATTTTTCGGAGCATATTTTTTTGTCTGTTATCTTAAGACGAAAGAAATTCTTTACAAATTTTGTACTAAATTTAGTTTTCTTACAAAAGTTCAGACAAGAGTATATCTTAGAAAAAATTCTGACCTTGATTCTATATAATGAAATTATACTTTTTTAAAAAGGAATGTTTGTATTAGGAATCGATTATTACTTACGTATTTTAGAAATGAATTATAAACATATTAGTAATAATCAAAGTCCTTGACTATTACTAAGAAATTCCCAGAGTGTAACGAGTTTTTATACAAGGAATACAATATGTGTGTGTGTTTTCAATTTTTAAACATCCTTATATATATAATATTTTTATTAAATTTATTACTTAATAGAGGGAACGTTCGAGTACTTAAAACGCAATAAACGTAATTTTAATTTAGTGATTTTTTCTTACCTTTGTTCACAAATTCTCAGATTATTTTAGAGAAATTTTTCTCGATGGCTCATCTCATGCGGTGGTACATTAAGACTCACGAAATCTTAAATTTTGGGATAACCGTTTGATTGTTAGAAAAAAAATCTTATCAGTATCCTCCTATAATGACAGTTTTCATGTAAACTAAAATGTATTTGCCACATATCACCTTTTTTGGGTAGGAGGAAAGGCGTTTTTTCTTCGTTTCTCACAATGTGAAGGTACTCGGTGTCACTAAATTTTCCACACAAACACTTTTGTTCCAAAATATTTTCTATGAAAAGACTACATTTTTTCCCCTGTGAACGCTTTAGTGGGTTTTGAATCATGTGTTGTACGACTCATTATGGATTTATACATTTAAATGTACAACAGCGTTTCTCAAACTGTGGGGCGCGCTTCCCTAGGGGGTGTGATGACTCTATGAGGGCGGTGCGAGCATATTCAAAAATCTATAACAGAAGATTATTTAAAGAAGTTATTAATTTACTGAAAGTAGACAAATACAACACGTTCTGACATAATATAAAATACACATTTATACTGATAGAATACAATTATAAATGTGTCATTACTACACAATGCATTTTATAATTAATTGATCAATACTAATTTAAGAATAAGTTTAATAATTACCAGTGACCTCATGGCCTTGTCATACATAAAATTTTATACAAAAATTAACACTTGTTTTGTTAATTTGTACGATTTATAATTAATACCTTAATTTTCGATTTAAAGTTACGCGATACGCTTCTCAATGCCACCATTTTACACGTAAGTGCGCGTATGTGATGTATTGGAAGAAAAGAAAAAAATAAGGAAATACTTCGCAAACACACTCTAAGTCTTTTTATTGCTTTCCAAAGCCTTCGGAATAATTTATGGATAGTAGTATGCAGAAAAGATCATACTTCGGAAAGACTTATATATACGTCCTGGAAATTAACGCTTTCGCTGAGCGAGACGTCTATATACGCCAGTGGCACTTAAAAGGTTAAAGTCGTATTGTAGGTTTAGCACCAAAATATAGTATTATTGAATTCAATACCTTGTTATTGTATGGGGGGATGAGGAAAATTATGATTGAATATTGGGTCGTAAACATTGAAACTTTGAGAAGCAGTGATGTATAGAATATAAAGGTTTAAACGGGCAACTGTGAGATTTCTATTGGATGAAGTTGTAACTGATCAAGCAAAATCTGATGAAATAATGATATTAATCCTAATAGCTAACGTAAATTTAGGAACAGTGATGAACAAGAAACGTTTTGATTGGAAAGGGCAGTTCTCAAATTCTAACGAAAAAATTCATTGAGAAATATATGAAGCCCCAATTGTTCACAAGACAGACTGAGCTACGTGAAAAAGACACATGTCGGAACAAGTTCTAAATGCTACATGAATCTCCATCATGAAAGGACAGTAAAAGTACAATAACTTGAAAAAAATATGACAGGTTTGAATTCAAAAATTGTTCCTTTAATGTTAAGAAAAAGTATCTGTAATTTGTGTCCTTTACTTAGGTCACGCATATTTGAAACATTTTAGTTGAATTTAATTGGATTTTTTCTCCAATTTTCAAAGAAAAATTGAAATGCCCTTAAAAGCAGGTAAGCATATTTTCTTTTAATTAAATTACTCCCTGTAATTACAATTTTTATTGTGTACAATAAAAAAAAATTATAAAAAAAGTATTTCAGTGACTCAGTCCCCCCTGTGACCACTGACGTTATTATCGGGTGTGCGGCTACTTCCGGGTTAATAAGCAAATGTTTCATCTAAAAACTGTAATGTTTCTTTATCCAAAAAAATTATTTCTGATTAATGTACTAATTTAAAGAAACTATCCCATCACTCAACGAATACACACCAAAGAAAGCATCTTGATCGAAACCTCAAATGTTTTGCCATTCATATCAATACTTATTAGTTTTCAATAAATACTGGGTTAAAAATATTGAAAGTTTTAGAAGTATTGCTTTATTCATAATGTTACCTCAGCCATACTAAACCTGCCACTCCGAGGCCGCATGCGGCCCACCAAGCCTTTTAAGTGGCTCGGTTATGGCCCATTGCTCTAAAAATTCACTTATTTAAGAACATTGTATTAAAAAATCGGTGGGAAATTCTTTGTCAGGAAGTCAAATATATCAATTTTGCTTTTGCTGTCAGTGTCGTACGGGTACGAATTGATACTCTTCTTCCATTTGGAACGGTTACGGTTAGTGATAAAAGAAAACAGTGGAGTAGCGACCATTTTATAAGGGGAACTAATTTTGTGAACTATCTTTCATATCTTGCAAGCGAAAAATAGTCGAAGAAGATATATCGCTTTAAAACGATTGGAAGGGTGACAATATTTTGTAGTGAAAAACAAGCAATTATCAGTAATTGTTTAATTTGTCACGAAATTTTTGCTATTTTTAAAAAAATTACCAATAACCCAATCATTCAATGACATTTTTCCCGGAAACTTTTGAAAGGGAGGTGATAAAAAAAAGCTTTCTTAAAAAAATTTGCAGCAAACCAACAAAGTTTTTTTGTGGGTGGTAATATCACAGTGGAAACAAAAAGACATCCTATAAATTTTTTTATAATATTGGTAATCATATGAAACCGTTTACTGTTGCAGAAATTGTGAAACAGTGTTTCTTAAATGCTTCTAATTTAGTGTTAGTGAAAAAAATAATAATTTAAGAAAAAAAAACTATTAAAACTATTAATTTAATCAATTTTCCACATTTTAAATATCCAATGTTATCTTGGTCTTAAAGCATTTCTTCCCCATTTATCCTTTTGTTGCGTCCCGCGTGAAATGACTAACATATGTATGCGACCCGCGTGAAATAGCTGACATTTATGCAGCCCTTCAGAAAAAAAATGTTTGAGTACCCCTGTGTTACCTCCAATTTCTTAAGAAAAAAAAAAATAAGATAATATTTAAAATAATAATAATTTTTCTTTTTAAACCAAAAGCTATTTTCTAAAAAAAATATCATCTGAGATAACAAAAATAATAAAAAAAAACCAAACAAATCTTGGAAATGTATTCAAAAAAATTAACCGATCAAATTTAAGAGAATTTCTTTTTGCCAACTGAATAAAATCCTTCCTAGTTTTAAAAATACGATCTGTCAAAAATCTAGAGGTAAGCTTACTTTAAAAGATTCTTTCACCAAAGAACGTTGTAAAATCATAAACAAAAAGAGAATTCAATTTTCAGCGAAATCGAATGTGGGATTAGTTATCCGACATAGACCCCTTTTTTTCCCTTTTGAAAAGATATTTGAAAACTTAGTTTTCCCTCAGCAAAATACAGGACAGAGTTATTTTTTCCTTTTTTATTTTTTACAAAGAAAACAACAGCAAGGGATCTTGTTTTGACAGATAAATAGTAATTCTATTCACGAAATAAATTTGTTCGTTTGTAATTGTCATTTTGAGCAACGAATTTATGCATATTTACTTCTAACAATAAAAAAAAAAGGAACTACTTCGACATTTGAAAGACAAGTAAATAAGTATTTATACACAAGGTAATGTCGCGTTTTCAAAGTAAACAACGAAACAGTCTTTCTGATAAATAAGTTTACCGTATTTTTTTTCTAAATAAAGATACTCAAACGTAATGATTATAAATACAGTAGAGCCACAAAAACTCAGCACTAGATAACCTAGCAGTCCGGTTGACTCCCGGGTATACCCTTGAGTTTGGGAAAAAAATCCCCCTTTTCCAAAAAAAGAAAAAAATGCTGGAAAATGAATACGTTAGCATTGGGGACACTATATAAACTCCTAAAATATCATATAGAGAAAGACTAAAGGTTGTGGAAACCGATTTATAATATTTTGATAAAGGTACTTATGTGTCTAAAAGAAGGAAAAAATAATTACTTGCTTTCAAGAAGTTTTCAATTTTTCTTTGATAATTTGATCAAAAATCCAATCCAAATGATCTAAAATGTTTCAAATGCGCGTGACTTGTAAAAAAGACGAAAATCACTTACACGTTTCGCTAAAGTTACACGAATGTTATTTGTAGGCAAAGCTGTCATACTTTGTTCAAGTTTTTATTGCCCTTTGAGGATCAACAAATAGCATGTTGAGCTTTTTCTTGTTTGTGTCTCTTTAACAGGTTGAAGTGTACTTTGTGGTACACTAGTAGCTTCCTATATTTCTTAATGGAGTTATCTAGGTAGCATATGAAAACTTTTCTTACAACTCAAATGTTTCATGTTCATCGCTTTTCTCAAATTTACTTTAGCTACCAGGATTAATATGAATTATTTCAGCAGGTTCTTCCCTTGCTTGATCTTAAACTTCATCCAATAAAGAGGATAGAGAGATGCCCTTTTCCTTCTTTATATTGTGTTCATCTACATTTATAAGCCAAAATGAGTCATACAAGACAGCAGTTAAAGCCATATGTTGTTCACAAGGGAAAAACGTTGCATGTTCATGGAAATCATTTTTGAACAAAAGTTGTCGCGCCGGGAACTCAGTCAAAACAAGTACCTTAAGATTGTAGGAAAAGTTTTCCACTACCTCCCCCCCAAAAAATAAAAGAGATATTTACAAATAGATTTTAGTTTCCATGAAGACTGTTTTGCAGGCGGATACTGTGAAATTTATTGCTAACAAATAAACAGTTTTCTCAGATTTTACAATTTCGAAAGCCTGGGTTGAATCTGTTCCCCGCGCGATTGCCCATGGGTTAATATTTTAAACAAGGCGCGTTGCTAATGGACTTAATGTTCATCATCTTCTTGACGAAGCAGATAAACACACAGTGCAGTACGAAAAACAACAGGACACAATACATGTTTCTTTAAAAAAAAAAAAAAGCCAGTTTTTGCAAAGTCGGCCACTTAATTTTCCTTAACGACAGCTTTATGTCTTCACAAAGTATTTTTTCTGAGGTGTGTCGTATCAGGCAAATTAATGTATACTATGTACTCACTATTTTACATTTTTCATGTAGTAAATGCTCTAGGCCTTCATAAAGTACGCACATTTCTTTTTTAAGGTTATTTGGGAAGTCTATTTTCAGTTCTATTCTCGCGCAAACACATAGATGTGCCTTACAACATTTTCTGAAGAAAGATGTATTTTTCCATCCATTTTCAATAACCAGGCCTTTTCACAAACTCGACCGCCCTTACACAAGGCCGAGTTTTTGGGACTCAACTGTATTACTCAAGATATGTATTTAATATAAATTATTCGTAATAAATTAATTTAAAATAACTGTAATACATTACATTTTTAATAAAACCACTGTTTAATATCCGAGTTTGGCAACATACAAATAAATTATATATATTCCTTCGAATAATCACTTGTTAACCATTTTTGAATAATCCCCTTGTGTATTTATCTGAACGTTCTAATTCAGTTTTACAGTAGCATAATGTACAACCTCGTACCGTGGCAAGACCCTGGGATTGTAGGGGGCCTAAAGCTTGACTGACGCAAAATACTTAAGATACGACTTGGGGTCCAAAAACCTGACTTTGAAAGGGAGCCTAATATTCTCCGTTAGCCACTGCAGTTTTAACTGAAAGATTATTGAATACTCTCTAAGTCATGATTTTACAAAAGCGTGCAGTATAAAGCGTATATATATATATGTATATATATAAATGACATACATGTCAAATTTATATGAAAATGTAATAGTTTCTAATATTTATGATAAAAGAAGAATTTAATTTCAATATTATAAAAGTTCCTCATTGGGGGAGTAATGTACATGTTTCTATTTTTCAGAAATATTGTTATTAATTATATACAACGTAATAAATTTCTTGTGTCAAAAAAACAGACATTATAAATAACTATACACATTTTACTAAATATTGCTTAAATCAGAAATACCCCAATTTATTTTATTAATAGCTATATAAATAAAGCTATTCAAAATAGTTAGGATTAATATTATGAGATTGATAATACATTACTATAAACAAATATTTTGTTATAGTTATCTCCATAGTCTAATATTAGATTAGAAATTACTTACTATTATTTTATTCATATTTACTCTGGTGTTATTATAGTTATGATATAATATGCAACTATTATTAATTTTATTTCCATTTTAATCTTTTGTTAAAAAGCTACATTTCAGCCACTCTTTTGATTTAAATCTGTATTGGGGTATAGAATCTGGCAACAAATTGAATGTTTCCCCCTCAGATTTAGCGCAGGCTTTGCATTTGTAAGGGGGCAATTTTTAGGTAAGTTACCTCTATCTTGTAATGGATTTATTCTATCCATTATTTCCTGTGTTTTTGCTCAGTGTTATTTACAAAAGGGGAAGGTTGGCTGGCCAAAAACATGTCACCCACTTTTTATATAATTTAATTTTTTATATAATAACTGTCCCAAGTCAGTAATGTTCATAGCACTGCAGCATCCAATTTATATTTATTATCTCGATTACTCTTTTGTCCTTCATTGTGTGATTTTCCTGCTGTCTATGTGTTTGTCGAGTGTTATTGTTTGGATGTGATCTCTTGTTAGTAGAGAATTGACCTATATATATATTATTTTATATTTAGTTTCACTTGATTGGAATGTACACATAAAATTGTTTTATAATATTTTTATTACAATAAAAAAATTTTAGTGCAACTTTTTGGGAAAAAAAATTGACAATGTATGATAAATATTCAAAACAATCTCCATTTACAGAAAATACTTGAATTATAATTTGAACTTGTGACGATCATATGAGGATTGATTTCATTCATGAAATGTTTAGATGCAATAAAAAATTCTAAAATTATATTACTTGTTTTATTTAAAAAACAGAAATATTAAAGGTAAAAGTTTCTTGCTAGAAAAAAAAAGGTTTTGAAAATTTTAGGAATATTTTACTACGCAGTTAAATGTTTAAATATTGTTAGTATGATTTAAAAACAATCTTAAATTGAAAAAACATACAGTAAGAATATTGTTGTTGCCTTGTGTTTCATAATGGGATACATACGAAAGACGAGAGGTAGATGAACAGAAACATACAATTCAAACACACAGAAGATTATAGACTTTATTACAAACAATGATCCCAGCAGAGAACAGAGAGTGTGCGCTGCTTTCCATTACGGACGGGAATCCATTTAAAGTGAAAGTCCGACATTTTACCCAAAGATACATTAATTCCTTATTCGGGATTCGAACCTGAACCTATTTGCGTGCTAATTTGATATCGGAGGTAGTAGCGCCAAGCTGTTGTTTATGTTTGCCAAGATGGGCGATAATATTACAATATGGTTACCTTAATATTTTCATCGTCTGTCGATGTGGTTGCCATGGGCTTAACGTATATTAGAAATAACTTTTATTCGTTTTTTCCGCTATAACCCTTTAATTTCAGACGATATCTATAAATCTTAACCATTTTCAGTTTAATTTTTCTATTTGCGTCTTCTGTTTAATTATGGGCTACTTTCGAATATGGATATTTCTAAAATGAGTGAGTTCTAGAATATTTTTTTCTTAAAAGAATAAGTGTTGTGTTTTTAATTATCGCTATAAATAATTTATTTTCGTTTTAAAAATGTTTTTTTACTTTCTTTGTTCGATGAAATTCGTTGAAGGGACTTACAGTGCAAGTTTCATATTGCACGCTTTCACTACTTTGTTATTGATATTCTAAATTAATTTTAACATACATTATGTAATTATTTTATTCATAATGAAAAAAAATGCAATTATTACTATGTGTAATAATCATATAATATTCGTTACTTATAATTGTTTCTTTTAGCATTTATTTATAAATATTACTACATACTTTGTTATTTATTTATAATTAATATTGTTATTTATTAATAATAATTATTATTTAATTATAATTATTATTATTTAATTATAATTATTATCATTTAATTATAATTATTACCATTTAATTATAATTATTACCTTATTCATTTATAAATATTTTTGTTTATTTATATAGCTATTCTTATGTTATTTATTTATAGTTCTGTATCGGTTCTCTTATGCATTATTTTTATTTTTTTTACAATTCGACGATTATTCTTTTTTAATAATTACTTTTTAAATTATATTATGATTATTGTTTCTAATAACCGTTATATAATCGTACTATATGAATATTACACAAATTACGAAAAAAATAATATTATGAGGTTATTATATCTCTTATAATACTATTATTAGTACATGTTATTTTTTATTACACATTAATCATTATTTATTGATTGATCTAGGTTATTCTCAATCTTTTCCCTAACATCTTCTTTTTGAAATACATTTAAATGTATTTCAAAACATTTAAAATTGTGTATCATTAAACTACCGCTAGGCCGCCATATTGGATTTCAGCCCAGCAGAAAAAACGCTGCTTGGCGTGACCCTTATCACCCCAAAAGCAGCACCCCCCTATTACCCCGTTATCAAATTAGTTCCCCTATTTGATTATAAGCCATGTGTCAAAACACCATACTGGGTGGGGTGGCAGTAATAATAAGTTAATAATAAAAAAGTTTTTATAATTAGCCTGAAATATTCTTGTCAGAATATTTTTTGAATTTATGTTCAAATTTTAAGCTTTTGATAATATGTTCCCATATATGACAATCTCAAAGCATTTGCATAGAAATAATACTTACGTAAGAAAAAAAAAATGGGTTTCGTTACGGTTTGAAAAATAAGTGAAATCCTTATTTCAAAAAAAAAGAAAGAAAAAGAGAAAGAAAACTGATTTCGCGCGCGTGGTAGAAAGTAATAAAACCAAAGTGAGAAATACTAATAAATTTTTTAGCAGGCATTGATAAAAAATAAATAAATAAAAATAAAACGAGTGTTTTGAACTTTAATAGTTGATTGAAATTCTTTCTTTTGGTGTTTGATTTTACTTTATAAAATATTCATTTAAAATAAACATTCCTGGAATGGTAGTTTCAATTTGATAGTTAATTGTACTCCGGGATTAAGTTTCTATTTCTACTTTGTAAAATTAATCCCCACAGCTAAAGATTTTTTAATTACAATCAGAAGACAACTTTATGTAAGACAGCTTTGATCATAAAAAAGCAAGCAAACTAAAGAATAAAACCATATGTATGAAAATTCAAAAGATATGTATATATATATATATATTCATATACATACCTTTTTAATTTACATATTTTTATAAATACGATACAGCTCTAAAATCAAAGAACGTTTTTCAGAGCTCCAACAAGAATTTTCAATAGAATAATGAAGTTTAAGGAAAAGAAACTCCAAGAGCATAAAAAAATATATATATTAAGAATTATAATTTTTGCTCTGAGCTTTATACAAGAAAAATTTTTGCAAATTTATTTTTCTATAAAATTCAACGCAAATATTTGATTTCTTCAAAATTTTAAAAAGAACTTTTAGATGTCTCCTTTGTAATCTTAATCTTTCCATCTTCGCTTTTTAACTTAAAACATTTACATTCATGTAACAGTGAATCGTAAAATCTTAAAAAATAAATTTAATAAAATCTAAATACATTTTTAGAAAATGTTAAACCTGACTAGTTCTTTATATGTAGCTCAAAGAAAGGGAACAAATCACAAATCTGAATTTTTCTTCGATATTTCTCAATTCTGGAGGAAACTTACAAAAACTTACATTTATGCATTTTTATATTTTCTAAAAATTTTTTTTGAAATTTACAAAAAATGAAAAAAAAAATTTTTGCCTTAAGACTGGATAATATTTGGCATAATTTTAAAGATCACTTGGTTAAATTTAAATTTTTAAGAGTTGGTGTTAACACAGTTGGTATTAGTATTTCGACGTATTCAACGTCAGTTCAGTGACAGATAATGCCAGTGTTTTCGTCTTTAAAGTAAGAGCATGGAAAAAGTTCGTCTGACTTTCCAGCAGCAAAAAATCGTTTTGAAATGGTATTAGAAGTTTTAGAATATCAGTGAAGTCTATTTGGAGAAACTAATGGAACGGAATCCCCAACAGCAAATTGTAGCCTTCGATTAGTTTGAAACTGATGAAACAATAAAGGACAAGCATAAGGGACAATTAGATCAGCAAAGTACATCAACAAGCTCAAGGCCTCTTGCATTCGAGTAGTAAATTTATTCACACGGTTACTACAAAATTCGACATCACAATGTGCACGTGAAACAGGCGTGACTAGGGGTAGCGTAAGTCGTATTTTGCAAACAGAAAAATGGAAAAATTGCATACCACAATTGTTACAAACACTGAATGAGAACGACCCAGACAGAAGAAATTTTTGTGAATGGTACCTCGCATAGGTTGAAAATGATGTAAATTTTGTTTCCCAAGTGATGTGGTCCCTTTTACTTATGGTGTTTTTCCAGAATTCCGTTTTTTTTCTTGAAACCCTCAAACAGAAAAAGTGTCCCCTCTGCATTTTCACTTTAGAACGAGAAGTATATGGGGTTTAGGCTCTGGGGAATTTTTCAAAAAGGGGCAATGTACCACTGCGTTGCCTAAGTGCAAATTCCAAGTGTTGTTGCTCTCCAGATCTCGCATTTTCTTCCTCACTCTTTTTCTAAGCTTTCTCATGACTTCAATATAGTACTGCTTTTTTATAATTTGGCCTTAAGGTACTCTTTTAATCATGATGATGCTATTAATATCGATTAAAAAGCGATGAATATGACCAATTCTTGATTTCACAGATCGACCAGAACGTTCATTATCTTCAACACTTTTTGATCTTACAAAAAAACTTTTACCATTCAAAAAATTTAACTTAAATGCAATGATTTATTTAAAATTTAAAAATTCATTAGGTTAAATTTTTTAATTTTTTTTTGGGGGCACTTCACCTTTTTATCTCCAATTTAAAAATGCCAATTTTAAGGAACATTTTTAAATGGTGTACAGTCATGGTGTACAGTCATGGGTTACAGTCATGGGGTACAGTCATGAATTTTTGTTGTGCATTCATTGTATTTTTTTTTAATTTAATGGGAGCATTTTTTTTTTGTTTTTTTTTTTTTAAAAAATTCATATGTGGAACACTCAAATTTTTAAAACAGTAAAAATCTTTCTTTTTAACCCATAAATATTTTTTGAATAATTTTTTTGACAAAATCTTTTAAAATATTTATTTGTATGGGTTTGTTAACACATGTAAAAGTTTCAAGGCTATAAAAAAAGTTTTTTTTAAAAAATTTCCTTTTTTTTTGAAATTTACACTTTTGAGAAAAAGAGATTTAAGTAAAACTTACTATTAACTAATGCATTCAGCTGCTTGGTTGCTATTTCTGCAAGATCTCTTCTTTCTACATTTTAATTTTTTTTTTTAATTAAAACTTCTTTGTTTCATTGTAAAATGCCTTTTCCCTGTTTTCCTAATACACGCATAATCTACCTTTTTGGGTTCACATTTGTAAAATCTGGGGGTTGTAAGTTTAATCATCAAAAATTTTTAATTTGGTACTGAAGCCTTGATTATAAAATATAAAAATTTTAAAATTACTATATTTTTAAAATCCCCAATTTAAAAATTTCATTTTTGGAATTATACACCAAATACTATTTTTTACTAATATTTTGAGGTTTATAAAAACGGCTCTGAAAAAGTTCAAGATTAGGCCTCTAAATACTTTTTATTTTTTCCCCTTTGAATAGGTAAATCGTTTTATGCTTATATGTAACCTTTCAGTATGGACATATTTTTTCTACACAAGTCATTTCCCCGGGGGGAAAAAAACCTTCGTAGATTCAAATCTTGAACATTTTATAAAATAAAAGCTCAAATAGCTTGCCTTATGGCTAACAAATTTTCACAAAAGTTGTTTTAATCCCCAAAAAAATTTTTTTTTTACTGCCCCAAGATTTTTTGGCATTCTAGGATTTTGACCTCAAGTTTTTTGTCTTTTAATTTTTGTTTTTGCCTTTAAGTCATGTCCCCATCATTTCTCAACACACACACATGACCAACACATTCAAATTTTTTTCAATTTGGCATATCTCTGAGGTTTAGATTCTAAAACTTTTTGTATGCAATCCCATAGAGTTCAAATTTGTGTATATCGTAAAGTTTAATGTCTGCAGCGATGGAAGTACAAAATAAAAAAGTACCCTCTTCCTTCCATATTCCCTACTATTTACGTATCGGGGGCTCTCATCGATATTACATTGCTTTAAAATTTCATGACATTTCCCCGGCAAAAATTTAGTATCAACAACTTTCCCCGTGTCCCAAAACCCAAATGTCGGTAAAAGGTGTATAATATAAACTTCGGTTTTTATAAGTATGCTCCTTTTTTTTCCGGTACCATTGATAGCCACGGAATTTTGGCATCCATTATTAAATGAATTTTGTTTCCCGGGAGCTAATGCCTAGACAATTTAGTTACTTTCTCTTTGCGTTTTAAAAATGCATGGAATCAAAAAAACCCTTTTGTGTAAGTGACAAATTCATGTCCGAAAATATTTTTGAAACTCTTTTTTTAATAGACCTCATACCATATGAAAGTCTATTTTACCCTTTTTTTTTTCTTTTTTTATTCTATTTTTGTAAACCTGGTATTTTAAAATGTTTGAATAAGACCCAAAATACAACATATTAACAATTTTTTAGCCCAAAAATTTTTGTAAATTGGGTTTTTCATTTATTTTTATTTTTTAATGTTTTTCAAAACACAAAAAAAACATACAATTTTGTCATTTCCCGTAACATTCAAATGAATCAAAAAAAAACATACTCTTTTTTTAAAAACCTAACTTGCTTTTTAAAACTGAAATTTTTTTTGTTGAAAGCGTCGCTTTTGCCATTTAATTCATCGAAGTTTGGGTTTTTTTATATATTTTTCCCTTTCATTTTTCGTTTTTTATTTAAAAAAGTTTTAAAAACGTTTTTAAACATTTTACCTTATTGATTTTTAAAGGAAAAAACTATTTCCCCATAGAAAAACGTTGTATTTAATGAGATAAAAAAATAATGCTTACCAAAAATAAATAAACGTAAAATATTCACTTCATTCTTTTTCCCGAATAAGCTGCTGATCAAAAAAATTATTTTGATTAATTTAAATATTTGAAAAAAGGGTGAAAAGTAGCATTGTTTTTGTTTTGTTTTAAATGGGCGTATTAGTCAGATGTTTTAGGGTTTGACAAATGTAAAAAAACTTTTTTTAAAAAAAATTAAAACTACTTCTAATTCACTGAAAAAAAATTTAAATTGCATTAAAAAAAAATGAATGGTATTTTTTTTTCAAAAAATTGAAAAATCATTTTTTCGATTTTCGTAAAGTGCCCCCTTTAAAATTCGGCAATTTTTCCCCGGCTTATTTTAAGTTGAGATGATCCCCCTTAGACACAATTCTTACTAAAAAGGGATGAAAAACGAACTGATCGGGATAAAGGGATGAGGAAATTGCCCCCATCACCAGGAAGATCGGGTAAAAATATCATTCACACTTTTAAACCCGCCGAACGCCTAGGGCATAAGCAGTACGGCAATTCAATTGTCCCGCCTTGTACATATATTTTTTAAAAATGGAGTGTAATCGATATTTGATAGGTCAAAGATTGCTGAACATTTTTAGATTTCCAAATCAAAACTATTTTTACTCTTTCCAATGTTTTGAATTTTTCCCGAAATTTTCTTATATAATAACCGGGAATCACCCCGTTAATCTGAGAATTAACATCGGGGGTATAAATCGGGATACGTAGAATTTGAGTCCCTCTGATCTGTATTTAAACAGCTAAGCGTAGCGCTGTTTAAATTTTTAAAAAAGAGGAGTTGCGGATAATTGACCGGTAATTCTAGAATTTCGCATTATCTCCGAACTTTTACAGCATTTGTGATGTGGGTTAATTAATATGTCAGTAGTTACCGGATGTTCTTATGCTGCCAACAAATGATAACGGTAGATTGAAATATATTCTTGGTTGGGTCAATTATCTTTTAAAAAGAGCTTTCATTATTGATACCTTTGATTTTTCTATCTAAAAGTCAGTGTGAAGGGATTTTTGAATCGAATTTTATAATTTTCTAGCGGGTGGAATACTTTCTAATCAAATTCCTTTAAAGTAAAACGTCAGATATCAAAAACGCATGTTTTAATTCTAAAAACCTTTCCTGGATAGATTTCCTATTAATTTGTTATTTTGTACACGGGGGTGGGGGGAGGTCTTCAACCCATATTCCGCGGGTCACGGATGGCCTACTTAACCCTTTCGTGGGCAGTGGATAATAGGTCTAGCGATATATTAAAAAAATTTTCTCCAAGCAGGTGATGTATGTACCTTATGAGCCCTGTTCGCCAGATTTAGCCCCCTTTAAATTTTTTTCTATTCCCAAACTTGAAAGAATGACTCAGTGGTCAAAGATTTTTTCGACGAAGGAAAAGTTATGTCGGCAGTTAATGGCTTTTTGAGGAGGAAACCAGTTCTTACTATAAAAAAAGGTATCGAACTTATTGAACATCGCTGGTAAAGTGTATTGAGAAGAATGAAAATTATGTTGAAAAATGAATATATTTTTTTCTAAATTTTTTTTCTTTGTTGGTGTGGTAACTGACTTTGATAATACATGCGACTTTATCCCCTTTTAGAATGAAAGTTACATTCAAAACACTCAAAAGGTTAAATGATTAAAATTGGCTTGTGCTTGGCTCTAGAAAAATGTTACAACAATAGAAACAACGTTTACTTTATACTACGTCATCTCCCTTTTGTTTAACAATTCCATAAGCCGATCATAAAAGTTTCTAAATCTCGCATACGCGAAAATACTCGTTAAGCTGGTTTGTTTAAATCAGTGCTTCTCCAACTTTCTGTACTTGTGACCTAATTTTTAATCATAATTTTCACCACACCCTCCTCCATACAATAACAATGTATTTGGATTCAATAACATAATTTGACGTAAAGCTACAGTAAAACTTTAGTTATAAACCGTAAAAATTATCACAACAAGAATTAAATTTTGTATACAATTTTAGGACATGCTCAGAGGGTCACTAGTAATTAATAAACTTGTTCTTAACTTAGTACTGTCATATTAATTACGAAATACTTTCCGCAGTACTGATACATTTATCAGTGTAAATATGTATTTAACTTTTTATTATGTCAGAATGTATTTCGTTTTGTTCCTATCAGTAAAATAATAATTTTTTTATTCTTTTGTTCTCGACTTTTTGTGAAAATATTTTAAGGACATTTTGGATAATTTTATAATAATAATTATAATTTTAAATAACAAAATGGATAGTTTTCGTGATATTTAGTGTCACTTAGATTATAATTATAATGTATGGTATTTTAATTCTATCATTTATATCTGTGAACTATTTTGAAAATCCATTATGGCACTTTAAAATCACCGCTTCTGAACTATTCGACACCAATGGATCTGCTTCAGCTTTTTGTTTTGTATTTTGATTTCTTTCTTCTTTATACTTGCTGTAACTGTTCATAATCTGACATTAGAAATAAAAAAAATTGTCTAATTTTTTTCAATACACCTTTTTTTACAAGATTCCTACTTAATACTTTTGATTTAAATAAAATATTTCCACCATATATTTATACTCTTTTTAGGAATATAAGTTAAATCAAAGATTAATTTTTCATAGAAAGTTCTTCTAATCAAATTGTAGGCTTTTTTGTTCTTGTTGTTTTTCTCTTCAAATTGTCCTCAGAGGCTAGTACTTATTACTAAAACATAAAATATTAATTATTTCTATACTTATGTTATCTAACAGTTTTGTACTCTATGAAAAAGCATTTTTGAAGTTATAATATTTTATTGCTGTTTAATCTTACAATCTTATTAGCATCACGTTTTCTGCAATGGATGCAATCAAAAAAAGACACGATCACACATCTAAAATTATAAGAAAGCGGCTGCTTTCATTTCACATTTCATGCTTTGCAGGGTAAAGATAAGAACCAGCCATAGTTTTACAACCATAAGCTGTAGCAAAACATCATTTTCTATACTATTGACTGACATCCAAGTATACCCATGAGGAATATAAGCTTGTGAATGCGAACTACTGCTCAGGTGAATTCTAGGAACGACATATGTGTAGTACCGGAACGATACCTAATTTCAGACCAATACCCAATGGGATACTTTCAAGGCCGTATAACCCAAAATATAACATATTTTCCGTTGGAGTTCAGCTACTTGACACTTATTTACATCCAATGGTTGGCTTACTTTCTACTTGAAGGTTAAGGATCTCTGAAGGTTACCCACCCCGATCTTTGTGACTGGCAGAAAGGTTATTACCTTTTGATTTATCTCTTATGATGTTTCCGGGTATGGGATTCAAGAAATGCCTCTCTCAGTGTCTACTGTGGTAAAAAAAATAAAGATGTAAATACTCTTGAGCGTTTTGGGTCATAAATCCATTTGAAAAAGAGCATCACCAAAATTAAAAACAGTATTACTTTAAAAAGAAAACAACATAAAACAAAAATAATTGATTAATTGGTACATGTAAATATAATTATGTGGAAAATAAAAGTATGAATTTAATTGATTAACGTAATATAAAATTAATCAGTTAAAATTTTATAAATACATATGTAAATAAAATTTAACTGCAGCATTTTGATGTATTTTGATGAAATATACACAGTAGAATCTCGCTAATTCAAACCTTCGATAATACGAGCTTCTTCCTAACTCGAAGTATATGATGAACCCCTTGAAAAAGTTTTCATATTTCGAACTAGAACAATAAGTTTTGTTAACGTATGTCTCAATATTTAGAAGTAAAATATGTGGCTGATTAGACTATAACACGAGTTAATTTGAAGTTGTTTTATTAGACTCTCGACAATTCGAACACTCATGTAGCAAACAGGTTGAATCTTACATGTTTTGTGTTGCATATGAACCCAGTAACGTAACTCTTTTGATGACTCTTTTTACCTCTTCTTTGTGCTTCCCGGTTTCTCAGGTGAAAAGACATTTTTATTGCTTTTCTTCTTCAAGTGGACAATAGATCAGCCACACCTTTTCGCAGCTGTTCATGTAATATTTAGTCTAACTCATGGCCTTGGTAAACATGTTTTCAGAAAGGATTGTTCTCTTATGTAAAGAAGACATGCGAAAGATTGTGTATTTTGCGTCGTTAGGGAAAAAATGTTTCGACCTTCTATCTCCTTACCTAATTTTCCTTCCCTCCCTATTTTACAATCCCTTTTGACAGTGGTTTCCCCTCGTGTCCTATGTCTGTTCCAGGGTCTTTCCTTCTCATTAAAAGATAGTACTGTGTGTGTTCGTATTTGTGTGTGTGTTTTCGTTTTGTATTTGCACTGTAACTGTAAAGTGCTTTAGCTGTCCCCGGTTCTCATGAATTTTGGGGAGGGTCCCTCATTCGGAACCTTTGTGTGCATGTTTAATTTGCAAATAAAATAACTTATCGGAGTATCGGATGCCGCTTTAAACCCTTTAAGTGGGCTCGATTCTCTGGAGTAAGTAAGCAAGTAAGTAAGACGATTTATGGCTCGTTTTAGTGACTTGAAGAATGTGTCACCAAATAGGGTATGTGACGGATGGATCTAGCCTTGTAGAGCCAATGGTGTTGGGGACAATGTCTGAGCAAACCGGATGGGAAACTGTTTTATTCCCAATGAGAAATAAGTGATTTGGGGGTGGGTGAAAGAGAGGTTTGAGAGGTTAATACATGTGGAGTGGAAAGTGAAAGACGATGAGTGATAGACGAGAACGATAAAAAGAAAGGAAAAAAAAACGAGTCGAGAATATTTTGGTGGATTGATTAGGTGAGAGAGCCTACCCAACGTCGACACTATTAAGTATACCCCATAGCTGAGTGTAAAGCTGTGACTACAATTTGTGTTAATTTTAGATTCCAAATTTTAAATTAAAAAAAAAACGTTAATTTTTTTTATACATATGCACACTTGTTGCTTTATTACATTGTTTCAGATTTAAATATATTAGAAAATTTTCTCTTCGTGCATTTGCAGGAGTTTTTCCTTAACCTCTTCATAATTCGAAGTTTTCCATTGGTCCATTCACTTCCAACTATCGAAAGTCGACTATACATACATCCAAGCCATTATCTACCCTCTTCATTGGGTATTTCATGGCATTGTAAAATTATACAATTTAAATTTGTTACCCAAATTTTAATATTAAGCATTCGAATTGTGTTTAGAAGTATTTTTTGTCCTCATCTCCCACAATGTTAAAAGGAAAAAAAAAAGACTTGAATTTTTAAGACTGTTGTATATTTCTCATTTACCCCCAGTAGCATTTCCGCTTGTTATTGGTTTCCTCAAACCTAATTTTAGCGTATCTCCATAAAACAAAGGGACATGATTGCAGAATTTCAAGTCGTAAATCTTAAGCTCAAAAGCAGAAACTTATTTGTTATGTATAACGTCCCCGTAAGAGCCTTTCTTCTGCAAACTCCTTTGGTGTGAATTTAATGAAAATTCGGTCTTAGTGGATCTTTATTCAATATAAGAAACATGTTTGGCAAATATTAATTCTGTAAATCTTACAGTTTAAAAAACTGGAAATTTTGCTTATTACACCTCTATAACTTTACTCTCTCCGCAACCCTATTTTTGAGTTGATTTCTGCTGTCACGTTTTTAGAGGATCTCTTCTCAACAAAGGAACGATGTTTGTCAAATTTCAAGCTTGTAGGTAGAATAATTCAAAAACAGTTTTTTTTTACCTATAGTACCCCCAAACCTACATCAATCCCTCATTTGAGACAATTTCTATGAAAAACTCTTTTAGTTGATCTCTACTCAATAAAAGGAACACGTTTGTCATGTTTGATTTTTTTCAGTCTAACAACGCAAAAAGAGAGATGTTTTTTTTCTCTATAAAGTGCCCGTATCCTTTCTCGGTTGTTGATTGTTGAAAAACCGTTCTTAGCGGATTTCTACTCAATAAAAAGAACATACCTATCAAATTTCAAATCTTTAAGGTCTAATAGTTCTGGAGATATAGTGATGAGTGGATAAGGGAGTCACTTTTCTACTCTTAATATATATTAATTTTAAAATGTCTTTTAGTATTTTAATTACTATCTATTAAGAACATACCTATACAACCATACTTACCTATTACAAAATACTTACAAGTAAATAAATATTCAATTTTCTTGATAATATAGCAACGAAACTAATTTACAATTATATAATTGCCCTTATTAATATGTTGCAATCCAAAGAACTTGCGCCTTGCTATGGATATCGGCCCACATAGACGTTTTCGGCAATGAGCAAGCTAATAAATTTGGCAAGGAGGCCTGAAATACCCTTCAACATTCCAGTAGCTTTACCGTTACACTGCTATAGCCAGACGAAAACTCACTTTCCATCCAGTTAAGAAGCACTTCATTCCAGATCTTAATTGTGACCACGTAATATCTACCACAACAGACAGACTTCGTACCAGATAATTTAAAGCAATGAAAATACCTCCCAGTTGTCAACGAAAATGAAATACTTGTCCTCACTATTCTAACATTCAATTTTCTCCAATCATATTTTAAATTATTCTTCTATAATGGCTTAATTCCGCAACATAGACCAAAAACCCTACGAAGCATGTACTGCTTTATTCGTCAAAGATCGTGGGCATGTCAACATAGCAAGGACATCTTTTTTGGATATCTTCGGCATTATTTGATATCTCAGCACTGAATGAACTAGGCCATAACTTGATAACAGTTATGAACATTTTTGGGGAAAAAAACCGTTACTTATGAAATTTGGGTACGGGGTGAAATTGTTAAATGTGTGTTTAATTTTTAAATAAATAAGACGATACTATTAAAAGGAAATTTCTGAAAACAATTTACATTACTCGCGTTATTTCAAAAATTAATAAAATTAAAAAAAAGAAGATTAAAAGTAAATAACATTTTTTTACCACAATTGATTGCCTGGATTACATTTAAAGTTTTATTTTAAGTTAACGTATATTTTTGGCTAATTCTAAATATTGCCAAATGAAAAAAAAACAACACTGAAATCGATGATGTTTTGCTAAAGGTAAAATTAATTTATACTTTGCATTTTAAAATTTCATTTCCCAATTTAAGGAACACGAAACTCGTTTGTAGATTGGCTTAGGGCAGCAAAATATAAATATAACCTTGGAATACTTAATTAAAAAACTTTGCAAATGAGGCCAAAAATTTTCGTTAAAATTGATCACCAAATGACATAAATGAAATACATAACTCACTCTACCAGGGAGAATGAGAATTGCCAAATGCAAGATACATAATTAATTATTTTCTATTCTTATTCCAAAGGATAAATTGAATCAAGACTGCGAAAAAGATACCAATTACGACAGCGTAATTCAACATAAATTACTCCACTTCGACTGATCACGAAATAAATTTCAACTCCGGAATCATTCGCCCCAGAAAACTTCCTGGAATTTAATAAATTCTCTCACAATAATCAATTCTAAGATTTCAGAAAAGTTTTAAATTGACTGGAGGGTATTTTGTGAGTTATATATGGAATGGAAGAGTAAGATATGATTGAATGATTATTTCTGATTTTTTTTCAAATTTTATGGAAATTGAAGAGTTATAATTTAGAATAGGATTAAATGCTTGTTCATTAGGGTGGTGGATTCTGTTCTGATAAAAATGAAAAGAACAATTATAATTTATTGAAAATGGAGTTCAATCACTACGATTTTAGGGAATTTTGATGTTCCACAATTATTGAATATTGAGGTTAATGTTACATTGTACTTCTTTTTTCAGTATTTGAAATAAATTTCCTTGTCATAAATAGATTAATGATAATTTAAGATAAAATTATGATGTTCAACTTTTGAAAATATTGTAATGCTCTTTAAAATTATTGAGTGTTAACTAACTATTAACTTCGAGCCCATTTTTATTTAATAATGGCAGTACTGAGTTATATTATTGCGAATTTTGATACTCATTTCATTGATATCAAATGACTATCTTAAAGTCAACTGCTTGAAGTATGGTTATTTTATTTATATTGTGTAATATTATAAGGTAGCAAATGCAGGAGAATTCATAAAGAAGAATACCGTTTGAATGCACTATACGTTAAGAACAATGCAAGATATTACATGTTATAGAATTGTATAGGAATACTTTTTGTTAGAGACATTCACACAAAGAATTTCTACATGGGAACCCTGAATCACATGATGCATATCAAGCCGGTAATCTAGCGCTTCTCAAAGTGTAAATATTTGCGACCCAATATTCAGTCATGATTTCAATCGCCCCCCCCTCCTCTATACAATAACAATGCATTTAGTCAATAATACACTTTGACACTAAAACCACAAAACGACTTTAACCTCTTAAGCGCAATCGGCGTATATAACTGTCTCGCTCAGTAAAAGCGTTAATTGCCCAGAACGTATATATACGTCTGTCTGAAGAACAACATTTTCTGTGCACTGCTATCCATAAAGTTATTCTGAAGACTTTGGAATGCACAATAAAAGTACCTTTAAAATGTTTGCGAATGATTCACTTATTTGAGAGAATTTGCTGATTTTTATTCCTTTTCTCCCTCCCCCCAAAAAAACATCACATACGCGCGCCTGCGTGGAAATTCAGGGCATTGGGGATCGAATCGCGTGCGAAAATTTAATTCAGCATTTAAGGGAATATATATAAACCATACAAATTATCAAGATAAGTATTTACTTTTGTATAAAATTGACAAGCCCAATGGCCCATTGGTAATTATTTTGATGCTGTTTTAATTTAGGGTTGTTAAATTTTCTATAAAATACATTGTGTAGTACTGATACATTTATAAGTTTATTATATAAGTGTAATTGATTTTTTTCTATGCCATAATTTATTTTGTTTGTTTACCTTCAGTAAATCAATGATTTTTTAAATAATTCTTTGTTTTCGACTTTACAATATGCTCAGTTACCCCCGTGAATTTTGGCATTTCCCACATTTTGGGAGAAAAGCTGCTGAAAATCCTTTTCCCCAAACGAAAAATTTAAGATATCTGAATCAAGCCCATCGTTATATATAGTGGCTGTGATACGCTATTTTGACTTGTCGTTTACGTCCCGCCGCAGGAAGAAATCACAAGGGGAAAAAGCGGACTTTGAGGAGGCCTTTGGGGTAGTGGCTAAAACCAATTCATCCGGAAGATGTCCATCGAAAAAAGGTACACGGTACCTACCAGTGAAAGGGGCCTTTTAAATTGGACAATGAAGTTTTCAATACCATCCTGCTACTATGGCATTAATGTAATCCCCCCCAACATCCCCAAAAAAAGAAACCCAAAATTAATGTATCCAAAAAGTGACTTCGTAGAATGCTGGCGCAAAGATTATCGGTTTATTTTTGGTGCAAACGGCCGGCCCAAAAGGGTTTTTTACTTTAGCACTAACACCCAATATTCTTAAGTATTTCATGACCTTGACAAATAGATTTTCTACTTGGAAGTTATTTATCGAATCATGATAGAAAATGCAGTTGCACAACTTTTGTGGATTCCATTTTGTTAATTTCAAGAACACAAAAACCCTTCTCTACTGCAGACTCCGCCATTTCGACTGACTAGTCACGTAGCATGCAAGCTATTGTTTAGAAATCTGTTGGGCCCCGAGGCAAAAAATTTCAGAGTACTGTATTTTTAAAAATTGGAATTGTTTCCAATTTTGGGAAGTGAATAATTCTTTATGAATCACCCTGTACATTGTTAAATAATTTAATAGGTGTTTATTATTGTAAGCAAGGGATGAATTGAACGGGAATGTAACTTAAAATTGATAATAAGATAAATGATTATAGAAAATTCATTATATTTTATTTCAAGGACTTATTTACTGATAACTTAGTATTACGTACATGATCAGAAAAGCAAAATAAATTTACAATTGTTACAATATATTGATCATGAAATGTAATTCTGATATTTATTTATGTAAGGAAAATTATTCTTTATTGGGCTTCAGTGTTTAGTCACAGGTTACATCTTAATAGAAAACATTAAAAAAATTACGAAGATAATAATACATGATGCAAAAATTCAAAAAATAATTGGTTACTTAAAAATATATCATGCAATATAACTGTTAATTGTGCAAAAATCTCTTTATTACATTCGCAAACTAAATTACAATAAATTGTATTAATGTAAACGCACACTCTTTATATATATATATATATTTATTTATATATGAATTGATAAAATGATGCATTTTCTTAAATTGAAATAACACCAATTCTAATTTAAGAATCGGGAGTGAAGTGAATTCCTTAAAATATTAAGGGACCCAATTCACGCAAAATGTTTCATTATCACCATAAGATTAAAAAGGACTATGTTTAAGGAATATTTTTAGAATATTAACTAGTCATACAATCACCTTGTTCCTTTATGTCAATTTATTGAATTAGTATTAATATTTTAGCGAGAGCGTTTTGAAAAATTTTGATTAGTTTCTTTTTTTAAAAAAAATGAATCGTATAGAAAAGATTTTAAGCGAATAAAATTCAAGTAAATTTTAATTCTTAAATTTTGTTTGAATTCCTATAAAAAATCTTTCACTAAATATTTATAGTATTAATATGCGTGAAGTTTCAAAAAGTTATAAAATGAGAAGAATTTTTAAAAAAGATTCCTTTTTTATGATGTAATTTGCACTTTCGAGAAACTGCGATTTAAAGAGTAAACACTTTTATATCTCTAAGTAATGCTTACAAGTACGATAATTTAGATTACTAAAATACTTCGAATTTAGGTGAAGCAATGATTTAAAATGTATTAAAATGTATTAAAAACAAAAGGAGTCATAGTTTATCTTCAAAAAAAAAAAAAATTAACTCATCCCTTTCCAAAAATAAATCCCATAAAAGAGAACATGGTACAATTAAAAAAAAATTAATTTATTGATCTAAAAATTTTGTTTAGTTGCCCCAATGTGTATGTATTATGTAAAACAGATTTCTTTCTGCTCAAAATTTTATAAACCTTTTTAAACCCCTTTTAAATTTAGCGTTTCCAAAAAGGTGGGGGGATAAATCTGGGGGGGGGCGCGAGCATATTGAAAAGTCGAAAACAAAAGATTGTTTAAAAAAAATTTTTAATTTTTTTTGAAAAAAAAAAGATAATTTTTTGGGTACAAAAAATATAAAAATACACATTTACACTGATATAATACACTTATAAATGTATCAGTACTACACAATGTATTTTATTATTAATTTAACAATATTAAGAACAGGTTTGATAATTACCACTGACCCCATGGGCTTGTATTAACACTTATCTTGATAATTTGTAGGGTTTGTAACTAATTCCTAAACTGCCGATTTAAAGTTACGTGATTCGCTTCCCAATGCCACCGTTTTCCACGTAGATGCGAGTATTTTGGTGTTTTTTAGGAGGGGGAGGAGAAAATGAATAAATAAGCAAAAAATCCTTTGAAATAAGTAAATCCTTCGCAAACACTGTCAAGGTCCTTTTTTTGCATTCCAAAGCCATACGAATAATTTTATGGATAGCAGTGCACAGAAAAGATCGTACTTCGGAAAGACGTATATATACGTCCAGAAAATTAATGCCTTGGCTGAGTGAGACGTTTATATACGTTGGTGGCATATAAGATGTTACAGTCGAATTTTAGCTTTAGTGTCGAAGTATAGTATTATTGAACTCAATACATTGTTATTGTATGGAGGGGGGGGCGGATGAAAATGATGACTGAATATTTTGTCGCGAATGTTGAAAGTTTGAGAGAGAGAGAGAGAAGCACTGGTTTCATTCTTTTAAGGAAAAAATTTAAGTGTTATGAAATAAATTTAAAATGCTGCTCCTCGTACAATAATTGACGTACACACATAAAATTTGATTTACACAGTGCATCCAACTATGTATAACAAAAGTTGGTATGGTGTTTTTGATAGCATGATTGGTACTTGCACAATATTTCTTTTTATAAAACTTTCAGAAAATTCCTTAAAAAAAGTATAGATTTCAAATTCAATTATTTTTTTAAGAAAAATAAGTATTTCTTTTTCATTCACAAATGCATATCAAATTTTGCTACATGTAGTATTAACAATATTTAGAAAAACTAAAGTATTTGGCACAATAGAGAGAAGTCCTTAGCATTTTAAATGAAGGCAAACTAGTTATTTTTTATTTCCGTGATAAGTAAATTTAAAGTATTTATTTTTCATTGGGATGGGAATCAAAAGGAACGTAAAATATATCATAACTATCTGCCTTATTTAAACTTAGAACATTCAAATTTTGCGAGAATAAAGAAAAGTATATAAAAAATAATTTAGGCTAAGAAAATTAAATTTGATTTTTAAACGATCTTTGTCAATCGTTCCCATAATAACTAAATAAGTACCGTAAAATCCGGCGTATAACGCATACCTATTCTTCGAGATGCATTTTTTATTTTTTATTTTAAGATATATTTGCCATATAACTCGCACCTTCTTTTATACAAAGGAACTTGAAATGTATGTGAGCAATGCTATTATGTCTTAAAGCCATTCATTCAATGTCTTATCTAACAATTTTAAAAGTAATGTACTTCTAGAACTACAACCCTTTAGTTCATTGGCTATGCCATTTCTTTTAAAAAAACAGTCTTCTGATCTATGTAGTCTAATTTGTCTTCATGTTCATTTCTTATGCTTATTTTTCAAACCATCGTTTTTATACTCGGCGTATAACGCGCACCTGTAAATTTCAACCTTTCTCTTTGTGTTATAAGTGCGTGTTACACACCAGATTTTAAGGTAATTTTTTTTAAATATAACAATAGCAATTAATTTCGCTTTCATTAATTATGCCATATCATTCTTAAAATTCTCAAATGAAGACTGCTCATTTAAAATTTTTAAAGTATCCGAACACGTTCGTAGTACTTTTTGAGAAAATAGCATATTTAAACATTATAAATGCTTTTTAGGACTCAATAGTGATAAATACTAATATTTTACTATTTAAAATAAATTACATAAATTTCACAAAAATCCCAATTTTAAGTGAAATTTTAGCAATATTTTTGTAAACCTTCAAAGCAATTAGAGAAAAAAAGTAATAAACTTATATTAGTAAGAGTATTACCCAAACAAATTAGATACATTTATCTAGAAAATGTACTAAAATTTTAATGTTTTATTAAAATTTGAAAATTTTAGAGATGATTGAGTAAACATTATAAGAAAAGTCACATTCATTATGAGACCATTACTTAAATAACAAGCCATAAATCAAAAAGTATTCATACAAAAAAAAAAATATTTTCATACATTCTCTAGAAAATAGCATAACTATCCGGTTGAAAAAGTTTTATTGAAATACATTTGTAATATTTTGAGATATCAGACTCGCCATAATAGATTTTGAACAATTTAAATGCCCATTTCTGGTATATCAAAGACCCACTTTCGGTTTTTCTAACTTTATAAAACTGATTGTAGCTTGGTCTCTAGGTAGCATAGAATCAAAACAAAGTATGTTTTATAAAGCCAAAACATAGCTCTATTTAATAAAATAAAAACAAAAATATCTGTCTTGTCCAAATTTGGTCATTTTCAACGTGATCGGATACCTTAAATTGCTATACTTTTACTTTAAATTTCCAACTTCGGAACCACCATTTCAACTAGCTTGGAAAGTCAGAGAGCAATAGCAAGATATATTAAACCGTCGGACGAACAACAAGTCAGTCAAACAGGCCAAAAGGTCTCCTCTCGCAGAGGGAAACAGTAACGCCACATCAAATCTTGTTGACACATCCTCTGTAAATCTAATAACTGCCAGCCCTGAGAGAGGGAGAGAGAGAAGACAAATAGTACACTTTAAAGAGTAGGATTTTACTGCACCGGAAAGGAATGTTTGCTGATTCTCCCGGTGACAATTACCGAATTGATCTATTTATATTCTCTTTGTAACTATTTTTATAATTAACTGGACAAGAAAATGAAGGTAAAAATAGATACTAGAAAATAGATTTTTCCCCTTCATAATTTAAAGATACTTAGATGTAGAATATAAATTTGATATTTTAAGTTATTTTACATTCCTAGCCATTTCTTACTTTTACGCGTAATAATAATGGAATTTAAATCTAATTTTAATGAATTTGTTATAAATAATCAGTTTCAGAAAACAAATATGGCAATGCATTATGGGATTTATATAACATTTAAGAGGACTTGGTACACCAAAAAATGTCCAAATTACCGTTGTTTTTAAAAAATTTTTTATTTAATCTTATTCTTTTTATTATTATCTTTCGATTTATATATCACTTTATATGTCGAAAAGTTAGAAGTTGGAAAACACTTCATTTGAAAAATGTAAATTTACAAATTAGGCAATTTGACACCCCCTTTTCAGAAATAAAAGCTTAAAAAAAAGGGGGCGTTTTAATAAAAAAAAATCTATTTTAAAGAGAGAAATAATAACTATGAAAAAATGGGTGTAATATATGTGAAGAAGGTATTACTGAGATATTAATATAATGTAATTTTTATTTGTGAAATGTGTGCATGTAAAATTTTTGAATTAAAGCATTTTATTTTAATTTTCATAATTTCAGTTATTATCCCTCATGTTTTCATACAAATATAATATTTTAATATTATGTGAAGGACAAAACTAATATTTCTGTCATAGCAGTAAAAAAAATAAACATTGTCTTTAATTTCCTTTTACAATTAACACTCTATAAAAATTGATCATTTTTAAAAATGTATGGGTAGAAAAAATATGAAAAGGTCAGCATTTTATCGAAAAATATATAATTATTGTCTAAAAGTGTTACTTAAAGTTTATTTAACCTTATTATAATTCATTTTTCATAATTTTAAACTTTAAAGTGTTTTTTCTCAGTTTGTGTTTTTTGATACATTAGTGCATTCAAAATGCCAGTCCTTCCACTATTATTTACCAACCACTTTCACTATTTTCCTGTGTTATATTTAAAAAAAAATTATAAAAAAATTTAAAGTGATCCTTTTTTGCTTTTAAACAGAATACTTTTTTTAAAATTTAAAAATTCAGAATTGGTTTTTTTTATTAAATTTTTTAAGCATGTTTTTCAGCATTTATTTTTTTTTTTCATCTCAAAAACGAATTACGTTATTGTAAAAACGATCCCTTAAGTTGCTTAAAATATCCTTAAGAATACAAAAAAAGTTCTGGTCCAAAATTAATAAATACAAAAGGAATAGGATTTTAATATTTTCCAAACTTTCTTCAAGAAATTAAAATTTTTCAAATTGTATGAATAATACATGAAAAATTTCATCTCGTTTCATTCACTGAAAGAATACTTTATATGAAATGCTAAAAGAATGTTTAATACATAAATTAAAAAAATGCTAAAAAGGGTAACAAATCACCTTAAAATATAGATTTTAAACACATTACAAAAATAATCTAGAAGATACATCAAAATGTTTTTCCATTACATAAAATTAAAAAAGTTTTTTAAAAAAAAAAAAATTTAATTGGTCTTGGATGAAAATTCGACAAAATGTATACTACAAAAAACATCGTTTTGTTTACTTGGATTTAATTTATTCTAAATACATGTAAACATATTTTGTTTTGGCAGCATTGTTTTACAAAACATACAAGTATAACTGTAAAACACATTATTGTTTTTTTGAAAGTTTTTGAACAATAAATATTGTTATTCCTTAAGGAAAAAAAAAACCAGAAAATTATAAACGAATAAAAATAAATTTAACGTAACAAATAAATATCAATTAGAGGAGTGAACAATGAATAAATCTGCCATATTTTTATAACATATCTTATTAATACATGACGCAAGGCACACTTTTCTTTGTTATTCTTTTCGAGTCCTTTTTAATGAAATTTTTGAGATTTTATAGAATCCTACTTTTAAAATATTTTTTTTTTTTTTTCGTAATTAAAAATAATGTTGTATGGTGTGACAAGGTAAATATCCTATCTATTTTGCATACATGCATATTTCACGCAAGAAAAATTACTTATATGAAGTGAAAAAGATTAAAGAGTATAATACAGGTGCCAACAGTATTATTGTCAATATTGAAAAACTTAACCTGCCAAAAATTCATAAATAATAAAGAAATTTAATTTTTTTCAAAAAAAACATTGTATTTATGGGGTTCTTTGTTTTTCCCTTTCTTCTAAAAAAATATCTCTTTCCCTAGAGCGATATTTGAAACAAATTTTATAAAAACTTTTTGTATTTATATTGTCTTTTGATCTGAGTATACATTGTTTGATTAAAATTTAGAAAAAAAATTTTTTATTATCATTGTACCATCTAATAACTTATTATATACTTCCAGTGGTAAATTATTTAATAAAATCATAATTATGTATTTAAAAGAGTTTGTATTTAATTAAGTTAAATTTTTTTTTCAATCATTGAATTGATTTTTTTAAAACAAAAACATTTCATGTTTTTAATTGAATATTATTAAGGATTTGCGGAAAACAAAAGATACATGATTTCTATTATAAGGTAACAAATCAAAACAACTTCTATGGAATTAACAAACAAAATGTAAAATTAAATAGTGGCAAAAACAGGAAAAAAATGGCAAATATTTAAAAAGAATTATTTAATCATGAAACACAAAGGAATAGAAAATAATTAGTATATTTAATCTAATACAATATTTTACAGAAAATTACTGCATCAGAGCTTATTTAGATAATTGAGGAGGAAAAAAAAACAGGAAATATTTTTATTTTAAATTTGGATAATAATACTCCCATGAATAAATTCAAATCACCTATTTGTAACTACATTCTTGTCAATTAAGTAAAAGTAAGAAAACAATCTAATTGGTCTTTGGCCACCAGTAAATTTTAACTCCAGTAATAACCGAATTACATTTTAAAAACAAATTTAATTTTTTTTTTAAATTTTAACTTTAAAAAAATGATTTAGAATTGGTTAAAATAAAACAAAATGGCTTGACGAACAAGGTTACAACAACGTATCGTCTATTTAAACCAACACATTAAAATAAAAGATTTTGGAATTGAATCAAAATGAAAAAAATATATTTTTTTAAAATTTCTAATAGGGCTGCGGTTTGGTGTTTTACGCTTGCAGACCTAGTACATTCCTCGGGGCGTAGTATTTTTTTGGGCCCCAAATAGGGGGGAATTACCCCTATGTAATTTTGAAGTTCAGTTTCTCCCAGAAGGAGTCCCCTGGACGATTCGAAACCTCACTTTGGAATTAAAATTTTGCCGAGGTCACCAAAGCCAAACAAGGGATCTTTAACATGCCGCATGATCGTTAGACATGGACGCTGTTAATTTTCTGCATCATGAAAATCCACCAACTTGGGCTGGGGTTGAACCCACAACCCTAGTGTACAAGACCAGAGACAACACAACTACCCTACCCAACTGGATTAAAAGCTTAATATAAGGTAACATAAAACTATTAAAAAGACAGAAATGATATTAAAGGAACATTTTGGTCGATAAATAAAATTGATTTAAAGAAATAAAATGGTTTTGTGTTTTTGACAGAAGCTGTTCAGAGAAAGCACATTTTCATGTACTAAATAAAATTACAGATTTTATGGAAGGGATCTGTCAAAAACTTAACCACAACTGATGTATTTTAAAGAAATTCTGAAGTAATCAATAGATTAAAAAAGAGTTAACTGTTTAAAAACAGTTAAAAATAAATTTTTGATAAAATTGAATCTGTACTGCTTCATATTAATAAACTCCCCTCTCTTTCTTTTTTTTATGGTTATTTTGTCTTAAACAAAAGATTTTGCTTTGATCTATTAGGTTGTCTGGTAAAAAAGAAAAAGAAGTATTTTGTTTTGGGAAATATTTTTTTCTACTACTTGCTTTTGACGTTAACTTACGATATTACTGCAAAAAAAGAGAATATACAGGAGTTAGTGGCTCAGACAGGAATTTTTCGGAGGGGGGGAAAAAGGCCTTGGGAAACCCCCATTTCGTATCAAATCCCAATATGCTGCCAAACATATTCTTTTGGTTGTATCGATTGTCAGGAATAAAAACAATTAATAACAAATAATCTATTGAAAAAATTATATGCATTATTAAAACAAAACGTATTAATAACGAATAGGGTCATATTCGTTAAAATGATAAAAAATTTTTCCGGGCCCCCGAAATTGAAAAGACTTTACAACGGGTGAATGTAACAACATGACAATGGGAAATTATTTTAATTTGAATATTATAAAGGGCATTTCAAAAAGTATCAAATCAAGAATCAGGGATAGAGTACTTAAATCGGAAAAAGTCTATCTAATATGGATTGTGTCCATCTTGCAATGGTATACGTCCCACAACGAGCTACCATACTTTTTTAAGAAGGCGTCGATAATTGTTTGTGGCGACAAATCCCATTCGTCTTAAAGCACGACTTTTTGACTAATGAGGGGTCCTTGGAGGGATCTACTCTTAGAAATGGATCTTTCTGAATCCCCCAAAACCTTTTTAATTGATCAATCCGAAGATATTGAGGGGTTGAGGGGTAAATTTTTTTCAAGAAATTCATCATCATTTGAGCGTGTGGGGCTCGACGCTCTTGGGAAAAGTGTTTTAAAAGGGAAAAAGGATAATTTTTATGTTATTTAGAGTCACTTAGATTGAATTAAGACACAATTGTTTTAAAGTTTGAAAAAAAATTAAATACAATTTTTTTGGAAAATTCTTAGTAATTTTTTAAAATGTTTTTCCTTTTTGTGTCCTTTATAATAATATTTTGCCTGTATATAGATCGACCCTGTACAAAGGTCAACTTTT